>CM065706.1:15066008-15123508 GCA_017654935.2 Phymorhynchus buccinoides
GACCTTCACCCACCCTATGCAAAATGGCTACTCTCTCTGGCATCTCCGCCAAGGAGGAATCGCCGTTTTGACGGTTTAATTTCTAGGAAACCAGAGCAAAGTGAGTGTTCCGATCTTTGAAAAGGCTGTCTTTCTGGTGATCTCGACAGTTTCTTGCAAAAAATCATCCGTCAGGGTCCACCTTTAATAATAAATATTTGTATCAGTGGCAAAAATGGTCACACGATTTTATCAAAATACGATGCTGGAGTCATCTCCAACTTGCCACTGCTGTCATGTCAAGAAAACCAAACGACGGTACATTTAGACTAGGCCTGTGCTAAGAAGAATTTAAACAGTTGACACCCAAACAAAAAAATAATAATAAGGGGCACCCTGACGGATACGTTTTTGCAAAGAAACACGTCGAGGTCACCAGGAAAACACCCTTTACAGAGATGGCAACACTCACTTTGCTCTGGTTTCCTAGAAATCAAACCTAATGTGCGCCTGAGTTAGACCAAATCGTTTGCACGAAATTTTCGCAATACAAGCCTTTTTTTCTTTTTTCTTTTTTAATATTTTACACAGATTATCGAAAGGAGTTTCACTCACAACGAAGTGAAGAGCTCCATTTTTGTTGTACTGCACTACAAAAAAAGAAAAACGCTTCAACCACAATGAGTGACCTTCACCCACCTCATCCAAAATGGCTACTCTGGAACGGCCTCCCTTCTGCACTCCGAACCTCAAACAGCCTCTCTTCTTTCAAGTCCTCCCTCAAAACAACTCTCTTCAAAACATAATCTTTCTCCTCCTCCTCCTGCAAAGGTTATCCATTGAGTCATGTGTGTGCGTGCGCGCGCGCGCGCGCACGCGCGCGCGCGTGTGTGTGTTTTGTTGGTGTGTGTGTGTGTGTGTGTGTGTGTCTGTGTGTGTGTGTGTGTGTGTGTGTGTGTGTGTGTGGTGTGTGTGTGTGTGTGTGTGTGTGTGTGTGTGTTTGACCTCAAGTTCGTGTGAGTGTTTTGTGTGTTGTCTAGCTTTTCATTTTGTTAGTATTGTTTTTATCATGATTGTAAGCGCTTAGGGCTTTTGTTAAGATTAAGCGCCCTAAATATTCATTATTATTATTATTTATTATGATTACTCTCTCCAGCATCTCCGCCAAAGAGGAATCGCCGTTTTGACGGTTTAATTTATAGGAAACCAGAGCAAAGTGAGTGTTCCGATCTTGAAAAGGCTGTCTTTCTGGTAGATCTCGACGTGTTTCTTGCAAAAACTCATCCGTCAGGGTCCACCTTCAATAATAAATATTTGTATCAGTGGCAACAATGGTCACATGATTTTATCAGCATGCGATGCTGGAGCCATCTCCAACTTGCCACTGCTGTCATGTCAAGAAAACCAAACGACAGTACATTTAGACTAGGCCTGTGCTAAGAAGAATTTAAACAGTTGGCATCCAAACAAACAAAATATATTAAAGGGGCATCCTGACGAATACGTTTTTGTAAGAAACACGTCGAGATCACCAGGAAAACACCCTTTTCAGAGACTGCAACACCCACCTTGCTCTGGTTTCCTAGAAATCAAACCGTCAAATCGGCGATTCCTTCTTGGCGGAGGTGCTGGATGCCAGATACTTTCTAATGCGTGCCTGAGTTAGACCAAATCGTTTGCACGAAATTTCCACAATACATGCCTTTTTATACAGTTTTTATACAGTTTACCAAAAGGAGTTTCGCAGCTGCTTGGTCTAGCGTTTTCACGCTCTAGTCGTTTTTAGCAGACGTAAACTAGGAAAGAAGGAAGGAAAACCCTTAAAGTTTTGTTGTATAACGTACATGATTGTCCATTCTGCAAGGTTTCTATCATCTGGAACGATGAAGTAAGGCCACTTTGCTGCATTAGCCCGATTTGGAGTTTTGCGTTTTACTGTTTCAGTTACCAGAAGGAAAACGGTCTCCTGTCAACGTGTAGGTCCACTTATAAGAGCCTCAACTAAATAAATAGGAAGTTAACCTCACCCTTTGTACTGACTGGTCCAGTCTCTGAACCATAAGCAGCAAAGAGTAAGGTACAAGAAAAAATAATCTTAATTACAAGTGAACCATCCAATATTAATATTTGGGAGTGTTGTCTGCTGTCCAGTTCACATCACTGCAACTCTGAGAGGTAAGCTTTGTATTGATGTTTGATGTTTTCGATGTAGGGTTATATTGTAATAGGTGTTGTTGCATTCTCTGAGGAAACTGGGGATAACAACACAGATAAGAAAGGCATTGGAAGAGGCGAAAAATACTCGGATTATGCAAATCATGTTAAAGACATTCTGTTTGCTGATCCATAATTCTTTATTCATTTCTGCTTCATGTAAGTGAGGGAACTGCCACCAGACTCCTCCGGAAGTGGTAGTAATTAACGTTCAAAATGGCTTACTCCCATTTACATTTTCACATCTAGGTGGTAGGTCTATCATATGGCGTGCCGAATGACCAAAACTATATCTAGCAGTTCGACAGAGTTTAAAAACCCTATCGAACTGTTAGATACAGTTTCTAAACTATAGCTAGCAGTTAGATAGAGTTTCAAAACTCTGTCGAGCAGCTAGATAGAGTTTCTCGTCGTAAAACTCTATCGAACGCGCCATTTTGATACTTTTTTTCAAACGAAGCATTTCATTGGTAGATAGGACTAGTATCTTTGACTGTGACCTACACCTAGCCTAATAGGTGGCATTCTACGAACTCGCTTAGCGGCTTCAATTACAGATGAAACGCCGGGAAGATTCGCTCGTTGAAATCGTTCAGTTGCCATGTTTGTTTGACTACATGTAAGGGCCTAGGCCTATCTCTTATTCAAATTCACGGGTCACTGCCCTGCCAAGGCCACAAACTTGTCGCTGAAGCCATGTACCAATCAGAAATCGCGATAGAAAAACTATATCTCGATAGGGTTATTGGTTTAAATGATTTTTTATTTTTCAAATGCACATTAAGCAAATATTAAACAAACATAACGGCAACAACAAGCTTAAAGCTTATATACTGTGCCACTTTACTTCATATAAATTTTAGGATGGCGGCTGGTAAGCACAAAAGGATGTTTAAAACAATTAGAGAAAATAAGGATATACATTTTTAATCCTTTGTGAAACCATCATTCGGAAAAATGATAAATCAAAACTTTGTGATATACTTAAAGCACAGAAAAAAAGAATTAAACATATACACGAAACGAAAACAGATAACATTCAGAATATAAAAAACAAAAACAAAACAAAAACATGAAGATGATGGGGAATACAAAGCTGTGAAGTGAATCAAATACTAATTGTAAGCGTCATGGAGCATCTATCAACAGAAAGAAGTTCATGCACTGATACATTATACATACCCACATGTAATAATGTAAACTTGTATAATACACAGTACTGCATATGCAGCCAACATTTATGCATATTTTTGTTCATACATTCATAAACAATCAGACATAATGTCTGACCGTCCATGAATATAATATACTATATGTACTTCAAGTGCATGCTCATAATACACAAGCCACCAAGTAGACTACCACTACAGAGTTTTAACTTAGTGATCATAATACACAAGCCACCAAGTAGACTACCACTCCAGAGTTTTAACTTAGTAATCATAATACACAAAAAGCAAGGAGATTATTACTGAAATCTTTTAGACTCAAGAATAAATCTGTGGACTGTTTCAAAAATAGCAATGTTTATTTTGTTTGCTAAATTTAAATTTCCATGCAAAAGAATTTCTGGTTGGGTGTAGTCATTAGGTAAAGTTAGAATTGTATTTAAACGAGCGATTTGAAACAACGTACAAGAGAGTAAATAGTGTTCAGCATTTTCATGGGCAACACCACAACGACAGAGCGGACAGTTACTAGATGACGGTTATGTAGATCATGGTTCAGATCACTTATTCCTAAGCCTACAGTGTATGATTTGTTATCTTCGGTGTCCAAAATTTTATAAATTTGGTACAATAGCATCGTTAGCACATAAATATCGCTTTACTTGACTTAAAGAGGTGCTGTTTTTAATCGAATCTGGTAATGAGTTCCAAAGGATGGTAGTGGAAGGTACAAAAGAATTACGATACAGTTCAGTATTAAGCTTTGGAATAGATCGGTCAAGAGGCCGTCTTCTGTGGTATGGATTTCTGTCTGAAACAAGTCCTGGAATAATGTCTGTTAAATAAACTGGACATAAGCTGTTAATCATTTTGAAGTATTGTATAAGTTTATGTCTTTTTCTCCTTTCCTTAAGGGTACAGAAAGCAGATTCTTTATATAACTTATGATGACTTGTTCCTCTAACAGCTCCAATTATTGTTCTTATCCCTTCGAGATGTAAATTTTCAAGAGCGTTTGATTGTCCATCTCTACAATTATCCCATATTATGGCAGCATAGTCAAAGTGTGGCAATATAAATGATTTGTACATTATTTCTAAAGCCTTCCTATTAAGTTTATGCTTATAAGTTTTTAAACAAGAAATCAACATAGTTGCTTTGCTAATGATATTTTTAATTTGTAAATCCCATTTGCAGTTGTTTTGTAATATTACACCCAAATGTTTATGTGATTCTGTACTTTGTAAATGAACATTGCCAAAGTTTAAAGGTAAGTAAATATTATTTCCACGACAAAAATTTAGTAAATCAGTCTTTTCTTCATTGAAAGTCACCTTCCATTTTTGAGACCAAGAGTAAATTTTATCTTGGTCAGAATTTAATATTTGTGCTCGGGCATTCGGGTCATTTAATGCTAAAGACATGCTGGTATCATCTGCAAATAGTTTAACGTTGGACTGAATATCATTTACAATATCGTTAATATAAACAAGAATAGTAGGGGACCTAATACAGAACCTTGGGGCACACCTGCAGGAACATTTTTGTAATCAGAAATAACGCCTTTAATAACCACAGCTTGTATTCTGTCAGAGAGATAATCTTTAAACCAATCAAATAAGTTACCTTGTATGCCAATTGCTCTTATTTTGTGGAGAAGTCCTTTATGCCAAACTCGATCAAATGCTTTTGATATATCAAAATATACAGACTGTGTAGTAATACCATGGTCAAAAGATTGACATAAATCATGATAGATACTTAGCAGCTGGTTAACAGTAGAGTCACCTGGAGTGAATCCAGATTGTGATGAAGTAATTATGTGATTTGACTGTAAAAACAAGAAAACCTTTTTTTTGTACACATCTTTCCAAAACCTTACCGACACAGCTTAACAAAGAAATTGGACGATAATTATTGCATTGGTCTTTTGTGGCTTTCTTATGTAGGGGGTTTACATGGGCTGTTTTCATATTTTGGGAAATTTACCTTCTTGTAAGCTTCTGTTAAACAAATCAGTCAATGGAACTAAAATAACTGGTAGAGCTGCTATGAGTAATTTGTTGTGATAGGGTTATTTTGTGGAAACCCTATCTAGCTGTTCGACAGAGTTTTAAAACTCTATCGAACAGCTAGATAGGGTTTTCAAACTCTATCGAACTGATAAATACAGTTTCGAAACTCTATCGAACAGCTAGATAGAGTTTTGTATCTTTGGCGCGCCATACTATCAGTCGCAGGGGCCACGACTCAATCCAACTTCCAACTACGATCGAGATGTGACAATTGTGAGCATGACTCTCGTGGAATGACTTGACTTACTTGACTTATTCCCTTTGATTTCACTGGGAACATAGGACATCGGTAACAGTTCTCAAGCGGACACGGTTTGGGGGCAGCTTTCTTGCACAAAACCAACAGTGCCCCGCAAGTTTTGGTGGGAATGTAATGAAATTGTGACAAAGGAAAAACAAACATATGTAGAAAGGAAGCAAGAAAGACAGAAAGGAAAGGAAAGGAAGAAGGAAGGAAGAGAAAGAACAAAAGATAGAAAAGAACAGAAAAGCAAAACTGGGTTATTACATTAGTAGACTTGTTACAATAACGATATGCATAACGAAACTAACGCACACACACACAAACGCAATTAAATAAACGACAATGTTTTGAGATAAAAAAAACATTTTTTAAAGACAACGAAAAGAAAAGAGAGTCTGAATTAATTCTCGCGATCATTTCGTTCCGCAGTGACGTCACAAACATTAGCTGTACCTCGCCTGATCATCATTGTCGTCGTCATCATGGGTTTTGATGACGTCAGTCTGCCAGCCGCGGTGTTCATCTGCGTCACCATGGTGATGGCTCTGGTGGGCAATTCTCTGGTGCTGCTGGTCTACGGCTTCAGATGGCGTTCCACCAACGACACCAGGGTCAGACTTTGTAGTTTCTTTTTGTCCTTCCTTCCTTCCTTCGTTTCTTTGTTCCTTCCTTCCTTTCTTCGTTTCTTTCTTTCTTCCTTCCTTCCTTTCTTCGTTTCTTTCTTTCTTCCTTTCTTCCTTCCTTCCTTTCTTCGTTTCTTTCTTCCTTCCTTCCTTTCTTCGTTTCTTTCTTCCTTCCTTCCTTCCTTTCTTTCTTTTTTTGTACAAAATCAGGATATATATATACGTATACGTTATCGTTAAAAATTTGGGACTTTCCTGGAGTTGCACTCCCTCCGGGCATTGCCAGGATCGTTCCCACCATCTTTATATCTACTAATGTCCCATATGTGTCTGTTTCAGACCGGCGGACGTTAAAAGGATTTTCATTTTTCTTTTTTTTCTTTCTTTCTGTTTTTGTCCCACATCTCTTTTCGCGCGGACACTTGTATTTTTATTTTTATTTTATTATTACAGAATTATTTTCTATGCTTAGTCACAGATACGTGAAATTGTTCTACCTGGAGAGAGTGTCACCGCTAATGCAGCGCAACCCTTTTTTGTGGAGTTGGGGGGTGGGGGGTGGGGGGGGCGATGGGTTCAGGAAACCTAGCTAGCTATCAATTTGGTATGTTATACCAGGCAGCGGAACCCTCCCTGCTCTTATCGACTTTTCGCTGACGTGGGCTTTTTCCGTGCATAAATTGCTCAGGTCAGAATTGCTTTAAATCCACGTCTGAAGGACTCAGCTTTCAAGAAGAAAACATTTTGCATAGTGAAATTGATTAATAAATGACCTTGACCTTCGAGCTGATTATTGTCTTGACCATTTCTTTCATATTTACGGAGTTACTGTCCCCCAAATTGGAAAGTTGGTATATTCTAAGGTGATACAGGGTAACTTTTTATCTTATTGACCTTATTTAATTTGACCTTTGACCTTAAGCATGTGAATGTGTTGTCTTGGCCATATTGCTTGCATCTTAGTCGTTACAATTTGCAAATTTGGTGGGTAGGAAGATTAGCTTAAAATCCTTTGGAACATTTAGTATTAATGACCTTGATAACCATGATGATCTTGACCTTCTTTGTCTGTCGCAAGACCTCAAGAATGGAGGTTCAGAATCACTTCAAATGTTACCTCTTACTTCCCATTTCTTCCCCATTTGTTTGATGGCTTTAGGCCTAATCTGACTTGCTTTTCTTGTGGTGTGTGTGTGTGTGTGTGTGTGTGTGTGTGTGTGTGTGTGTGTGTGTGTGTGTGTGTGTGTGTGTGTGTGTGTGTGTGTGCACGCACACATGCGTTTGTGTGAACGGGAGCGCACATACATGATAATTTAAGTTTTTAAGTTTGTGCGACGTGAGCAACGTGACGATGCAAACGATGTGACATGTTTGAGCGCCTGTATGTGCAGGTGTACATCATGACCCTGGCTATCATGGACCTCTTCTCTTCCCTCCAGGTGTCCCCCCGCAATCTCCTGTTCCTGCTGCCCTTCTCGGAGGGCTGGAGAGACAGGGCGACCCTAAACTCCTACTGCAAGTTCTCCATCTTCTTCAGCTACCACTTCAACTTCACTTCTGCCTGCATCCTCATCTTCATCGCAGCAAGCCGCTTCGCCAAGGTCACCAAGAGAGATCGAAGCATTGCCGGTGATTCAGACATTGGTATTTGCGGTGGACTGAAGCGTTTCCTGAAGAAGGTTCTTCGTAGATTCAGCACAGTCCGTGGAGCTAAGATTGCCTGCGTCACCAGTGCTATCATCGCTTTGGTTGACGCCATTCCGGCTCTTGTCATTTTTGGTTCTGGAGTTGCTACTCCCGATTCCCTTTTTGTCAATGTCTCTCAAATGATTCCTGTCAATTCTTTGTCCATTAACATCTCAAAAACGTTTCCTGTCAACGCCCTGTCTCTTAATGGCTCAGAAACGTCCCCTCACAATGAATCCATTGTTGATGTTTATTATGCCTGGTGTCGTGACACTGTGGATCCAAGGTATGAAAGCGCCCGGAAAACCTACAGCAAGGCTCAGTTTGTAGTCTTCATCATCCTCACCACCTTCATGTTTGGCTTCTACACTGCTATTTTGAGAAGACTTTGCTGTAGTGGAGATATGAGTGACCTGAACTCCGAACTGTACGGTAGCGTGTATTTCTCCCTTGATCACTTCACCGTTTCTTCACGGCTGGTTTCAAGAAGTAAAACTGACAACAATTCTCCAGAAAACCAACCTGTAGGACAAGCAACCCATACCAGTAATGACAGTCACCTGAAAGAGAACACCGAGCCAGGAAGTCCCGGACCCAGCTCTTTGACTGGCTTGGTCATGAACGAATGCAGGAGCCCTGGGGAAACTCCGGCATCTGTAGAACAACGCGAAGTGAAAGAGAACCAGCCTGAAGAGGAATCAAGTCTTTCGCTGGCTCCTTCTACTGATGTCCATCGTCCAGATCCTGTGATGAGTCGACAGCTCAGTCATCAGTCTGCGGAATTCCATCACACAAAAGGCTCGCGTCATCTCTCCACCACTTCCTTCCAGATGACCAAGACCGGAAATCGCGCAAGGCGAACCACTCTGGTGTTTCTGCTTATCACGTCTATCTACATCGTGAGTTACGTGCCTTACTTCGTCGCCGTCTTCTTCGAAAATCTGGTGGAATCTGGCGCCCTACCCCCTTGGGAGGAGTGGAGTTCTGCGAGTCTGGCAGTGCTGGAGATCTGCAGGACGTCCTATCTGATCAACCATGCCGCCATTCCTCTGGTGTACGGTCTGTGTAATCCTTGCTTCAGGGAGCAGCTGGGGAAGCTGCTGATCTGCCGTAGGGATATCATATAGCGTGTGTGTTGGGGAATACGTGTTAATGAATTTCAGCATTAATTTGCAACCTAGATCATCAGAGTCTAACCAAATAGTATTAATGTGCTTTCATTTGTTTCAGATGTTGTGGTGAATCATAGTGCACATATGGTCCTGTACCAAAAACAATTGTGGTCGTGGTGACCTTGACCTTGAAGTTTGACATTTCTTCTTTTAGCCATATCTTTGACATCACTGGACCTGCTATGTTCAAGCTTACGTACGTGGGTGCGTTGGCTTCGTGGTGATTACGAATAGTGGGTACTGATGAAAGTCATCAAGGACGTAGGTCTTGAGAATGAATTTGTTGTTTTAGCCATATCTTTGCCATTTTTGCCGTTACAGGTTTGAAATTTGGCAGGTTGGTAGATTGGCACACGGTCATATGTGGTGAAAAGTATACCTTGATGAGCTTGACCTGGACTTCCGAACTTGTCTCTTTCAGCACTGGCTATAGCTTGAACACTATTGGATGCACAGCCACACACAAACCCAGATATATTCTTGATCAGCATGATTTAACTAGGAACGCAGTGGGAGATATTTGAAGCCTCTTGATCTTGGATTTGAACTTGAAATTGAACGTGGAAACCATTCGCCCTACACCTATGTTATATTCTCTATCAGCATCACTCAAGGAGTCCACTGAGAGACATGACCTTGACCTTTGGTTTTGATATTAAAATAATTCGACTTTTTTCCCCAAACAAGACGAATATGACCGCTGCTTCTTAGTCAGACACTTGATGGACAGTCTGCTTACTTGGTCTCAGATTGTTCGTGTGCTTGTTTGAAATCAAAATTTGCAAAATTTGTTTAATTTGCAGTATACTGCTGGCACCGTTCCTCCAGCCTACAGAACTCAAAAGTTAGAGCATTTGAAATGCAATAATAGTAAAATTGTTTAAAACTTTTTTTGTCCTATGTCTTTGAAACGAACATTAGAATCAAAAGCAGTTATATACTAACTTGGTATTTTGATATAGATAGTGCGATAAAAGTCAACAAAAAATGACTTTAGAATAAGCATATCAATGTTTTAGCAAAATCTCAAACGCTTTATTGTTTGTCAAACTGCTTCAATAAATTGTTACAAAACAATGTGTTTACGTGTGTGTGTGTGTGTGTGTGTGTGTGTGTGTGTGTGTGTGTGTGTGTGTGTGTGTGTGTGTGTGTGTGTGTGTGTGTGTGTGTGTGTGTGTTTCAGTTTGTGTGCATATGTACGCGCGCGTGCGTACCTGCGTGTATGTGTCTCTCTGTGTGTGTGTGTGTGTGTGTGTGTGTGTGTGTGTGTGTGTGTGTGTGTGTGTGTGTGTGTGTGTGTGTGTGTGTGTGTGTGTGTGTGTGTTTCAGTTTGTGTACATATGTACGTGCGCGTGCGTACCTGCGTGTGTGTGTGTGTGTGTGTGTGTGTGTGTGTGTGTGTGTGTGTGTGTGTGTGTGTGTGTGTGTGTGTGTGTGTGTGTGTGTGTGTGTGCATGCATACGTGTGTGCACGTATGTGTGAAGGCTGAAGGAGGTCAGAAAGATATGAGGGCACAGATTCGGAGTTGAGGCATTGAAAACAGAGAGTGGCGAGTTTGTACTCAATTCTGGCCTTAACAGGCAGCCAGTGAAGGGCGCGTAGAAGAGGGGTTGCACGATCATGTCTCGATTTTTGCAAGACAAGTCTTGCAGCATGATTTTGTATTTTTTGAGGTTTACTGAGTTTGTCATTAGAAAGACCTACGAGCAGAGACTTTCAGTAATCCAGACGAGAGAGGATGGAAGAAACAGCAAGTTTGTTAGCAGCGTCAACAGACAGGAAAGGGCGGATTTTACTTAATTTGCGAAGCTGAAAATGGAAAGCCTTACATAACTGATTAACGTGAGTGTCCATGGTAAAAGATGAATCTATATATACGCCCAGATCGCGAACCGAAGATGAAAATGGAATTTCACAATCGGACACAACATCAGAACTAACAGGAGTTTGCTCAAGTTTGTGCTTGGTTCCAATCAAAATCAGTTCGGTTTTATCGTTATTCATTTTTAGTATATCGCATTCATTTTTAGCTTGTTATCTTTAATCCATGATGCTACATTCTCTATGCAAGATGTAATGTCAGAAGTTAGGCGAGGGGTATGAGGAAGAGAGGCAGAATCATGCATTTAGGAATCGTCGGCAAAGAAATGGTAATGAGATCACGTCTGTCCTATAACTAGACAAAGCTGCTGTGTGTACGTAGTGAACAAGACTGGACCCAAGACTGATCCCTGTGGCACTCCATACTTTATTACTGAGAGGCTGGATTTATGTTGTTTTATATAGACGGACTGAGTGCGACCACACAAGTATGACCTGAACCAGTCCAGAACAATATCATCACACCCAAACGTAGCATGCAATATTTTCACAAGGACCACGGGGGTGACAGGAATTCAATCGAATCTACAATGCAGCCTACAGCCGAAAATACATGGCGGATTATACATTGCAGCCTACAGTCGAAAAATGACAGTGCAGCCTACAGTCAAATATATCATGCTGCCTACAGTCGAATGTGCAGTACTGCCTACATGGTCGAATATACAATGCAGCCTACAGTCGAATATACCATGCAGCCTACAGTCGAATATACCATGCAGCCTACAGTCGAATATACGGTGCAGCCTACAGTCGAATCTACAATGCAACTTACAGTCGCATTTGCACATATGTACAGTGCAGCCTGCAGTCGAAAAATTACTTTGCAGCCTACAGTCGAATGTAAATTGCAGCATACAGTCGAAAAATTACATTGCAGCCTACAGTCGAATGTACAATGCAGTCTACAGTCAATATATTACATTGCAGCCTACAGTTGAATGCACAGTGCAGCCTACAATCAAAATATTACATTGCAGCCTACAGTTGAATGCACAGTGCAGCCTACAATCAAAATATTACATTGCAGCCTACAGTTGAATGCACAGTGCAGCCTACAATCAAAATATTACATTGCAGCCTACAGTTGAATGCACAGTGCAGCCTACAATCAAAATATTACATTGCAGCCTACAGTTGAATGCACAGTGCAGCCTACAATCAAAATATTACATTGCAGCCTACAGTTGAATGCACAGTGCAGCCTACAATCAAAATATTACATTGCAGCCTACAGTCGAATGCACAGTGCAGCCTACAGTCGAATCTGTAATGCATATTTAAGTCGAAAAATGGTATTGTAGCCTTCAAAAACTTATGTGATGTGATGATCAAAATACGTGTGCCAAACACAGTGTGTGTGTGTGTGTGTGTGTGTGTGTGTGTGTGTGTGTGTGTGTGTGTGTGTGTGTGTGTGTGTGTGTGTGTGTGTGTGTGTGTGTGTGTGTGCATCTGTGTGTGTGCATCTGTGTGTGTGCATCTGTGTGTGTGCATCTGTGTGTCTGTGTGTCTATGTGTGCATTGTTGCATGCGTGCAAATATGATTATGATTACATGTGATTGTCATTGTTGGCCATCACTTAACTTCTTGAAGGCTGCAATGGGGTTTTTTCGACTCTAGGCTGCACTGTACATTCGACTGTGGGCTGCAATGTAATTTGTTGACTGTAGGCTACAATTTACATTCGACTGTAGGCTTGCAATGCTATTTTATGACTGTAGGCTGCACTTTACATTCGACTGTAGGCTGCAAAGCTATTTTTCGACCATAGGCTGCAATGCTATTTTACGACCGTTGGCTGCATAGTATATTCGACTGTAGGCTGCATGGTATATTCGACTGTAGGCTGTATTGTAGATTCGACTGTAGGCTGCTATTGGGCCACAGGATGCATGCTTTGTGAGTTTGTGTCACCCATTCCACAGCCACACACGCCTACTCGTACCGAATAGTGGAATGGGCTTTAATGTGCGCGCAAGATCTTGTGCGTGCGTTCGCACACATTTGAAGCACAATATCCAGGCATTTTCTTTGATGGACCCCTAATGCGTTCTTTCGCTTTTGTAGTTGGCGCCATTTTCGTCATTTCCTGTTTCAACACAATGGAAGTATTAGGTCTATTTTTACATTAAAGGCTACTTTCGTTTGGCGCCAATTGCGTCATAGCTGCCGGAAAGTTAAGTTTTGCGACATTGACTTTATTAAAATATAAATACAATTCTAGAAAATCTTCCTTTTTACTTCATTTATAGCAATTTTTCGTGTTCATCTATACAACACAATCAAATTCCAGTGTATCTGAGCATGTTTGCGACATGTTTGCCACTGTGTTGTCATATCCTTTAACCGATCAACCATTCTTATAAGTCTGGAATCAACGAATAAAAATCATGAAGACGCACCAGAAAACCAGCCTGCGGGACAGGCAATCATTTCCAATAAAGATGTTGCCCAGAAGGAGAACACTGACCCAGGAAGACCCAGCTCTGTGAGTGGCTTGGTCAGGAACGAATACAAACACCCTGGGGGGAATCCGTCATCGGTAGAACCAGGCAAAACGTACCTGAACCAGCAAGGACAAGACTCAAGTCCTTCTCTGCCACCCTCTGCTGATGACCATCGTCCAGATCCTGTGATGAGTCGACAGCTCAGTCATCAGTCCGCGGAATTCCATCGCACAAGAGGCTCGCGTCGTCTCTCCACCACTTCCTTCCAGATGACCAAGACCGGAAATCCTGCAAGGCTAGCCACTCTGGTGTTTCTGCTCGTCACGTTCATGTTCATTGCGAGTTACGTGCCTTACTTCGTCGCCATTTTGTTCGAAAATCTGGTGAAGTCTGGCGCCCAGCCCTCTTGGGAGGAGTGGAGTTCTGCGAGTCTGGCGGAGCTGAATATTTGCAGGACATCTTACATGATCAACCACGCTGCTAGTCCTCTGGTGTACGGTCTGTGCAACCCTTACTTCAGAGAGCAGCTGCTCATCTGACGTGGGGATACCATTTGAACAGTGTGTGTGTGTGTGTGTGTGTGTGTGTGTGTGTGTGTGTGTGTGTGTGTGTGTGTGTGTGTGTGTGTGTGTGTGTGTGTGTGTGTGTGTGTGTGCGCGTGCGAGCGGGCGTGCGTGCGTGCATATGTGTGTGAGCGTTTTCAAATTTTGCAATGAATAAGCTTGTCATTTTCCATTTTCATTTATGTTTGTGCCATGAATTTTAACAAACTGTCTGTACGGCGTTTCTGCCTAATCTCAAATGCTTTGTTGTCAATAAATTGTTTGAAAAAGGTGTGTGTGTGTGTGTGTGTGTGTGTGTGTGTGTGTGTGTGTGTGTGTGCGTGCGTGCGTGCGTGCGTGTGCGTGTGTGTGCGTGTGCGTGTGCGTGCGTGTGTGCGTGCGTGCGTGCGTGCGTGCGTGTGTGTGTGTGTGCGTGTGCGTGTGTGTAGGCTTGCATTTGAGTGCCTCAGTTTGTGCACGTTTGTATCATTTATAAGCGTCTAGCTTTGAAAGCAAGTACATGCGTACAAGCACACGTAGCCAGCATGCTTTGCTTGTAAACGCACGTTACAATAGGCTGCTGACAGTCCGAGTAACTTCTCCCAGTAATCTAAAGTGGTGTTACTTGTGATGTAACCCATCTTTCTGCATCGTGTTTGATATGAAAACGTTGTGAGCAACAAAGTTGGTATTTTGTAATAAATTGTTTGAAAAAGGTGTGTGTGTGTGTGTGTGTGTGTGTGGTGTGTGTGTGTGTGTGTGTGTGTGTGTGTGTGAGTAGTTTTAGTGGCTTCGGTACTTGTTTCATTTTTGTTTCTTTTTTGGGGTTTGTTTTGCATTTGGGGCCTGCTTAATAATAAATATTTGTATCAGAGGAAAAAATGGTCACCTGATTTTGTCAACATACGATGCTGGAGCCATCTCCAACTTGCCACTGCTGTCAAGAAAATCAAACGACGGTACATTTAGACTAGGCCTGTGCTAAGAAGAATTTAAACAGTTGACACCCAAACAAAAAAATAATAATAAGGGGCACCCTGACGGATACGTTTTTGAAAGAAACACGTCCAGGTCACCAGGAAAACACCCTTTACAGAGATCGCAACTCCTTGGCGGAGATGATGGAAGTCAAATTATTTCACCCAAAGAGAAGGCGTGTGCCATCTCTTTTTTAATGGCCGCCTGCGTTTAGACCAAATCGTCTGCACGAAATTTTTGCATTACAAGCCTTTTTTTCTTTTCTTTTTTTTATAAAAAATATACACAGAATATCTAAATGAGTTTCGCTCACAACAAACAAAACAGCTCCATTTTTTTTTTAATGCACTACAAAAAAAGAAAACGCTTCAACCACAATGAGTGACCTTCATCCACCCCATCCAAAATGGCTACTTCTTCCGGCATCTCCGCCAAGGAGGAATCATCGTTTTGACGGTTTAATTTCTAGGAAAACAGAGCAAAGTGAGTGTTCTGATCCTTAAAAGACTAGACTTCTGGTGATCTCGACGTGTTTTTTGCAAAAACTCATCCGTCAGGGTACCACCTTTAATAATAAATATTTGCATCAGTGGCAACAATGGTCACACGATTTTATCAACATACGATGCTGGAGCCATCTCCAACTTGCCACTGCTGTCAAGAAAACCAAACGACGGTACATAAAAAATAAGACTAGGCCTGTGCTAAGAAGAATTTAAACAGTTGACTGACACCCAAACAAAAAATATATATTAAAGGGGCACCCTAACGAATACGTTTTTGAAATAAACACGTCGAGATCACCAGGAAAACACCCTTTAGAGAGATTGCAACACTCACCTTGCTCTGGTTTCCTAGAAATCAAACCGTCAAATCAGCGATTCCTTCTTGGCGGAGGTGCTGGAAGTCAGATACTTTGTAATGCGTGCCTGAGTTAGACCAAATCGTTTGCACGAAATGTCCACAATACAAGCCTTTTTATACACTTTTTATACAGTTTACCAAAAGGAGTTTGGCAGCTGCTTGGTCTAGCATGTTCACGCTCTGGTCCTTTATTGCAGACGTAAACTAGGAAAGAAGGAAGGAAAACCCTTAAAGTTTTGTTGTGCAACGTACATGATTGTCCATTCTGCAAGGTTTCTGGCGATTTTCCGGTCCATGAAATCAGCGATACATACATCTGGAACGATGATGCAAGGCCTCTTTGCTGTAGAAGTTTTGCGTTATACTGGTTCAGTTACCAGAAGGAAAACGGTCTCCTGCCAACGTGTAGGTCCACTTATAAGAGCCTCAACTAAATAAATAGGAAGTTAACCTCACCCTTTGTACTGACTGGTCCAGTCTCTGAACCATAAGCAGCAAAGAGTAAGGTACATGAAACAATAATCTTAATTACAAGTGAACCATCCAATATTAATATTTGGGAGTGTTGTCTGCTGTCCAGTTCACATCACTGGAACTCTGAGAGGTAAGCTTTGTATTGATGTTTGATGTTTTCGATGTAGGGTTATATTGTAATAGGTGTTGTTGCATTCTCTGAGGAAACTGGGGATAACAACACAGATAAGAAAGGCATTGGAAGAGGCGAAAAATACTCGGATTATGCAAATCATGTTAAAGACATTCTGTTTGCTGATCCATAATTCTTTATTCATTTCTGCTTCATGTAAGTGAGGGAACTGCCACCAGACTCCTCCGGAAGTGGTAGTAATTAACGTTCAAAATGGCTTACTCCCATTTACATTTTCACATCTTGGTGGTAGGTCTATCATATGGCGTGCCGAATGACCAAAACTATATCTAGCAGTTCGACAGAGTTTGCAAACCCTATCGAACTGTTAGATACAGTTTCTAAATTATAGCTAGCAGTTAGATAGAGTTTCTAAACTCTGTCGAGCAGCTAGATAGAGTTTCTCGTCGTAAAACTATATCGAACGCGCTAGTTTGATACTTTTTTTAAACGAAGCATTTCATTGGTAGATAGGACTAGTATCTTTGACTGTGACCTACACCTAGCCTAATAGGTGGCATTCTACGAACTCGTTTAGCGGCTTCAATTACAGATGAAACGCCGTGAAGATTCGCTCGTTGAAATCGTTCAGCTGCCATGTTTGTTTGACTACATGTAAGGGCCTAGGCCTATCGTCTTATTCAAATTCACGGGTCACTGCCCTGCCAAGGCCACAAATTTGTCGCTGAAGCCATGTACCAATCAGAAATCGCGATAGAAAAACTATATCTCAATAGGGTTATTGGTTTAAATGATTTTTTTATTTTTCAAATGCACATTAAACAAATATTAAACAAACATAATGGCAACAACAAGCTTAAAGCTTATACTGTGCCACTTTACTTCATATAAATTTTAGCATGGTGGCTGGTAAGCACAAAAGGATGTTTAAAACAATTATAGAGAAAATAAGGATATACATTTTTAATCCTTTGTGAAACCAACATTCGGAAAAATGATAAATCAAAACTTTGTGATATACTTAAAGCACAGAAAAAAAAAAATTAAACATATACACGAAACGAAAACAGATAACATTCAGAATATAAAAAACAAAAACAAAACAAAAACATGAAGATGATGGGGAATACAAAGCTGTGAAGTGAATCAAATACTAATTGTAAGGGTCATGGAGCATCTATCAACAGAAAGAAGTTCATGCACTGATACATTATACATACCCACATGTAATAATGTAAACTTGTATAATACACAGTACTGCATATGCAGCCAACATTTATGCATATTTTTGTTCATACATTCATAAACAATCAGACATAATGTCTGACTGTCCATGAATATAATATACTATATGTACTTCAAGTGCATGCTCATAATACACAAGCCACCAAGTAGACTACCACTACAGAGTTTTAACTTAGTAATCATAATACACAAAAAGCAAGGAGATTATTACTGAAATCTTTTAGACTCAAGAGTAAATCTGTGGACTGTTTCAAAAATAGCAATGTTTATTTTGTTTGCTAAATTTAAATTTCCATGCAAAAGAATTTCTGGTTGGGTGTAGTCATTAGGCAAAGTTAGAATTGTATTTAAACGAGCGATTTGAAACAACGTACAAGAGAGTAAATAGTGTTCAGCATTTTCATGGGCAACACCACAACGACAGAGCGGACTGTTGACTAGATGACGGTTATGTAGATCATTGTTCAGATCACTTATTCCTAAGCGTAGCCTACAGTGTATGATTTGTTCTCTTTGGTTTCCAAAATTATATAAATTTGGTACAATAGCATCGTTAGCACATAAATATCGCTTTACTTGACTTAGAGAGGTGCTGTTTTTAATCGAATCTGGTAATGAGTTCCAAAGGATGGTAGTGAAAGGTACAAAAGAATTACGATACAGTTCAGTATTAAGCTTTGGAATAGATCGGTCAAGAGGCCGTCTTCTGTGGTATGGATTTCTGTCTGAAACAAGTTCTGGAATAATGTATGTTAAATAAACTGGACATAAGCTGTTAATCATTTTGAAGTATTGTATAAGTTTATGTCTTTTTCTCCTTTCCTTAAGGGTACAGAAAGCAGATTCTTTATATAACTTATGATGACTTGTTCCTCTAACAGCTCCAATTATTGTTCTTATCCCTTCGAGATGTAAATTTTCAAGAGCGTTTGATTGTCCATCTCTACAATTATCCCATATTATGGCAGCATAGTCAAAGTGTGGCAATATAAATGATTTGTACATTATTTCTAAAGCCTTCCTATTAAGTTTATGCTTATAAGTTTTTAAACAAGAAATCAACATAGTTGCTTTGCTAATGATATTTTTAATTTGTAAATCCCATTTGCAGTTGTTTTGTAATATTACACCCAAATGTTTATGTGATTCTGTACTTTGTAAATGAACATTGCCAAAGTTTAAAGGTAAGTAAATATTATTTCCACGACAAACATTTAGTAAATCAGTCTTTTCTTCATTGAAAGTCACCTTCCATTTTTGAGACCAAGAGTAAATTTTATCTTGGTCAGAATTTAATATTTGTACTCGGGCATTCAGGTCATTTAATGCTAAAGACATGCTGGTATCATCTGCAAATAGTTTAACGTTGGACTGAATATTATTTACAATATCGTTAATATAAACAAGGAATAGTAGGGGACCTAATACAGAACCTTGGGGCACACCTGCAGGAACATTTTTGTAATCAGAAATAACACCTTTAATTACCACAGCTTGTATTCTGTCAGAGAGATCATCTTTAAACCAATCAAATAAGTTACCTTGTATGCCAATTGCTCTTATTTTGTGGAGAAGTCCTTTATGCCAAACTCGATCAAATGCTTTTGATATGTCAAAATATACAGACTGTGTAGTAATACCATGGTCAAAAGATTGACATAAATCATGATAGAGACTTAGCAGCTGGTTAACAGTAGAGTCACCTGGAGTGAATCCAGATTGTGATGAAGTAATTATGTGATTTGACTGTAAAAACAAGAAACCCCTTTTTTTGTACACATCCTTCCAAAACCTTAACAAAGAAATTGGACGATAATTATTGCATTGGTCTTTTGTGGCTTTCTTATGTAGGGGGTTTACATGGGCTGTTTTCATATTTTGGGAAATTTACCTTCTTGTAAGCTTCTGTTAAACAAATCAGTCAATGGAACTAAAATAACTGGTAGAGCTGCTATGAGTAATTTGTTGTGATAGGGTTATTTTGTGGAAACCCTATCTAGCTGTTCGACAGAGTTTTAAAACTCTAACGAACAGCTAGATAGGGTTTTCAAACTCTATCGAACTGATAAATACAGTTTCGAAACTCTATCGAACAGCTAGATAGAGTTTTGTATCTTTGGCGCGCCATACTATCAGTCGCAGGGGCCACGCCACACTGCATACGACTCAATCCAACTTCCAACTACGATCGAGATGTGACAATTGTGAGCATGACTCTCGTGGAATGACTTGACTTACTTGACTTATTCCCTTTGATTTCACTGGGAACATAGGCAGTTCTCAAGCGGACACGGTTTGGGGGCAGCTTTCTTGCACAAAACCAACAGTGCCCCGCAAGTTTTGGTGGGAATGTAATGAAATTGTGACAAAAGAAAAACAAACATATGTAGAAAGGAAGCAAGAAAGACAGAAAGGAAAGGAAAGGAAGAAGGAAGGAAGAGAAAGAACAAAAGATAGAAAAGAACAGAAAAGCAAAACTGGGTTATTACATTAGTAGACTTGTTACAATAACGATATGCATAACGAAACTAACGCACACACACACAAACGCAATTAAATAAACGACAATGTTTTGAGATAAAAAAATGTTTTTAAAGACAACGAAAAGAAAAGCGCGTCTGAATTAATTCTCGCGATCATTTCGTTCCGCAGTGACGTCACAAACATTAGCTGTACCTCGCCTGATCATCATTGTCGTCGTCATCATGGGTTTTGATGACGTCAGTCTGCCAGCCGCGGTGTTCATCTGCGTCACCATGGTGATGGCTCTGGTGGGCAATTCTCTGGTGCTGCTGGTCTACGGCTTCAGATGGCGTTCCACCAACGACACCAGGGTCAGACTTTTTAGTTTCTTTTTGTCCTTCCTTTCTTTCTTCCTTCCTTCCTTCCTTCCTTCGTTTCTTTGTTCCTTCCTTCCTTTCTTCGTTTCTTTCTTTCTTTCTTTCTTCCTTCCTTCCTTTCTTCGTTTCTTTCTTTCTTTCTTCCTTCCTTCCTTTCTTCGTTTCTTTCTTTCTTCCTTTCTTCCTTCCTTCCTTTCTTCGTTTCTTTCTTCCTTCCTTCCTTCCTTCCTTCGTTTCTTTCTTCCTTCCTTCCTTTCTTCGTTTCTTTCTTTCTTCCTTTCTTCCTTCCTTCCTTTCTTCGTTTCTTTCTTCCTTCCTTCCTTTCTTCGTTTCTTTCTTTCTTCCTTCCTTCCTTCCTTTCTTTGTTTTTTTGTACAAAATCACAATATATATACGTATACGTTATCGTTAAAAATTCGGGACTTTCCTGGAGTTGCACTCCATCCGGCATTGCCTCCAGGATCGTTCCCACCATCTTTATATCTACTAATGTCCCATATGTGTCTGTTTCAGACCGGGGGACGATAAAACGGATTTTCATCTTTCTTTTTTTTCTTTCTTTCTGTTTTTGTCTCACATCTCTTTTCGCGCGGACACTTGCATTTTAATTTTAATTTGATTGTTACAGAATTATTTTCTATGCTTAGTCACAGATACGTGAAATTGTTCTACCTGGAGAGAGTGTCACCGCTAATGCAGCGCAACCCTTTTTTGTGGAGTTGGGGGGTGGGGGGTGGGGGGGGGGGGGGGAATGGGTTCAGGAAACCTAGCTAGCTATCAATTTGGTATGTTATACCAGGCAGTGGAACCCTCCCTGCTCTTATGGACTTTTCGCTGACGTGGGCTTTTTCCGTGCATAAATTGCTCAGGTCAGAATTGCTTTAAATCCACGTCTGAAGGACTCAGCTTTCAAGAAGAAAACATTTTGCATAGTGAAATTGATTAATAAATGATCTTGACCTTCGAGCTGATTATTGTCTTGACCATTTCTTTCATATTTACGGAGTTACTGTCCCCCAAATTGGAAAGTTGGTATATTCTAAGGTGATACAGGGTAACTTTTTTTTTATCCTATTGACCTTAATTAATTTGACCTTTGACCTTAAGCATGTGAATGTGTTGTCTTGGCCATATTGCTTGCATCTTAGTCGTTACAATTTGCAAATTTGGTGGGTAGGAAGATTAGCTTAAAATCCTTTGGAACATTTAGTATTAATGACCTTGATAACCATGATGATCTTGACCTTGTTTGTCTGTCGCAAGACCTCAAGAATGGAGGTTCAGAATCACTTCAAATGTTACCTCTTACTTCCCATTTCTTCCCCATTTGTTTGATGGCTTTAGGCCTAATCTGACTTGCTTTTCTTGTGGTGTGGTGTGTGTGTGTATGTATGTGTGTGTGTGTGTGTGTGTGTGTGTGCGTGTGTGTGTGTGTGTGTGTGTGTGTGTGTGTGTGTGTGCACGCACACATGCGTTTGTGTGTGAACGGGAGCGCACATACATGATAATTTAAGTTTTTATGTTTGCGCGACGTGAGCAACTTGACGATGCAAACGATGTGACATGTTTGAGCGCCTGTATGTGCAGGTGTACATCATGACCCTGGCTATCATGGTCCTCTTCTGTTCTCTCCTGGTGTCCCCCCGCAACCTCCTGTTCCTGCTGCCCTTCTCGGAGGGCTGGAGAGACAGGGCGACCCTCAACTCCTACTGCAAGATCTCCATGTTCTTCAGCTACCACTTCAACTTCACTTCCGTCTGCATCCTCATCTTCATCGCAGCAAGCCGCTTTGCCAAGGTCACCAAGAGAGATCGAAGCATTGCCGATGATTCAGACATTGGTATTTGCGGTGGACTGAAGCGTTTCCTGAAGAAGGTTGTTCATAGATTCAGCACAGTCCGTGGAGCTAAGATTGCCTGCGTCACCGGTGCTATCATCGCTTTGGTTGACGCCATTCCGGCTCTTGTCATTTTTGGTTCTGGAGTTGCTACTCCCGATTCCCTTTTTGTCAATGTCTCTCAAATGATTCCTGTCAATTCTTTGTCCATTAACATCTCAAAAACGTTTCCTGTCAACGTCCTGTCTCTTAATGGCTCAGAAACGTCCCCTCACAATGAATTCATTGTTGATGTTTATTATGCCAGCTGTCATGACACTGTGGATCCAAGGTATGAAAGCGCCCGGAGAACCTACAGCACGGCTCAGTTTGTAGTCTTCGTTATCCTCACCACCTTCATATTCGGCTTCTACACTGCTATTTTGAAAAGACTTTGCTGTAGTGGAGAAGTGAGTGACCTGGACTCCGAACTGTACGGTAGCGTGTATTTCTCCCTTGATCACTTCACCGTTTCTTCACGGCTGGGGGCAAGAAGTAAAGCTGACAACAATTCTCCAGAAAACCAACCTGTAGGAGAAGCGACACGTACCAGTAATGACAGTCACCTGAAAGAGAACACCGAGCCAGGAAGTCCCGGACCCAGCTCTTTGATTGGCTTGGTCGTGAACGAATGCAGGAACCCTGGGGAAACTCCAGCATCTGTAGAACAAAGCGAAGTGAAAGAGAACCAGCTTGAAGAGGAATCAAGTCTTTCGCTGGCTCCTTCTACTGATGTCCATCGTCCAGATCCTGTGATGAGTCGACAGCTCAGTCATCAGTCTGCGGAATTCCATCGCACAAGAGGCTCGCGATGTCTCTCCACCACTTCCTTCCAGATGACCAAGACCGGAAATCGCGGAAGGCGAACCACTCTGGTGTTTCTGCTTATCACGTCTATCTACATCGTGAGTTACGTGCCTTACTTCGTCGCCATCTTCTTCGAAAATCTGGTGGAGTCTGGCGCCCTGCCCCCTTGGGAGGAGTGGAGTTCTGCGAGTCTGGCAGTGCTGGAGATCTGCAGGACGTCCTATCTGATCAGCCATGCCGCCATTCCTCTGGTGTACGGTCTGTGTAATCCTTGCTTCAGGGAGCAGCTGGGGAAGCTGCTAATCTGCCGTAGGGATATCATATAGCGTGTGTGTTGGGGAATACGTGTTAATGAATTTCAGCATTAATTTGCAACCTAGATCATCAGAGTCTAACCAAATGGTATTAATGTGCTTTTATTTGTTTCTAATGTTGTGGTGCATTATAGTGCACAGATGGTCCTGTACCAAACTAATTGTGGCCGTGGTGACCTTGACCTTGAAGTTTGACTTCGAAAACCACAATTTCTTCTTGTAGCCATACCATTGGCATCACTCAAAAACTTTCAAAAAGTTTATTTAAAAAACAAAACAAAATGTTTTACACATCACAATTTAACCAATACAATAACACAATTCGCTTATAATCAATAAAGACAGAAACACAACGGCATAACATGGCATACAAAGGCATATAAACTGTCATACACAACCTAACATCCGCACACATAGCACCAGTTTACTAAACACCAAAGACGTAGGTCTTGAGAATGAATTTGTTGTTTTAGCCATATCTTTGCCATTTTTGCCGGTACAGGTTTGAAATTTGGCAGGTTGGTAGATTGGCACAAGGTCATATGTGGTGAAAAGTATTGATTACCTTGATGAGCTTGACCTGAACTTCTGAACTTGTCTCTTTCAGCACTGGCTATAGCTTGAACACTATTGGATGTATAGCCACAAAAAACCCCATATATATTCTTGATCACCATGACTTAACTAGGAACGCAATGGGAGATATTTGAAGCCTCTTGATCTTGACTTTGAACTTGAAATTGAAAATGAAAACCATTCACCCTACACCTATGTTATATTCTCGATTGGCATCACTCAAGGAATGCACTGGGAGACATGACCTTGACCTTGGCCTTGATATTAAAATAATTTGACCTTTTTCCCCAAACAAGACGAATATGACCGCTGTTTCTTAGTCAGACACTTGATGAATAGTCTGCTTGCTTGGTTTCAGATTGTTCGTGTGCTTGTTTGAAATCAAAATTTGCAAAATTAAATCTGGCATTATCTTTTTTGTTTATTTTATAGTGCGATAAAAGTCAACACAAAATGACTTTACAATAAGCCTATCTCAAAAACGTTATTGTTTGTCAAACTGTGCTTCAATAAATTGCTAGAAAACAATGTGTTTACGTGTGTGTGTATTTCAGTTTGTGTGCATGTGTGCGCGCGCGTGCGTACCTGCGTGTGTGTGGTTGTATCAGTGTGCGTGCGTACGCATGTTTTAATTTTTTAATTTTTAATGAATGCATGGAATCGTTCGTGCACGTTTCTATTTAAATAAGCCTGCGTGCATTATGCAAACATGGGTGTAGGTCCCATGTGATTAAAGACCCACTGACCCACCACGAATAAGTCCCTTTGTTTTTTTTTCTGGGTAGCTGTGACCCACATACAAATGCCCCAACTTCAAATTGAGGCTGCTCTTTAAAATGATGTTTGGTTTTCAATTTGGGGGCATTTGTATGGGAGTCAAGCCTGGTCAAACCAAGATTTCTTACTAGCTATAAGAAGGAATATACGTCAAACCCGTGATTTTGACACGCGATCTGGTCTGGTGGGTCATTAAAGACCCCCCACGTCACGTGTCACATTCCCTCTTATGCTAGGACGATTTCTTACCCGCTGCAAGAGGGAAACACGTGAAACCCATGATTTTGACACGTGATCTGGGGGGTCTTTGAACTAGGCTTACAAGCGCCCTGTGTGTCTGTCGACTTTTTACTACGTATCTTTAGTTCTCTAGAGAACTATAGAATACCAAGTCTGGCTCAGGAAACAAAATAACAACAACAAAATAGTGCCAAAAAGCACGCTGCACACTCTTTTTTTAGGTTATTTTTTTACCCGATCCAGACCAAGTATTCCATAGTTCTCTCCCTTTACAGTTCTATTTTTAGACAAATAAACAGGGGACATAACTCAACCTTTTTGTTTAAATTATACTGATTAAAATCGGGTTGTTTTATAAACTGTTGTAGTTTTTTGAAAACAAAATAAACTTCCTCTCTTCTTTTGATTCAATAACATTATTTTCATCTAAACATTCTTCAAAGCTATCTTTATCTTTTGTGTAAAACAAAACAACTGTCTTTAATTGTTCTCTAAAATCTTTTAAAACCGAGTTATACTTCTGCGTTAAAATCCATACACTAATCCCTGCGTGTCTACCACTGAACGCTAATTTAGCTAACATGTTTCTTTTTTTGACTATGTCCCTTTCAGCCGAGCAATCATCAATAATAAACAATGTTGATGTACCTTCAAATAATTTATAAAAATGTTCTAAACACTCGTTTAGCTTGCTACCAGGATCAACCAAATAGACTTCATTGTCTGACCATATAAACTTTCTTTCTTTGTATGATTTGTTGTATTTTAAAGTAGTACAAAATATTACTATATGATCAAAATTATAACGGTAAACTGTTTGTAATAAGTCTAAAACAAATATTGTTTTTCCACACCCAGTCTGCCCACAAATTAACGAGCAATGATGTTCTTTTGTCATGAACTCCAAATCCATTATTTTAATACACAATATCTTTTAATCTGTTGTTTTCAATGTTCAGCTGAGCATCACACACTAAATATACATAAATAAATATTTGCTTACTCTCTTCCGCTTCTTTCTGGATTTGAATGTTTATTCCTCCTGACCATCACCAACTACTCTTCCACTGCCATGTAGTTTGTTATCTTCTGTTGTTCTAAGATCGAGCCACATAGCATACTTGGAAGATAAATAATCTTCAAGTCTAACATCATGAAGATGAAGGTCTTTGCAAACAAGATCAGCCACTGGGTCTCTTTGTAGCCCACCTCCACCAAACAACTTTTGTACTTCATCAAAATGCTGATAAGGTAAAAGACCGCTTGCAAACAACTGATTCGGTTGTCCTTCAATCGTGCACATCAGTTTAGTTATTTTAGGATTATAAAACTTCTCGCTTAATCTGTTAAAGGGGTTTTTAGACTCTTCAAACAGCAACAAAATTCCTTTCAATGACCTTGCAGACACATTCAAATCGATGTTCCAAATTGTGTCTGATTTGTTTTTAGGTATTTTACTATGATTTAAAATTCTGTTGTAGTAAATTGCTAATCTTGTCTGGTATTGTTGTGAAATCAACCGAGCTAATTCTTGATGACGAACAACATCAAACTCTAATGTGATGTCTGAAATACTATATTTTACATCAGGATCTGTCGCTGATCTGATAACACGGCTGTAATCATTAAAAGTTAATTCATACATAAGCCTATCTTGTAAAGCACCCTGATAATACGGGGAGTGCGTGTTTAACAGCTCGAAGTCAAGAGGTATATAAAATCGATTACCATAAACTTGTGCAACCAACTCCTCTCGATTGTTATCTTTTTTATCTTCAGCACCAATTCTATGTTTGATTCCATTATCTCCCTGTATTCCTTGATAAATCCTATCTTTCCTTTCATTTTGTGTGAGCCATAAATCACAATAACTCAAAAAGACATCTGCGTTATCTAAAGACATTACCTCTCTCCCTTCAAGTTTAATAGTAATCTTACTAACGATCGCTCTACCAAGATTAGCAACTAAAGTTCTATTCGGATCCGTCGCTGACTCCAGTTCTATTTTAAATGCGAGACGTGCAGTGCCTGGCACAATGACTTCATTAGATCCCAGACTAGGAAATCTTACTGATAATATTTGTCTCTGATCAATAGTTGAAGGATTATTACTTATAACGATACTCTGCCTGGTTCCTTTAACACCGAGTGGTTCTTTTAACTGTCTGTATGGATCAAGAATTGTTCCGTATGATTGTGACATATCTTTAAAAAAAAATAAAAATAAAAACATAATTATAATAAAAACATGGCTGGAATAGAAGCCGACCACGATTATGATGTTTTTGATCCTGGAGATGACATGAGTGAAGCTACATCGTCTCGCCATCAATCAACTTTAAGACGTGAACTAATGGAAGGTAAAGTAATATCGTTTTATGAAAGTATAGGACAAGAACCGCCTGAAGTCTTTGATTCTAATGACTTTGAATATAAAGACAGCCATTTATTTGTGAAGGGTGATGATGGTCAACTAATCCGACTTACAAATAAATCAGACGCCTCAAAGTTTTTAAAAAAGAGTACAGTTCGTCAAAGGCTCAGTGTTAGCGATCAAAGACGATTTAATATCGATCCAGACCTAAGAACCCAAGCTGTTTCTTCACTTCAAAACACACTACAAAGACTACCAACTGATTCCCAACTTAAATCAATTCCTCTTAGAGACTTAAGCGCAACTGCGGACGACATCATAGAAATGGAAACCAGTTTTATAACTTTAGAAGAAGAAAAAAACCAAGTAAAAACATTGCATGACCCACCATTACCTATGAGAGAAATAATAGCCCTCAACGAATCATTAAAATCTATCAGAGGCGAGTTAACAAATAATGTAGCAAAGTTAAGCGAACTTGATTCTCACATAAACAGAGAGAAACAAAAGTTGGTTGAAGCGGACGACAACAACCTAGGACAAGACGTGAAAGACAGAATCACACAAAGACTTAATGATCTTCAACAAGAAAAATCAGCAAGACTAGAAGTACTGACAACTAACCGCGAACAATTATGCACACAAGTGAACAGAATAAAAGAAACCATCCAAATAATGTTATACGAAAACACAACTCTAGCAGAAAGAATAAGAACTTTATTTAGAGAGCAAGGAGTCACGATTGCGAGCGTTATGACAGCTTTAGGGGTTGCAATCTCTACTTTAGTGTTTGCTTTAACAGGACCAGGTGGTAGTCAATTACCTTCTCCACCTTCACCACCTTCACCATCAAAAGATACGAATTGGATTAAAAAACAACTTGAACATTTAACGAATCTATTAAAGAAATTAGCAGAAAAAGCTCTAGGCGCTCTACCCGGTATATTAGGCGCAATTGTTAGTTGGCTTTTTTCTACTGCAAGCAAAGTAGTCGGTTTTATGGCTGAACACTTATGGATGCTAATAGTTTTAGTTGTAGGATTACTCTCTAGTAAAATAAAAATAAACTAGACCAGCCGTAGTTAGAAAAATAACTAATGCTGTCTTTTCGTTTTCATGACTGTTGGTTGCTCTGTAGGTTAAGTTCGTTAAATTCATATTCTTTTTTTGACTGACAGGGATGGGATAGTGTATTCTTTGTATGATCGATGGTGCGGTTACTTTTGAATTCATTTCTTTGTTTTTACCAACTGCTTGGTTATCTCCGGCTACAAGGATTTCGTTGTTGTAGTTTACAATTGTCCCTATTTGAAGTCTAAGATCAGAGGGTAGCATGTATAATCCACTGCCGACAGCAAAGTCTACCTTCGATCTTGCAAATCTCAAAACGTCTTGATACCTTTTAATACTTGCAGGGAGGTCAACTGTAGAATTGATTGCATCTTCTAAATTAGCTAAATACTGTTTCTGCGCATCAAACCCAGTAGAAGGATCCATTATCTCAGACCTCACTTGTGCTTGCGAACCCAGCAAACACCACACATAAGTACGAATAGAATCATTTACTCGTTCTATTCCCGCCTTAGTCAGTCCTTCAGAAGTATCAAGAATAAATGTAGTCCACACGTTTTTATGTTTTTGCTCTATAGATTCCAGATGAACGGTCGTACCCGAAGAAAAAGACGTGTAAGGAGGATTCCAGTCATAGTTATACTTTCTGTGCACACCCCAATAATAAAGTGTACCCAGCCCATGATTACGATCTAACTTTTGTCTAAAGTCTGTATGGAGGTTAATGTTAAACTCATTACAAATCCGCTCAAACGCCTTCATGTTAATTCTGTTGTTGAACGGACTCCAAGTCTTGTCATGCAGTAATGGAGCCTGCAGTTCAGACAAAATACGCCTGAATGTGAAATATAAACTGCTTTTACTATGAGATCAGGATGATTTAAGTGATCGGCGAAAGAAACACCACACCCTGTTGTTGCACAAAACACAGCAAAGTTTAACTGGTTTTGATAAAACTGCATTGGATGACTAAACCATGCCTTTGCGATGTTATCATGTTTGATGCTAGGATTTAAATAATGGTTTAATGGATTACTGACCTTAACCTTAAAGGCATCAACTCCCACTGCAACAACTAAACCGTCAACAGCTATAGTTTTAGGGTTATATGATCCAACTGAATATTTAGTGTTATATTTAAAAGCATTCATTTATACATCCGTAATAAAAATGTTTATTTATATAACTGATCAAGACAAGCCAATACTTTTACAACGTCCTATTGAAAATCATGGTTCTCTAAAAGTAGTGCTCCATGAAATTTATTACAAAGTCAAATGGATTAACACAAGCGAATCCTTAAAGAACAATTGGATAAGAAAAACTACCAGTGAAGGGATGATCGAACTAACTATACCAGACGGTTATTACGGCTTTTGTTCATTAAAAGAGATGTTAAGCGAGTTTGACATTACTTTAAAACTTAATGATGGAAATTTAAAAGTAACGTTGATATTCAAAGAGCAAAGAGGAGTAGGTTTCAACTTTGCAGGAGAACTAGCAAAAATGTTAGGGTTTAGAACTGACAACAGGGATATATTCAGCTTTTTAGTTACAGAAAGTAACAATACCTTTGAAGGAGACAACTCGCTTAATCTTGGAATACATTCTTTATTATACGTCCATTTAGATATCTTGAGTACGGACAACAACTTATTTGATAACCAACCATCTACTGTGTTAAGAGTTCTTCCATCAGCAAAAGCGGCATACTGTGATTACGAACTTATAACGTTTCCAAACTTGCAGTTTAAAGAATTAATTTGCGGGAATCACCATTCGCTAAAAATAAGAATAACTGACGAAAAAGGAACAGATGTACAGTGCGACAGCTTAAATGTTTTGTTAGAAATAAAATAATTTGATATAAAAGACAATGTCGCGTGAACCAGATCAACCGGTTATGATTGATCATGTTAGATGTACAACTTTAGAACTGAAGGACCTAGCAGACACAGAAGACTTCGATCTAAATGGAGAGATAGGAGCACTGTATAGTTTTGAGTACACGAAAGACGGCTATTATAAACGAGCAGAAATAAGTGATAAAAAGGTTCCTAAACTAGAGCAATTGCGCAATGTAGTAGCTGATAATGTTGGTCAGTTTGAATATAAAGTTGTTAAAAAAAGGGATAACAAGTGGCATTTAATTCCATTCGTTGATTGGGAAATTAAGTTTGAATTTTTAAGTCCGTTTACGTTCTTCGACAGTAACAAACACTTTCGTAAATCATTTAACTCAGGACCGTTACATATCAGTCTGATTCCACAAAACAACAGCAGAAGAGAAATATCAATCAAACCGTATAAAAAGAGACAGTACTTGCTGCATAGAAAAAGGACAGTGACAAAAGACGCAGCCACACAATTAGAGTTCATTCCCTCGATGGTTTTAGCAGATGAATTTACTATGATATTTGAACTTTCTGTTAGAGCGGATGATCCTGATTCCCCACCTGCTGGTGTTAGTGACGTCCTGATGAAAGGGATTAACATTTCTTGGCAAAACTTGGATGTTGAATCAGTGAGATGTACTGTTGTTATTCAAAACAGCGATGAAGAAATTAAGGCAGTGTCGACTAGTAATAAAGTTATATTAAGTGTTGATCCAAACAATCTTAAAGAATTAACGTTCATTAACCTTACTAATTTAGATCTCATTGGGTTTTATTACACTGAAAGCATTTTGTCTGATGATCTTCTTAAAATGATAACAAGCGCAAATTAAATGTTAAATTTTTTTAAAATATAAAAAGATGTCCGTTAAAGTATATCCAAAAATACCAAAAGAAAATACTGACAAAGAAAAGACTGAGAGTGGTGATGATCCTGAAATCAGAAAGTTCAGATTGTCTTCCATTACAGAAATACAAAAAGAATTGGAAAAAGACCTCACTAATTATAACAGAACCAAACGAAGGTACTCTTCTATCTTTAATGCTGCAACATACTTAAATACAGGATTTGGAACTCTAGGTACTTTAACAGCAGGAAGCTCTGTAGGGTTGTTAGCGACAGGTGTTGGATCGCCCGCAGCTTTGCCATTAGGGTGTGTGTCATTAACTCTCAGGTTGTTTTCAATCGGTACGTCTGCTTTCAACAACAAAATAAAAATAAAACTTCAAAAGCATACAGCCATAGTTCAATTAATAATGGCTAAACTTAGTTCATTTCGATTGATAATCAGTAAAGCTTTGCAAGACTCTCAAATTACAGATGAGGAGTTCAATCGATTGCATGCAGACTACAACGACTACAAAATGCAAAAGTTTGAACTTCAAAAAAAGTCAAGGACAACTTTTTCACAACCACAAGACATAGAAGCGATAAAAAAAAGAATGCAACAGACGAGTAAACGAAACATTAAACTCTGTTCTAGGGAAATAACAATAAGAACTCCAAAGGGAGCTTACAATATATGATTACAAGATTAGAAAATCTACTGACTATGACAATTAGTTCTCCAGTGTCCAACTGCATACGAAAACTCTGGTGATTTAAACACACGCTTTGTATTGTTTGAGTCAAGTGATTTCTTATTTACAACTGTTGTGTTTATTTCGTGTAACTTAGATTGTATTTTAATGTTATCATGATAAAAGGTCTTGCTGTCGAACAACGCTTCTTTATAGTTGTCGTGTGACATAACCATTTGAACAACCGGTCTACTGATTCCCTTAGCCTTTTTAACAACGCTAGTCTGACTAGCAACGCTATACATCTTTGCTCTCAGTCCAACGTACTCTTTGATTATAGTTCCATTCAGTTCATCCTTCATTTTTCCAATCACCTTTTTATTTAGAGTTGAATGTAATGGAGAGTCTTTTGAGTAGTCCGATGTATCGTACTTAGAGTCTGCGCCTTTTACTACTTCTGTTTTTAAATCTTCATAAAAGTCTTCAGTCGGAATGTCTAGAATAAATGAATCTGTATCTGTGTACAATACTTTAGAGTCTGGATACAGTGGTTTAAAGTAGTCGTATAAAAATTCTAACATCAATAACTTAGATAATTCTAAAACAGCAAACCCAATGAAGACTGGTTTGTCCAGTGCTACTGTACGTTTCTTCATCATTATACCGTAAAGGTTGTTATGGAACTTTCTGAAGTCTTGATAATTAGGTTTTGAAGTTAATTTGATTGCTTTGTTTTCTTCAGTGACTAATCTAACGTCTTTACGTTTGTGCGGGTTTTCCATTGTCTTTCCAAAACAGCTGTTATTCATTAGCTTAAAGAAGTCTTTTTCCGAGGTGTCACTAGCCTTCGTTCTAAGATTAGTGTTTTTCATTATATACGGCTCCATGAACTTCGCCTGACCAAATGAAATGATTCTATGAACTGCTGTTAGTTTTAATCCGTGACGTAAATAGAATTGGAGGAGTCTATAATGACAAACATATTTTTTTTTGTTATGTAGATTAGGCACAAGTTTTAGTAGCTCTGTCCCCACCTGAAGTCTTTCTGCTGCTAACGGGTAGTCGTTGTGGATGTCATGGAGGTCTTTAGGATATTCTAAGTCGACTTCTAAAATAAAGCCTGTTTTGTAACAATCTGGTAATTGCAACAGCCATTGTAAAAAGTTGATGATGTTAAAATTAAAAGGAGCAGTATACATTATAAAGTTACGTATTGGAAGTGACTGACACATTGCCCAACCATAGAGATTGTTTGCATCTAAATACATGATATAATTTGATGGTTTAGTAGGATCGTAGTCGTCTAAGTACTTGTTGTTGGCCTTACAATAACTGTGTGAAGCCATGCTAATTCCTCCACGTAGTCCGTCTTCAATCATCTGGAGAGTTGGTAGATCAGAAAGCAAGTCAATCTGTATTCTAGTAAATCTTAAGAATGCATCCCAACTCATACCAGGCGCTGAAATATAATGTGTTGGGTCTAGACTGTAATGTTTCATACATGTTTTTCTATAGTTTTCAAATACGTCCGCAAGTAAACAAACGTCAACCATTAAATAGGCGTCATGGTAGTCTCCCATGGTTTTGCAGTTTAACTTTCCCCACGCAGTCTGTGCATGGATGTAGTCAGAGTCACTTATATCTTTTCCTTTCAAACTAGAGTAGAATGCGCCTTTAGGTGGTAAGGATTCTTCATTGAACCGCTCCCAAATACTCATGTATTCATAAGGGTATACTCCTTTCTTCACAAGACTAGGATCAAAGTATTTTTCTGTTATAGGGCATTTGCTTAACGATTGCCCTAAAGACTCTAGTGATCCCATCAGATGTTGTAAGGTGTCATAAAAAGACAATTGTCCTAATGTAAATGTCATGTACTTTTCTGAAGACTGAGCAATACAACTGACGGTTCTAAATGAATCTGTCACTGCCTGTAGAATTAAATGGGAGTCATATCCGCGTAGATTGTGAAAGAATATAGGCAGTTTCCAAGTCTCTGGTTTAATGTTAAGTTGTAGATTGCATTTACTATGTGCAGCTCCTCGGAATTTTCCGCTGATGTGATCATGATCTCGGACTTTAGGGCTAGTTGAATAGTCTGGATCATCATCTAACATAAATTCTTTTTTACAAATCCAACAAACCGTTGCTGATTCAAATTGAATTAAATCTTCAGGAGACATAATTAAATCTGATAGATTAAGTTGGTTAGATAATGTATTTCGTATCTTTTGGATGCTTAATAAGAATCGTTTTGCTCCATTGGGTCCTCTATAAAGTTCTGGTACTGAATATTTCCCGTCTGATCTAACAACAATAAAAGCATATGAACAGATTTGATGATTGTTCAATAAAACTGTTTTAGGAAGATTTTTAGGAGCAGGACCTTGATACGGAACGATGATAGATTCAAAGTCAGCATACACAACGTACGGACTTGTTTGCAGTTTCTTCCAGTTTTTAAACGACACCTTACTACCTTCTTTTGGAGTAATAAGTTTAGTATTACAGTCAACAGAGCTCTTACAATGTTTTCTGTGTTCAACTGCAGCATGAATACTTGGAATTCTCAGTAAACACCTTCGACAGAATTCCTGTTTATGCCCATCTTTTGAAGTATAGTTTATAAGTCTGCTCATTGTTCGGATTAATGTGTAGTGTGTTTTGATTCCATCTGTTACTAAGAGTAGATCAATATGTTTTTCGTCTGAATCACCAATCATGGGAGAGTTCTTCGATATCCAAATTGGTTTAAGGTTTTCTTCTGTAGACCATGTGTAGATGTTAACAGTGATTGGGGTGTTCTGGTCTTCAAATTGATCAATTTTGTTTAGGCTTACAGGGAAGTCGATTCCATTAAAGTTTAATTCATTTATGTAAGGTTGATAGTTAATTACTCTCTCTGCGTTCTTTTTGACATAATGAAGTTTAGCTAAAACGCACCACATAAAACATTTGTTATCTGTATTCTTAATGTTTAGTACTGCTTGTTTTGAAATTAAATCTTTAGGTAAAGGAATAAACGAGTTTCCTACGATAGGGGCATATTTACTCTCCTTTAATTTAATTTCTAATACTCCGCCTTCTGACCAACCAGATCCTCTCAGTTTTGCCTCTTCTGATGCATTGATGAACTGGGTGATCATTTCGTCTGCCCAGGTTTTTATAAAATCATTATAAGAAAGAATTACTTGTTGTTTAGTAGAGACCCATACTTGTAGCTGCTCCTTATTAACTGTTTCATAATCTACGTAAACTGCTAACATTACTTTAACTGGTGGTTCTATTATTAGTTTTTTAGGTATTTGTGAAATAGCATGTTTTACACTTTCTAGTACATTTTTTTTATCAATAACTTCTAATTCTGTTTTTTTTAAAACACTGTCTAAATGTTCGAGTACATCATCAAGTGACATTGACATGTTGAGTTTCTTTTTCTAACTCAAATTATTTTATTAAATTAAAAATAATTATTTGTGAAAATGCACTAAAAGGTTTAGGATTTAACTGTAAAGCAACAAAAAAAAAAGAAACAAAAAGAAGTAAATGAAATAATTCTTCTAAGTCTCCATTTTAAGCTCTTTTTAAATTGGAACTGTGTCTAGTGGGATTATCTGTAGTTCTTCTTTAACAAAGGCTCTTTGCGGGGCTGGTCGTTTTGTTGTATCAGTTTCTCTTAAATAATACACGGGTGGATTCATTTGTATTATTCTTTTTATTTCATACGGATCAATGCTCCATATCGGGTCTGTTGCTCTTATGCGAGTGTCTCCTTCTGCTTCTCCAGGTGCATAAAGAAACCTTACTTTTACTCCAAATGGTATTAGTTGTTTTGTAATTGAATGTTGAATTGGTAAGTCAATTGTTTTCTTCTGTATTGCTTTTACTGGTTGGAGTCCTGTAACCGTGGATTCTTCGTTATTCATGACTCGCAGAACACTAGACAGTCTTCTTACCCATTCAGTGTTTCTAGTTGAATCAAGGAGTTCTCTATGGTATTGATAAGAGAAAAGTCGTTCAGCTAATTGTTTGTTAAAGTTTTCGACTAAGGCCTGAGATTTATGATTTCCGGGAATACCTCTTTTCATAGTGACTTTGTGTTTTAACAGTAGCTGATTGAATTGTTCTTTAAATTATTTTCCTTCATCAACTTGCACCATGCGAGGATAGGTTAATGGGCCACGTCTGTAGATTTCTTGTAAAGCCACAGAGACTGAAGTAGCACTTTTATCAGTCAATGGTTCAGCATCTTTATATCTTGAAGCAATGTCGATGACTGTAAGCGCATATTTAAATCTTTTTCTTCTGATAGTGTCATGAGGGAGGTATAGAAGATCCATTTGATGAGTGTCATTCGGTGTTGAATTAATGAAGTGTGGTCTTTTAATTCGTTTAGTCGCTGGTAAATAGATTTGCCATATAGCTTGTTTAGATAGCCATTCTTTTGCTGAGGATTCACTGACTCCTGCTGCCTGACTGAGTTTTTGAATAGCTGTTAAACCTTTCCAATAGCCTTTTGGTGAATAATAAATTTTAGATAGATGGTTGCTCATTTTTATACTATACGTTTTTTGCAATGAAATAAACAGCAGTCATACCGATTGCAATAAACGCTATTTCCTGCATCTTTTGTTTTTCAGATGGCTGGTAGAAGTCGCTTAATCTTGGTGGTGGTTGCTGTTGGAGGTCTTCCCCCGTCACTAAATAATACTCTTTAATGGCGTCGTCAACATTCTTAAAAGTGTAGGCTGCATGGTTTTGTAGTTTTAATTTGTTATTAATGAAATCTAGCTGTGCAAGTCTTTGCTTTTCATAGGCGTCTTGTGCTGCTGCTAATTGTTCTATTGCTCTATCGTGTCTTTTTCTTTCCTTGTTTGCTTCTAGTTTACTAAACATGTAATTACTGCCTGAAAAGCAAGTGCGTTTACTACAGCACCACCAATCATCATTACGAGTGAAGCCATTTTATTTTACATATTTATATTTTCTGGAATTATTCTTTGTTTAACTAAAAAGTATTTTGTTGCGATTGAAGCAGTGATTATAGCGATTAGTTTACCGGAGTCCTCTAGGTCAAGTTTTCCAAGGTCAGCTGATTTCATTTTCAATAATTTCTTACCAACCATCGTGAACCCTACACTAAGACCACCAATCACAGCAGATTGATATACAAGATTAACAGCAGTTTTTTCAGCACTCATTTTTGTTTATCAAATAAAAATATAAATCAACTAAAAATGAATTGCGATGAACTACTATTAAATACGCAGGAAGCAGTAATTTCTGATGAAGTGTCAGCAAGTGTTATGAATAAAAAGGAAAGGTTGTATTCTCTGGCTGCATGCGGAAAAACGAAGCAATACTTAGGAATAGAATTTAGTATAGAACAGATTCAACAAATGTCTTCTGCTGACATTGAAAAGTACCACAACAGATATGAAGCGCAGTTAGGATCTAAAATGGTTAAAAGTTTGGGTCAAACTGTGTTAGGCTTGTACACTAAGCTAGTTAGTCAGTTTCTTCCCGTCGATTCAAAACAAGATTTAATGTACGATTTAAGTCAAGATCCTGTTTTAACAAAGTCATTAGAGTCTCTCGGATGCGATCTTTATTATAGGTTTGGTGGGCTGTTGTCACCAGTTGTTATGGGGTTAATTACTTTTAATCATATAGATTTTATTGCTATTAAAAATGAACGTGTCAGAGAATCCAGGGCAGAATGCAGTGCAGAATCAGGAAGTTCAGAGTCCACAACCCTTGAGTCAAGTGAGCCAAGTGACTAAAAGTCCTGGCCGAGTTCATGCTGGAAAACGACTAGCAGAGTGGAACCGTAAACAAAAACATAACCTACTAACTAAAAACGATGAAGAAAATAAAACAGTAGTACATACAGTTCTATCAGTTCAAAAAGAAGAAATACAACAAGATAATCAATATGTTTTGTTTATTATTGGTGGTGGTCTGGGTGTTGGTTATCTGGCTTATAATTTATATAAAAAATATATGCAAGCAAAGCCAAAAACACGAGTAGAAGTACAAACAATACAACCAAAGAAAGCAACAAACAAACAAGAAAACCAAACACCAAAAAGCTCAAAACCGGAGAGCGATCCATTTTTAATGGAATAAATTCTTGAAGAAAGGTTAATTAGGATTAGGGGAATAGGTGATTAGGTAGGTGAACTGGGGAAAGGTTAATTGGGATTTGGTGAACAGAGAATAGGCGAACTGGGATTAGGTGAACAGGATTAGTCGAGCTGGGATTAGGTGAACAGGGAATAGGCGAACATGTCCTGGGAATATTTTTTATTTATATAAAAAATAGCAAAACTGTGCACATCTGACCTTGCTAAACCACCACCGGTTCTCTGGGTCTAACTCGAGACCCCACGGGCTCTATGAGGCCTCCATAGATCCAAAGGACTAGCAATGATTTAGCAAGGTAATTAGATGTGTACAGTTTTAGGTGTTTATTTCCTAAATTATTAACTATTAATAATCCCCTATTTTCTGACCTTCAACCCGTTTAAATAATCTTCAACTCGTCTGAAGCTTTTTGGTTTGCGAGCGTTTAAGCCGCGCCAGTGACCGTTTGCAAGCGTTTAAGCCGCGCCAGTGACCACAATCGGTCTACAAGTTCGAAAGAGAAGATTATTTTGAGGGCAAAGATAAGTAGGGGAGGCGCCTATAATAGTTAAGAAAAGGGAGGGAAACAAACACCTAATCAGTATTACTACAACATTACTTATATACCCAACAAATCTTACAGAAGTAATCAATTATGGTGTTTTTCTTAATTTCTTTAAATTAAAAAAAAAAAAAATAATAATTTAACTTACTATTATTTTAAAGTTCTTTTAATAGTTTTAATCAAATAGTACGATAGCTAAGCAATAATATCTTTATTTTGTTTTCAAAAAAACTACAACAGTTTATAAAACAACCCGATTTTAATCAGTATAATTTAAACAAAAAGGTTGAGTTATGTCCCCTGTTTATTTGTCTAAAAATAGAACTGTAAAGGGAGAGAACTATGGAATACTTGGTCTGGATCGGGGAAAAAAATAACCTAAAAAAAGAGTGTGCAGCGTGCTTTTTGGCACTATTTTTTGGTTGTTATTTTGTTTCCTGAGCCAGACTTGGTATTCTATAGTTCTCTTCTCTTAAATGGTTTTACACGTAAGACTTCTTTCTGTTTTGTGTTCGATAAAAAGCATTCTAAAGCCCCCCATCACACATGATGAAGACTCCTCTACGTCCTCGCTGCGCGCTAAATATCCAGAGAACGTGGCGAGGTCGCAGAAATCCTCCTCAAGTGTGGCTGTAACCACGACCTCACTGCGATCAGGGTAGTGAAGACCCATAGCTGACAAATTGTAGATCGAGCACGGTCATTGGCGCAGGCCCTACACTGCTGGTGTCATGAGAAATAAGTACCTACCGTGAAATAAGTACCCTTCAAAAGCGCACTAGAACCATTCTTCTTTCATGTGATAAATAAGTCAACTATTATTTAAAATATTGAGATTTAAGTGCTCAATATACACGGAAAGAGCCAAGAAATAGAGCGGGAGGGTGTAAATCTACATCTTTGCCCAAAAATCGATGTACAAAGCCATGCCACTTAGCTTCGTATTTTTCAAAATGGCGGACAGCATAAACAACCACCCATGGAAACAAAAGTAAACAATAATACATTTTAGAAAAATATCCCTGACTTCTCAATATTTAATGATGAACCTTCTGTTCTTCCTGCATGCCTCTGAATGTATTTAGGGGCGAATCTTTCCCAAACAGCAACCATTTGAATGAGGGAAAAGAGTATTTATTTAATGGGTTAAATAATTTATGCAACACCGGTACGATCTCGGCTAAGCTTACCCTTCGACTGTCCATGCACTCACCACGCTGCCTCTATTGGCCATTGCAACCACCACTTTTTGCAAGAGTGAATGCCCTTGGTGGGTGGGGGAGGATGCTTGAGTACTGATCAAACAAGGGTGTAACTCTCGCCAATAACCCTATTTGAGGCCACTGAATGGCTGCCTTTTGCAAGAGTGAATGCCCTTGGTGGTTGGGGGAAGATGCTTGAGTACTGATCAAACAAGGGTATAACTCTCGCCAATAACCCTATTTGAGGCCACTGAATGGCTTCCTTTTTGCAAGAGTGAATGCCCTTTTGGATACTGACCAACAAGGGCTTAACTCTTGCCGCCAAGGGCGTTAGTAACCCTAGTTGCAGTGGCCAATACATTGTTTCCGTTCTCAATACGATCTCGACACGCTCCCACCAAGTTCTCGCTACGTGTGTGTTGACCATGTTCAAAACACGCCACACGCTTTCCACGCTCCTACCAAGACCATACCACGCTACGTTATGCCCGACAACAGTACGCTACACCACGACCACGCTACGATCCGAGCCACGCTCTGGCCCATCGTGGAGGACGTGGTAAGAACGTGGCCTATGTGTGGCGGGGGTGTAATGTCAGGAAATGTTCTGTGATTTGTCTACGTGATTGTGTACATGTAGTTTTAGTGGTTTCTTTCTTCCCATTATTATATATCTGGGGACTGCTAAAGCTACGCTCTGGCTGATCGTGGAGGACGTCTCTCTCTCTCTCTCTCTCTCTCTCTCTGGTTGGTTTAACGTCTAATTAGGCATAGCCTCCTATAAACAGTGTTCCTGAAGATTGGAGGAGGACGTGGTAAGAACGTGGTCTATGTGTGGTGGGGGTGTAAGTCATGAAATGTTCGGTAATTTGTCTTCGTGATTGTGTACATGTAGTCTTAGTGGCTAGTGTTTTTTCTTTCTTCCCATTAGGGCAAGACGGGGTAAAAAAAAAAGCCCATGGGCGGGTAAGAAGCCCATGCCAATTATCTCATGAAATAAAGCAAATTTCAGTCAATTTTTTTGCCCATGACTGAAATTTGCTTTATTTCATGAGATAATTGGCATGGGCTTCTTACCCGCCCATGGGCTTTTTACCCCGTCTTCCCCTATTATATATCTGGGGCCTGCTAAAGCTGATTTTCCTGTTGTATTCTGTTCCTGTTTTTCAATTATGTTATGCGTTTTTTCTTCTCTCTCTCTCTCTCTCTCTCTCTCTCTCTCTCTCTCTCTCTCTCTCTCTCTCTTATTATTTTCTATGCTTAGTCACAGAGACGAGTCTAGGCTATGTGAAATTCGGACTGCTCATGCCTTGAGAGCACGCCACTGCTAGTGCAGCGTGAGGGTAGGGTGGGGATGGATTTGGGAAACTTGAAACCTCTCTCTCTCTCTCAGTCTCTGTCTCTCTCTGTCTCCTCTCTCTCTCTCTCTCTCTCTGTATTATTTTCTATGCTTAGTCACAGAGACGAGTCTAGGCTATGTGAAATTCGGACTGCTCCCGCCTTGAGAGCACGCCACTGCTAGTGCAGCGTGAGGGTAGGGTGGGGATGGATTTGGGAAACTTGAAACCTCTCTCTCTCAGTCTCTGTCTCTCTCTGTCTCTCTGTCTCTCTGTCTCTCTCTCTCTCTCTCTTCCCGCTTTCGCCTGCACGTACGGAACTCGCATATCGGTCATCGGAAACTCAACTTATCCCACTTTCCTACCGGCAGATAAAAGACCCATAATATTATTATGATAGATGGGACTAGAGTACCTTAGTGTAAATAAAGGTGTACTCTAGATGGGACTATAGCCTTTATTTTTCAGCAGACTCTATCCAAAGACTGTACAGGGGAAGATAAACATCCGGTCTCTTTTCCCTATATGAGTAGTGAGGACAGAAACACTGGTTATGTCCCTTTGAAACGTGACACATTTTACACATCGATAGGCCAGTTGAATTCTCCGTTCAAGTTCCAGTCCGAGTTTTTGGATAGCCTCCACTGTGAATAGTGTACACGTCCCCACTAACGATAACTCTATCAGCCCGGTTCGCCGAGCTTTTAAGTAATCCATCTTACCCTTTTAGAATATCTTTGCCCTATCCTATACATTGTAATAGACGATTTTCGGGAAAAAAATTAGAATGTGTCTTTCTACCACAAAATCGGATTGTCCCCCATGGAAAAAAAAGTAGGACGTTTGTCCTACGAATTAATGAAAGGTCACTCGCGCAAACCGCGAAATTATGTCCCTTGGCTATATTTGCGAACATTTCCTATTGAGCTTAGATTTAATTCTGATCGCTCCTCGGCCTTTTGGCTAAGATAGTGACTCAGGAACATAAATTTTTGTTTATACACTGGTTGGTTTGTTCAGCCCGTCGTACATGGCGAAAGCCGATACGCGACGTTAAACTGAACTTCCATCCTTGAGCTTAGCAACTGCTACGTTAATGACAGCATCAAATGAGTACGTTGTCATCAAGACTATTGTACATGTGGTCATTTAGGGATCATCATCATTAGTAGTTGCATAGGCAACAGCATCATCATCATACGTCACACGCGTCTCTCTCTCTCTCTCTCTCTCTCTCTCTCGTTTTTGTTCTTTTCTTGTACTGGTACTTGTTTAGCAACGTCGTGTGTGTGTGTGTGTGTGTGTGCGTGTGCGTGTGTGCGTGCGTGTGCGTGCGTGCGTGTGTGCGCGCGCGCGCGCGCGTGTGTGTTATATTTGTGCACGCTTTCGCGCACGTTTGTGTGAGAGAGAGAGAGAGAGCATGTTATTACAGTGTTGTGCACAGTTCATTTATATTGTATAAGTGGGTTTAAATTTCAGAGCGTCTCTCTCGCTCTCTCTCTCTCTCTCTCTCTCTCTCTCTCTCTCCTCTCTCTATCGCTCTCTCTCTCTCTCTCTCTCTCTCTCTCTCTCTCTCTCTCTTTTTCATTTTACGAGTAAGATTTGTGTGTCTCAACGTTTTTATTATTCTTTTTTTGGTGTGACATGCTATTTTATACAAGTTTAGTCTTGTTTGATGTTTTTAATCTGTGTGGATTTTTAAAAAAAAGTATGATTGGTATGCACCTGAATAATTTGTGTATTTATTTTTCCCCAATATTTTTTTGTGATGCCTTTGTAAAGCGTGATGAGCCCACTATGGGGTATCGCGCTATATAAATATTCGTTATTATTATTATTATTATAGTTAGTAGTTGTAGCAGCAGCAGCAGCAGCAGCAGCAGCAGCAGCAGCAGCAGCAGCAACAAAAATAAAATCATCATCTTTAATGTCATCATCATCCACATCACCATTAACAACAATAGCAGCCCACAGCACATCATAATCCTCATTAGCATTAGCACAATCGCCATCACCATTGATCATCATCATCAGCAGCAGCAGCAGCAGGAATCATCATCATCATCATCATCATTAATTTCACCAGCATCATCATCATCATCATCTTTGATGTCATCATCATCCACATCACCATTAACAACAACAATAGCAACCCACAGCAACATCATAATCCTCATTAGCATTAGTACAATCGTCATCACCATTAATCATCATCATCAACAGCAGCAGCAGCAGCAGCAGGAATCATCATCATCATCATCATTCATTTCACCAGCATCCTCATCGTCATCATCATCATTACCATAATCAAGTAAATTCTATATGCAAGCTTCCTTTTTTTTCATAACGATTCGTTTTACCCATCAACTTTATTGTACTGTTACAAGGAAGTAAGATCAATTCAAATCAAGCTACACATGTCCCGAAGACCATACATCCCCCCCCCCCCCTTTCGCTTTCTGTCTTTCTAGTGCACAGGCTTACAGTAAAACACAAAAAATAGGGGAACTACCGGTACATTTCACGTTATAGTACTTTAGTAGAGACACAATTTCATTTGATACACAAGTGCTTTATGGTCTTTTTGTGAGAAACAGCACAGACACACATACAGACACTCGGACAGACAAAAACACACACGCACGCGCGCACACGCACACACTGCACACATAAACACACACACACACGCGCGCACACACATACACAAACACACACACACACACAAGTTTCTTTTCCCCCTTCCTTTTTTCCTTCTTTTCTCTTCTTCGTTACAGGATCTCACTGAGGAAATAAAAAGCAACAAAACTAAATATGGTGCCTCTTTCATACCATTCAACTTCTGTACGACATAATGCCGATGGATATGAACAGTATCTAGGCCTACATCTAGTTATTTGAATGCGTGGAGCTACAGTTCGTTCGAGTGGTAATGATCAACGTTTCAACGATGCACATACACAGATAAATTGATTATGACGTTTCAACAAAAATGACCAATGCTACAATGTGTGTGTGTGTGTGTGTGTGTGTGTGTGTGTGTGTGTGTGTGTGTGTGTGTGTGTGTGTGTGTGTGTGTGTGTGTGTGTGTATGCGTGCGTGTGCGTGTGTGTGTGTGTCGAAGCATAGTAATTACACACACACACATCAAGAAATCAATCAATACAGAAAAAAAGATGACTTATACAGAGAATGTAACATAAATCATAATGCCACCTTAATATTACTTACATCATTCTTCACATCAAAAATAAGAGCAAATCCTGTAAACTTTCGAAGAAAACTAAACAGTGCAGTTAGTCTACGGACTGTCATTTCATGCCAACACTAAAATTTGACAAAATCTTTCTCAGATTTTTTCCAGTTTAGTTGAGACAAGAAGGTTCTGAGTTTAGTTCAACTGAATATTTACAGAGTTGTATTCGAACAGGCGCACCAATGATGACATCCAAAAATGGCAACATCGTGATAACAACGAACTCCGGCATAAATGATTAATTTATACGATCATCATCATCATCAACAAAAATAGTCGATCACAATTGCAGTTCGACACGTACGTAAATTATAAAGACACAACTTCAACGCAGTTATAACTGCCCAGGTTTGATTCTTGTTCTTCTTGTTCTTCTTGTCCTTCTTCTTCTTTGCCTTTATCTTCTTCTTCTTCTTCTTTTTCTTCTTCTTCTTCTTTGCCTTTATCTTCTTCTTCTTTTTCTTTGCCGTTATCTTCTTCTTCTCCTTCTTCTGCAGTTGTGAAGTCTACAGTCTTCCCCAGGCTGTGGTGCCTGTGAATGCCCAAAATGTACCAATTGGTGCAATTTTGGGCGGAAATGTTGCCCGGTACATTTTGGGCAGAATTGGTACATTTTGAGCAATGTTTGCTCATTTTAAAGAACCGAGTTGAAGGACCAAACTACAAACGGGTATGATGATGTTAAAACGTAATGCATTGTGGATATAAGTTCAGTGACAATGACCATCGGTCAGGTTCGTGTAAATAGCACATTTCTCTGTGCGCCTGCTTCTTCTAATGACTATCTATGTACAAAGTACGTCGATGACCAACGTGTCCTGTGACAATGACCAATGGTCATTTTGATGTAAATTGCATATTTTCTCTATTCGGTTGCGTAATGATGTTTCAGGGATACTTCTGTACCCTTTACAACGTAGATGACCAATGGTTAGTACAAAAGACCAGTGGACATTAAAACAAAATATATTCACTATTTAACACTGTACTTGTGTGCTTTATTTGCTTCTGTCGTTTTTACAATGTACATGACCAGTGGTCAGCTGGAATGACCAGTGGTCAATGTGATGTAATTTCCGTATTTGATTCTGTATTGATGTGTTATAAGTGCTTCTGTGCTTTTTACAACGTAGATGACCTGTGGTCAGGACAATAATGACCAGTGGTCAGTTTAATGATAAATCCGTGCTTTTACTTTTTAACTCTTTTTTTATGTTATAAGTGCTTTTGTTCTTTTATAACGTAGATGACCACTGGTCAGCAAGAGTGACCAGTGGTCAGTTTGATGCAGTTTTTCATATAAGTCACTCATACTGACCACGGGTGACCAGTGGTCACTTTGATATAATTTGCAGATTATATATATATAACTCGTGGTCAGTTTGATGAAAAACCCGCAGTTTCATTAATTAACTTATAATGAGTTATAAGTGCTTCTTAGCTTTTAATAACGTCGATGACCACTGGTCAAAAAGAGTGACCAGTGGTCAGTTTGAAGTAAATATCATAACTTCAGTTTTTGACTCTGTATTGATGTGTTAAAAGTGGTTCTGTGCGTTTTATAACGTAAATGACCAGTGGTCAGACAATGACTAGTGGTCAGCCTGATGGAAAACCTGTGTTTTCGCTTTTTAAATCCGTATTGATGCTTTATAACATACTCTGTGCTGTTTATAACGTAAATGACCATTGGTCAGTAAGAGTGACCAGTGGTCAGTTTTATGTAAATTTCATATTTTCACAATTTGACTTCGTATTGATGTGTTTATTTTTTTCCTCCTTGATAGGGGAAGTATGATTGGCAGAAACCAGCCGAGGACAGCCGTTTCGACCCTTGGAAATCTCATCAGCTAGACACTGGATGGGTTCTTGACCCTACCAAAGCGGGGCTCTCTCTAGCAAAACCACTTCGATGACAGGTCACCTTCCCTTTTTTTTCTTCTTCTTTAAATACTACTACACAAAGTACTAGGGGGTGAATCGAAGTGGTTGGCAGATCAGTGCTTCTGTAAAACGCACCCGGCATCCTTCCCAGCTTCCTGCGAACAGAAAATCAAACGAACATCGTGTTAAATATCGAGTTTGTATATCTAGCATAATAAGTTACTAATTACTCATAAGTATCTTGTTTGAAATAATGGGTCTTTCCTCGAATTGCAACACCTCCAGGATCGACCCACTATCTTTACATCATAAATGTCCCACATGTACAGAAACAAATTCCTGTACAATGGACAATAAAATATTGATTGATTGATTGATTGATTGATTGATTGTACCTGTTCCAGGTCGGAGGACGTGAAACACGTTTTCTTTCCTTTAGGATGTTCTGGTTTACTTCGAATTAACGTTTATATACTGGGTCTTTCCTCATATTGCAGTAACTCCAGGATCGTCCACTGTCTTTACATTTATAAATGCCCTAGGCCTATACGAACCTGTTTCAGGTCGGAGAACGTTAAACGCTTTGTCTTCCAAATATCGATGTGTATTGTGTTCTGTGTCTGTTCTTGTTATTATTGTGTTGCAGTAGCATTGTCTTACAATGAATTAATTGCGTGTTGCGTGGCAACAGTTGTATTGCATTACGTTGAAATGTGAATTATTCTGTGTGGAGTTGTGACTGAGAATTTGCACACAATGCATTTCAGTCGTTTCCGACCATGACTGCCAGATGGCGGAGGGGGCAGATGCTATTCTGGCGGGCTGGGCTATAATTTATTTATAATAATGGAGATGCCTTGCTCAGGGTACATACCCACTCTCTCGGCCAAAGGGATTTGAGGACACAGCTGGCGTTGGGGAAGGTCCCCAAAGGCCAACCCATCCCTTTGGCTGCAGCACCAGAGCCAGTGCCAAGGCCCCCCTCGTTCGAGAGTCGTAGTCTTCCACAAGAGACAAAAACTGTACCATGATTTTCCATTACTGTAGAAAATAATTTATTGTACAGCTCTCATGTTACTGTTGGCCCCTACTACAGGCTAATGTCGACCAATGATAAAAGCCATTTGAGCAAAGAGAAGGGCCATATGCAAAACGTACAATAATAAAAACCAGCACAAAATATTGTTATAGTCATAGTTCTAGTGTCTCTCATAATATTCAAGAGTTTACCTGTTATCTAACTGCTTTGTTGCAGTTACATAGTCTTTCCTTCTCTCGGGTTAGTTTCATCACTCGAATAAGCAAGTTGACCTTCGTTTCCTCTCTCCCATTGTTTTACATGTACAGTCATAACATGTCATCTGAACTCCTACTTCCAGTCCTATTTCCCCGTAAAAGCGGAGACAAAAGTGAAGAGAGAGAGAGAGAGAGAGAGAGAGAGAGAGAGAGAGAGAGAGAGAGAGAGAGAGAGAGAGAGAGAGAGAGAGAGAGAGAGAGAGAGAGAGAGAGAGAGAGCAGGAGCAGGGATGGGGGAGGGAAAGAGAGAAAGACTGAGACAGGCAGATAGACAGACACCCCAGAGAGATAAATTGAGAGAGAGAGAGAGAGTAAGAGAGAGAGAGAGAGAGAGAGAGAGAGAGAGAGAGAGAGAGAGAGAGAGAGAGAGAGAGAGAGAGAGAGAGAGAGAAGGGATGGGGAGAGGGAAAGTGAGAAAGAGCAAAAAAGAGATACACAGACAGATAGACAGACACCCAAGAGAGAGAAAGAGAGAGAGAGAGAGAGAGAGAGAGAGAGGGGGGGGGAGAGAGAGAGAGAGAGAGAGAGAGAGCAGGGATGGGGGAGGGAGGAGAGAGAGAGAGAGAGAGAGAGAGAGAGAGAGAGAGAGAGAGAGAGAGAGAGAGAGAGACAGATAGACAGACAGACAGATAGACAGACACCCCAGAGAGAGAGAGAGAGAGAGAGAGAGGGGAGGGGGAGAGAGAGAGAGAGAGAGAGAGAGAGAGAGAGAGAGAGAGAGAGAGAGAGAGAGAGAGAGAGAGAGAGAGAGAGACTTCAGATACTTTATTTAATAAGAGAGAGATAGAGAGAAGCAGACGAACAAACAGAGAGAGAGAGAGAGAGAGAGAGAGAGAGAGAGAGAGAGAGAGAGAGAGAGAGAGAGAGAGAGAGACTTCAGATACTTTATTTAATAAGAGAGAGATAGAGAGAAGCAGACGAACAAACAGAGAGAGAGAGAGAGAGAGAGAGGGGGGGGGGGGGGTAGGACAGAGACATTAGAGAAAAAACAACGAAGATAGACAAACCAAAAAACACAGACAAATTTTTTTTTTATAAAGACAGAGAGACAAAGAGCCAGAGATAGAAACAGACGCAGAAAGAGAGAGAGGCAGAGACAAAACAGAGAACGAGACAACAGACTGGATGAATGTTTGCTGGGTCAAGATAACAGGTCAACGACCAGCCCAGACACTAGAGGACCCTTTCCTTCCTAGTCTTTAGAACAAGAAGTCTCTCCTTTGTTCACTCACCTTCGTGTCCCATCAATCTTGCACTGCGGCATACACCTGTCTGTCTGTGCTCTTTCATTCCTACCCTCTTGTCTTTCTTTTATGTTTTACTAGCAGCTACACACCCCCGCGCTCGCTTCGCTTCGTGGCAGCCCTTCCCCGGCGCATGTCTTTGGAGCAGCAGTTGCCAAAATAACACGAATACGAATACGAATGGTTAATGAGGGTAAAAAGATAAGCTCAAGCTTCTTTACACCATGCCTCGAGGGGGAAAAGGAAAAGCCAAATAACAAGAAAAGGAAAACAAACAGAAAGTATAAAATGCATTTAAAAAAAAAGAGACAATAACAACAGGCATGTTCACAGTAAATTGAAGAACATGGGGGGAAATTCAAGCTCAAAATGAACAGCTCATTCACGTACTCGCACACACACACACAGACACACAAAAACATACAGTATACCCTATAACTATACCAAAACATGCATGCAGAGTCTCTTGTGGTGTGTGCGAACACACAGCTACAAATATGCTCATGATAAACAATACAATACAATACATTAATAAGCCTAACACTGCGAAATGAGTCCCACTGCATTCCCTCATTGATGCTGATCACAAATATACAGGGTCACAGCAGCTACGTTACGCTTCACGGCTTTGAAACTATGAGCACTGGTTTTGGAGTGTGTTGCATCACAAGGCTGCTTCAAAATATCTTCCAGGTTCTCGAGATACAGCCCATTTTCATACAACAGCCTCAAGGTCAAAAGTCAAGGTCAAGGTCAAGTGGGTTCAAATGTCTCCAACTAACCTACACTCCTTAGGTCGTGCTGAGCAAGAATATATATGGTTACCGTGGGCTTAAACCCAATGGTGTCCAAACTATGGCCACTGCTAAAAAAAAAGCGAAGCTCAAAAGTCAAGGTCAGGGTCATTAAGATTAATCAATACTTTACACCACACATGATCTTGAGCGAGTCTGCTAACCTGCCAACTTAGAAGCCTATAACAGCAAATATGTGAAATATGTGGTAAAACACTAATTTAAAACATTCAAAGCCTACATCCTTGACCTTGACCTTGATCAGTACCCAATATTTGGAATCACCATTAGCCAATGCACGACAATGCCAAGCTTGAACATTGTAAGTCCAAAGGTGTGAAAGATATGGCTTCAATAAGAATGTTCGCTTTTCAAGGGCAAACTTCTAGGTCAAGGTCAGCATGGTTTAAATTTTTCCACCTAGCACGTGACCTTCTGCTAGTCTACCAATCTGCGAACAATGAAGCCTGTAACTGCAAAAATGTGAAAGACATGGCTAAAACACCAATTTGACACCTTCAAGGTCTACGTCCTTGACCTTGACCCAATTGTCAGAATCACCATTAGCCAATCCACATGCATACCAAGTTGGAAAATTGTAAGTCAAACAATATGAAAAAAATCGTTTTTCAAGGTCAAACGTGAAGGTCAAGGTCGAAGCAGTTATAAGTTTTTTACAAGACCATTCCTGCAATGTGATACACCACCACACAAAATTTGAAGCCATTCTGTATACCAGTTCATGAAATACAGCTCAGACATGAAATATATAGCATAAAGACGAAAATTTCGGTTTTGAAGGACAAGCTTCAAGGTCAAAGTCAGAACGCCAATAACATATGTTTGGATGTCTTCTACTCAAGATCAAACTTCAAGGTCAAAGTCAGAACGCCAATAATTTGTGTTCAGATGTCTTCTACTCAAGGTGAAACACCACCACAAAATTTAAAGCAATTCTGTCAAGCAAAAATGTGAAAGATATATCTAAGACACGAACTTATAGACCCTAACCACTTTCAAGGTCTACCAATGTCCTTGACCTTGACCTTGATCTGTACTTCATATTCAAAACCACCACAAGCCAATGCACATACGTCCCAAGTTTGGAGTATGTAAGTCCAACTCTGTAAACGATATGGCCCCTGAACGAAATTTAGGTTTTCAAGGTCATACGTCAGGGTCAAGGTCAGCACGGTCACGATTTTTCTATGGGACCATATGTGTACCATGAAACACCACCACACAAACTTTGAAGCGATTCTGTTAAGTGGTTCATGAGTTACAGGGCGAACAGACAGACAGACAGACACACACAAGCAAACACACACCACATGAGTTTTATATAGGTATAGATATCAATTAATCTTGCACCCTGCACACACCTGTCAGTCTGTCAGTTTGTCTGTATTTCTGACCTGACTAAAATGCAGTTTATTCTTATTTGTCTCTCTTTTTGTTCTGTCATGACTGTCCATTTTATAATCTTGACATGCAGAATCCTGTCGGTCTATTTGCCTCTCTGTTTGTCTGCCTGATTGTCTGTTTGCCTGTCACTCTGTCTGTCTGTCTGACCTGGCATGTGCAGTTCCACGTCAGTCGCGTGTTGCTCTCCAACGTCACCACACGTGACGTCAGATGACGGATGGGCGAGGCGTCCCTTATGACGTCACCTTCCGGTACGGGCAAGGGGGGCAACGCGCAGTTCCGGCCTGCGCCAAGGACATGTCATTAGATACAGCGTCACGCACGTGCACGCACACGCCGCGTGTACTTCCAACACTTCCAACACGCGCGTACTTCCAACACGCACGTAGGCCTAGGCATGTACGCACGTACATACACACACACATACACGCGCGCGCACACACACACACACGCGCGCGCGGGCGCACACAGAGGTCTTCACATAGGCAAAATCGATGCTCAAATGCACACACCAGGACATAACAGTAGGAGTAGGGTGAGGGGAGAGAGAGAGAGAGAGAGAGAGAGAGAGAGAGAGAGAGAGAGAGAGAGAGAGAGAGAGAGAGTGAGAGCGAGACTCTGTGTGTGTGTGTGTGTGTGTGTGTGTGTGTGTATGTGGTGTGTGTGTGGGGGGGGGGGGGGGGGGCTCTTTACACGACTATTTACTGTTGGCTTTTGATAGGATTATGCAACGGAGCAAAAAATGTCCCTGCTTTTATAACACACCTCTTCGCTTATCTTTCCGCAAACCTGTCACCGACTCACATCATTCCTTGAAAAACAGGCTTACATGTGTGCATGCACTCTTGATTATCACGCAAAACCAGCATGATTATGGCGCTCAGACGAAGAAAGACAGTAAGGAGAGGCAAACAAAAGAGTTTGATTTGAGCCTACACTCATTTCAAGATGGCGCGCGTAACATAGGCCCTACTGCTAGTTTGCGAACAGGCTTGTAACGATTTTTCACGCAAGATCTATCTGCCGGTTTTTGTTTGAACTCACTTTGTCGGTCGGTCTGTCTGTCGGTCCAAAATTGTCGCACATATTGTAAAAGAGAAAAAAATACTTGGGCATAAATTAACATTTCAGTTGTCATATCTACAGTCCTTAGGTATGGAAATAATTGTATAATGAACAGAGGATGGAAGTTCAGTTTAACGTCACGTATCGGCTTTCGCCATGTACAAACCAACCAGGGAACAAACCAACCAGGGAACAAACCAACCAGGGTATAAACACAAATCTATGTTCCTGAATCACTGTCTTAGCCAAAAGGCCGAGAAGCGATCAGAATTCATGATGATGAACAGAGCACATGAATCTTCATTTTAAAGCGTACAAAATAATAAACATACGTAATACAGACACTGCAACAGACACGACGAGTATGCGGTGCTTCTTTCGATGAGCATAAGTAGGATAAATAGTTTAAAATGTTTTCCAAAAGATATAAAAAGTTACGAAATGGTGCAGAGATAACATTCTGGTTTACAGATTAAAATTATTGAAAAGCCAGGGGAGGTGACTCAGTGTATGTAATGATTGGAGTGGTAAAAATAGACCGCTGCCACAAAATATTGCGAATCCGCGCTTGTTTTAAAATATATAATTCAATCAATAAACTACTAAAGTAAACGAATGACTAAAATAGAAGAAGAAGAAGAAGAAGAAGAAGAAGAAGAAGAAGAAGAAGAAGAAGAAGAAGAAATGATGACGCGATACAAATCTTCGCCAAGAGACAACGCTATTTTGTACTCCAAAAGACAGACAAAACAGACAAAGAAACAAATAATAACAAAAAATCACAAACGAACAAACAAGAAAACAAAAACACAAATTCTTAAGCAGAAAAAAACAGCTAATTACAAAAAACACGGCCAGCATTATTGTTTTGTTTTGAAACAAACAGTGGCACCCCATGCTTGGTAGACAGCGTTATCTCTCTCTGTCTCTCTCTGTCTGTCTCTCTCTCTCTCTCTCTCTCTCTCTCTCTCTCTCTCTCTCTCTCTCTCTCTCTCTCTCTCTCTCTCTCTCTCTCTCTCTCTAATTCTATAAATTCGTATTTCAACCTGTCTGTATCATAATACCTGCTTTGCTACCTTTATGTTCAATTATGTATGTGTAATTTTATGCCTTGCCATGTTTGTATTCTATGTTCGTATATGTACAAAGGTGCTACCTTTATGTTCAAATCTGTATGTGTAATATCATGCCTTGCCATGTTTGTATTCTATGTTCGTATATGTACCAAGGACAGATTGGAAGACTAGGCGTTGCCTAAAATCTTTATCCTTGCAAAATAAAGTTCAAGTTTTCAAGTTCAAGTTTTTCTCTCTCTCTCTCTCTCTCTCTCTCTCTCTCTCTCTCTCTCTCTCTCTCTCTCTCTCTCTCTCTATTGTTCATCACTATAGGCATAGAAACCACAGGCCACAATATTAAATTTGTAAACTATTGGTATTTGGTATTTGGTATTTGGTATTTCGTATATTCTAGTCACAGTGACTTATCTCTGTGAAATTCGGGCTGCTCTCCCTTAGAGGGCGTCACCGCAAGTGCAGCGCCTACCCTTTGTTGGGGGGTGGGGGTGGGGGTGGGCACAGGGTGAGGAGGGGGTGTGGACACACTTGGAAAACTTACCTATCCATTTGGCCATACCAGGCAGCGGGATTTCTCCCTGCTCTTACCGATTTTCAACTGCCGTGGGATTTTTACATGCGTAAAGCGCGCGGTCCATCCGAAGGACTCGACGTTCAGTACGACTTTCCTGTCGAACTAGAAAGAAAGGGCGAGGCCGGGATTCGAACCCGGGTCACTCACGCTGCAGTCACGCATTACATTTGGCAGGCGAACGTTTTAACCACTCTGCCACCTTTCTCTTTGCATAGCACTAAAGTACTATCGTAATCCAAATGACTTTCGTTTGTCTCTATTGTTGGCCTCCACGAATACTGAGACGGTCAGAACACTAGCGATTTATATTTACCAAGCGTTCAAAGCGCGGCAGATTGCTATAACCTGAATGTGTTTGTGCGTTTATATATACGAATGCTTATGTCATTTGCTATGTTCCCCCTTTCCAAATGGGGCCTTGGCCTTATGGAATACAAATCTCTCTCTCTCTCTCTCTCTGTCTCTCTCTCTGTCTCTCTCTCTCTCTCTCTCTCTCTCTCTCTCTCTCTCTCTCTCTCTCTCTCTCTCTCTCTCTCTCTCTCTCTCTCTCTCTCTCTCAAACAACGGACAGAAAAGGTTCTGGGACACGGGAGGCGACGTGTGAAAGAAATCAGAATGTAAAGTGACTGTTGACAAAACTACGAGTTTAGTAGGCATAGGCCTACATACAGATTCCAGCAGTGATTCTATTCTGTGCTCATTCTGTTCTGGTTCTGATATCGTTTTCGATTTTTTTTTTCTTTGCTGATAAACCTATTTATAAGGGCTTAGTGGCCTAGAGAAATTACACCACTGTTCAATGAGACTTAGTGCGATTTTTCTCACACCAGAGGGCATGACGCTCGTGTGTGGCTAATCCTCTCTATATTATTAGTTGGGGATAAAGAAAGAGAGAGAGACAGTGAGTGGTCCTACCATCACTCTCTCTCTCACTACGCCCAAGTAAGAAAATCGCGTGATAAGCCCCTAGTGCATTGACTGCCCTCTGGCGTGAAAAATATCGCCATAGGTTGACCATTCTCTTTCTTCACCTACCACTAGAGCACACGGGACAGCATTCGCCCGGAACTGACGCGGGGTTGACGCATTCTGCACGCGGGCACGTGGTCTCCTGACACTGCGGAAGTCCCTCGGAGGGGTCGCATTTGCATGCCGTGCAGGGGTCAGTTGGGGTCAGCAGGAACCAATCGTTGGCCGCGTAGCGCACGCCCTCGTGCAGGCACGAGACGCGAAGGCAGCAACAGTCGTCAGGGGACCACTGGCAATGAAACAAAGCTTTTATTTTTTGGTCACAAAAACAACACCAACATTTTAGCAGGGTATGGGAATTTTCAGCTTATAAGCAAATTTAATCTTTTTTGATAGCCCAAGAGGACAGGGTTAGATCAACACGCCCCCCCCCCCCAAAAAAAAGGAAACAAAATCATGGCAAAATCAAGGCGCTAACGTTTCGTAGCGTGAGCGCAAATCGGCAAAAACGGTACTAAGAAACACCTCTTTCGCCGACGTTTGCCGCAAACGTTTTGTGGCTGTCATCGAGGTAGCAAGCCACGGACTATTTGAAGGATCATGGGAAATATCAATAGTTCCAGCTTTTTTTTTTTATATCTCGCGTGACGAGACTTGAACTTTAAAAATGGAAGACCAAAACAGCAAGCTTGCCACAGCAAATATTCTTTAGTCTATCGTGAAAAAATACTGGATGATTTTAGCAAATTAAACAAACGAAGCGTTTTGGAGTGCTCTTTCCTAATTTTCATCATGTTAGATGGCATAATATAGTGCAAATGGAATCAGTTTTCTGCACACAAATAAACGTGGGTGAAATCGAAAACTTTGTACAAACTGACAGAGAGGTATGATTTATCTCCCTTGAAGAGTAAGCTTAAGGAGTTACCTGACCTTAGCAAACGTTTAGGGTGTTTCTTAGGCCCCGTTTGCCGTAAGCGTTATTCGCGCGGCGACCGTTATCTAGAGAAACTCGCCCTGTTAAACAGTCAGTCACATGACCTGACCCATGTGACTCAGGGGTCACGTGATGCGGGAGTCTGTTGTATGACTTGACCCTGGCAGCGTTATTCGACAGGCATAGTAGGCCTAATAGAGCAGATTCAATTTCTGTGTTTGTCTTTAAAAAAAAAGAAAAAAGAAGTAAGAGTTGGCCTTTGCATTCATTAGCTTGGTATCTGATGCGCTCCCTTTTCGGAGGGCTTCGGTATCAATATGATGTTTAGGCGACAGCGAAATGTCGCCACGGGCTGACCTAGTAGGGGAAGACGGGGTAAGAAAAAGCCCATGGGCGGGTAAGAAGCCCATGCCAATTATCTCATGAAATAAAGCTTATTTCAGTCAAATTTGCCCATGAGACGAATGATAAACATCAACACTCGTCTCATGGGCAAAATGTGACTGAAAGTTTTTGCTTTATTCATGAGATAATTGGCATGGGCTTCTTACCCGCCCATGGGCTTTTTACCCCGTCTTCCCCTATTGCAGTATCTCCAGGACCGACCCTCTGTTTATTGAAGACCGCAGCACCAGAAGAACTTGTCCCTAAGGGCAGAGGCCATTAGACATCAAGCGTGGAAGAAATGTGCACGCGACTGCACTGGACACCACTCGCCGACAGGAGACGTACGGCAAGGCTCACAGCTTTTTTTTAAATATTAGTACCACCATGGCCAAGTCTCCATCAAAACCGAAACCGAAAAATTGTGTTTTACGTCCTCTCGGTCTGGAACAGACACATATGGGGCATTTGTAGATGGCAGATGGTGGGAACGATACTGGAGGCAATGCCCGGAGGCAGTGCAGCTCCAGTAAAGTCCCGATTTTTTAACAATACAGATAGGTGCAAAAACGTCTCCATCAACACGCCGTACTCTCCATCTAATCCCTCAACCCACCAACAAGGAGGACAAGGCAATCCCATCAGTCTCCGTACGTGCCTCCTCCCTCCCTGCACAACCAGCTACAGGAAGTACCCCTTTTTCCCCCTTTTCAACGGACGATCAGCGAGTGGAACGCCCTTCCATCTGGGGTTGTAACATCACCCTCAGTGGAAGGCTTCAAACCCCTCCTCCTCTCCCACGTCCATTTCCTCCCTCCCCTCCCTTCAGTTTTCTCCCCGATTCTCACGATCTCCCCCAACAACACCCACCAAATCTTGCCCCCCTGCCCCTTCAAGTTCTGTCCACCAAACCATCTTACTGGGGGGTTTAATGGTCTTACCCCAGTGCAAGCTGTAGGTCTTTCCTTTCTATGTTTTTTTGTAGGTACATGCGCTCTCCTAGTTCCGTCGCGACTATTGCCAGTATTGGCACCTGCGACGTACTGATCCTGATTTTCAAAGTACCCCTGCAGCAGTCGTGACGTAAGCTGTTAGACTGGGCAGTCCCCCAGTTCTTAATATAACAACAGAACCATCAGCAAGATGATGGAGGTTGTTGGATGAAAGAAGAAGATGACTTCTATCTACCTAGGCCTACATCAAACCATGCCTCAATCACGTTCTTCAGTTCAACTTCTATTTAAAGTACTAACCAACTTTTTTTTGAGGGGGACATTATCCATTCATCTTTCCTCCGCCTCCCCGCCTTCTTCCCCCCCCATCATCCCCCCCCCCCCCCCCCCCCTTCTCCCAC
>CM065706.1:15128508-15173508 GCA_017654935.2 Phymorhynchus buccinoides
GACACATACGTACCTCACCCATTATGGCTTGGGAAGCTGAAGAAGAAGAAGAAGAAGAAGAAGAAGAAGAAGAAGAAGAAGAAGAAGAAGAAAAAGAAGAAGAAGAAGAAGAAAAAGAAGAAGAAGAAGAAGAAAAAGAAGAAGAAGAAGAAGAAGAAAGAAGAAGAAGAAGAAGAAGAAGAAAAAGAAGAAGAAGAAGAAAGAAGAAGAAGAAGAAGGAAGAAGAAAAGAAGAAGAAGAAGAAGAAGAAGAAGAAGAAGAAGAAGAAGAAGAAGAAGAAGAAGAAGAAAAAGAAAAAGAAGAAGAAGAAGAAGAAAGAAGAAGAAGAAGAAGAAAAAGAAGAAGAAGAAGAAGAAGAAGAAGAAGAAGAAGATCAGAGGTGGGGAAAAAAGAAGGTAGGTAGGTAGTAGAAGGTTTTACGTCCTCATAGCAGTTGCTCTTAGGGACAAGTAAGCTTAATTCTGGTGCTGTAATCTTCAAGAAAAAGAATACATCAAACAGCTTAGAATATAATAACAAGAAGAAGAAGATCAGAGGTGGGAATAAAAAGAATACATAAAACAGCTTAATATATATATAGGGGAAGACGGGGTAAAAAGCGCATGGGCGGGTAAGAAGCCCACCCCAATTATCTCATGAAATGAAGCAAATTTCAGTCTCATTTTGCCCATGAGACGAGCGTTAATGTCTAGCATTCGTCTCATGGGCAAATTTGACTGAAATTTTCTTTATTTCATGAGATAATTGGGGTGGGCTTCTTACCCGCCCATGCGCTTTTTACCCCGTCTTCCCATATATATATATATATATATATATATATATATATATATATATATATATATATATATATATATATATATATTAGAGAGAGAGAGAGAGAGAGAGAGAGAGAGAGAGAGAGAGAGAGAGAGAGAGAGAGAGAGAGAGATAGTAACAGAATGCTGCAGCATGTTGCACGGTGACTGGAAATGCATTTTCAGTTTTTACATTACTTTTGACATTTTCATAAACTTGCTAACATCCAATGCAGACTACGGTCATTAATACCTGCTGTATGTAAACAGTTTATCTTTGAATGTTACAATGAGGAAAAAAAAGTTCCCCCCAAAAAAGAGAGTCAGTTTCTTGTCCGTCTTTCCTCCAGGAAGTCCATGACGTCTTGTACCTTATCCTTTCGTCATCATGCTTCCAATGAATAGCATTTTTGTTTGGTCATTTTTTAAAATGTCCTGCTTTTTAGGATGTAAGGAAAGATATCTGTCAAATGATTACCAGAAAAGACCAGATGCTATAAAGTTCCACTCTTTATTATTTTCAAACAAGAAACAGTCGAATTTTCAACCGTTTAGCTTGTTTCATAAAAATAAATTTGAAAGCTTTCTAAAAACCTAAACATTTCCGCTACTTCTCGAGTTATAGCCCATTTCATAGGTTAATTTCAACTTTGTGGTGTTTAGTAAACTGGTGCTATGTGTGCGGATGTTAGGTTGTGTGTGACGGTTTATAGGCCTATGCCTCTGTAGGCCTATGCCATGTTGTACCGTTGTGTTTCTGTCTGTAGGGGAAGACGGGGTAAAAAGCGCATGGGCGGGTAAGAAGCCCACCCTAATTATTTCATGAAATGAAGCAAATTTCAGTCTCATTTTGCCCATGAGACGAGCGTTAATGACTAGCATTCGTCTCATGGGCAACTTTGACTGAAATTTTCTTTATTTCATGAGATAATTGGGGTGGGCTTCTTACCCGCCCATGCGCTTTTTACCCCGTCTTCCCCTATTGATTATAAGCGAATTGTGTTATTGTATTGTGATGTGTAACATTTGTCAAGTGCCCCCTCCTGGGGGGTTTGAAATAAACTTTTTGTCTTTTGACTTTGCCACACTTTCATTTTAATCTTAATTTAATTTAATTTAATTTTTATTTATTACATATTTATATTGTAAACGCCTATTACATTAATTTATCTATCTTTTGACACAAACCTGACGAAAGCGGCGCTCCATTGTCATTATCCGCACGGAAGCTGTGCAGCTGCGGGAAATTGGCCAGGCGCAGATCTTGCAGTTGTTGGGACAGTCTGAAAGGCAGGGCGCCTCCTCCACCATCGGACACCTCCCCAGGATCGTGACCCTTTATCACCCCGATCACTCCAGAGACGAGAAGCGTCACGATGATCTGATACTTTTCTGCTTCCATTCTTGTTTTTCTTCGTCTTTTCATGATGATTGTCTTTCAGGGAACTTGGCAAGGGCAAACACTAATTCCACTGTAATCATTTCTTTTCTTTTAGAATCATCGTTGTGTTGAAGTATTCCTTTTGATGTAGCCTATGCGTTCCATGCTGGTTAGAGAATCTCATCGTGTTTTTTTAATTTTTTTTATAAGATTTTCTTTAAAACATGATTAAAAAAAGAAAAAGCTTCGATCTCCCCTTGCGGATAGGCTACCTGGGGTGTCTTTCGTACAAATAGAGTTCTCCCGCCTTCTGGAAATTCTGTTCTTGTAACTTCCTCTAATCTGTCACTCTCTTTGACTCTGCCTTTTGCTTTTGCTTCCTTTCATCTACTATATGTCTGCCTTACAGGTCCATTCTCCTGCTTTTTTACAAACTCTTACAAATACTTTAAATACTTTAGACTCGTGTTGCTCTCACGCTCTCCAGTGCTTAATTTTATGAAGTTCTACTAAAGCTTAAGTGGGAAACTAAACGTTGTTACTTTCTAACTTAAGTAAACCGATATAACGTAATTTAGAAAGTAACAACGTTTAGTTTCCCACTTAAGCTTTAGTAGAACTTCATAAAATTAAGCACAGGTGAGAGCAACACGAATTTCACAGATACGCCGCCTCTGTGACTATAAAGTACCTAAAAAAACATAAAGTTCAAAACGGTAGGTGTCTGTCCCTTTTATTTGAAAAAAAGCACAGACGTTTCGGAGACTAACTCCGTTTTCAATGTGAAGATAATGAGAGCCAAAGTGTTGGCGAGAGATTTAAATACAAAAGGAAGCATTTTCATATAAAGTTCCTAATACCTAAAAAAAAATACTTTCTCCAGCCGAAGAGGACTAACTAGTAACTATATTTCTTAGTTTGGTGCATAGCGGCAGCATGACGCATCGATCTGCGCTCATATGACAGGAAACTGTCGGAGTGGTCGATGAAGAAAGAAGAAGAAAAAGAGCAATCATATTTACACCATATTGCGCGTGTATATATCTTTTGTCAAAAGCAACAGATGAATGCATCTTACTGTCTAGACTTATGCAGAACCAGTCAGCTTAAAGACCCCCCACGTCACGTGTCACATTACCTCTTATGCTTGGAAGATTTTTCAAAATCACGGGATTCACGTGTTTTCCCTCTTATAACTGGAAATAAATCTTGTTTTGACCAAGTCTGACTCCCATATAAATTACCCCAAATTGAAAGCGACACATCAGTTTAAAGAGCAGCCTCAATTTGAATATGGGGAAATTCGAAAGTCGACGACGAAAATGGAGCTTTACGTCCTCTTGGTCTGAATCAGACACATATGGGACATTTGTAAATACAAATATGGTGGGAACAATACTGGAGGCAATGCCCGGAGGCAGTACGAAACCAGTAAAGTCCCGATTTTAATAAATTAATACAGATAGCTGTAGCGGTGACCAATGCCTCGGTTAAACCTCATCGGCTATGGCACCGCCACAAGTAGCGCTCAATAATGAAATTCGAAAGTGGCGCGTCACGGGGTCTTTAAAGACCCCGTGACGCGCCACGGTTACGTCCCTTGTTTTTTTTCTGGGTTGCTGTGACCCACTTTCGAATTTCCCCATATTCAAATTGAGGCTGCTCTTTAAACTGATATGTCGCTTTCAATTTGGGGTAATTTATATGGGAGTCAGACTTAGTCAAAAGAAGAAATAATGTTTTACGCCCTCTTTGACCTTTCGGCCATGTGGGGCAGACTTGGTCAAAACAAGATTTATTTCCAGTTATAAGAGGGAAAACACGTGAATCCCGTGATTTTGACACGTGATCGGGTGGATCTTTAAGATTTCTTACTAGCTATAAGAAGGAAAACACGTGAAAACCGTTTTGACACGTGACGTGGTGGGTCTATAAGCTTACTACTTACACTAGACGTCATAAAAATGGCTTCTCCTATCTTTAAATATAAAGAATCGACACTTTTTTGTCACAAAATAAACAGCCAACACACGCAACCGACTAAATTCAAATTTACGACAACCCACACTATTTTAATCCTGTCATACAGGTTTCGAAATAAAATGAAACAAAAATGCAAACTGCTTCTCTTGTTGGGTTTTCGTTGAAAAACTGAACACACACAGCTGCGTTTTAAACTTTTCATGCAGTTGACTCGACACACTTGCACATAAAATGAAACAAAAATGCAAACTACTTCTCTTCTTGGGTTTTCGTTGAAAAACTGAACACACACAGCTGCGTTTTAAACTTTTCATGCAGTTGACTCGACACACTTGCACGCAGACGACAATATTTTAGTTAATATATAATTATACACAGAGCTTGTCGGGCAGAAACAGGGGGGGGAATACAACATCGTGACATAATGACAAAAGACAAACAGCGCTTGCTTGCATAAAACAGAGACTCTCTCTCTCTCTCTCTCTCTCTCTCTCTCTCTCTCTCTCTCTCTCTCGTGATGCACCTGCGCAAGATGCGATGCTATGCGACACGAATAGATTAGAGGGAGAGGAGTGTGGACACAGAAGGTGAGCGGCACTCTTGTACTTTAGTCAACCCCCCCTCGCCCTCCCCAATATGTTCACGACCCTCAGTCTCAAAGTCTGTTTGTGGCGGGGAGTTAATTAGAAAGAGAGTTCTTCCCCATTTGTTCAATTTCGTTATCTCCTCTCTTGGCCTCACTATTTCATTCTCCGTTTGTTTCAGTTTTGCTAAGATGATTCTAGGCTGATCCTCACCTTATGGCAGAATGTTGCTCCGCAGTGAACATTTTCAAAACCAACATTTGAAGGGGAGGGGGGGGGGGGGGGGGGGCATAAAATACAAGGTATTCAGAAGCTGTATACATTTTGTGTCCAGGGTGAAGGGGGAGGGGGGGTCTGTCAGCTGGACCTGTTTGCTATGCATGGTTGTTCTCACAAAGGTAGACGTCTGTACGCGTTGCCTAGGTGTTGGATTTTTTGTGGCGCTCCCTAGCGTTCTGCTTCGATTAGTAATGATAATAATGAACGGACACTTATATAGCGCTTTTTTTTTTTATCGAGCACAAAGCGCTTTACAATCAGCATTGAAACCCTCACATACGCACGCACACATGCACAACAGACACGCACGCACACAGACACACATTTTATCAACCACACAGAAAACACATGCTCACTGAAACGCGCACACACTTACACAAATATACACTTCAGTGTACAAACACACGCGCGCGCGCACACACAGATACACACAAACACACACGCGCACTCACATACACAACACACACACGTGCACTCACACTCACAAACACATAGGTCTACTCGCACACACTCCCCCCCCCCCCCCCCTCTCTCTCTTTCTAGCCGAACACAATATCTCCTGCGCACACATACACTCATACACATGCAAGCACATATACCAGCACAGAATACACACAGCACACCAATACACACAACACACACACACACACACACACACACACACACACACACACACACACACACACACACACACACTGTATTTATGCATTTGATACTGGCCAACGTGGCGGTTCTGTGGCGCTTTGTAGCGGTCTGGCTTTTGCAAGGTTTATTTTATACACTTGATACTTGATTCAACACATTTGACAGCGTTGCCTAAGCATACTGTTGTGTTTTTTTGGCGCTCTGTACCATTCTCCTGAGCAAATTCTATTTATGTATTTGATGTTGGCCAACGCATTTCATAGCATTGCTTAATCATTGGCTTTTTGTGGAACTCTGACACTGCTCATTTATGCACTTCATAATCATGCTTGACGAATTCATAACGTCGCCTAAGCATAGCTCCAACCTGGAGAGCACGTCGCAGCCAGAGGAGCGCCACCCACTTTGTTTTCTTTTTTTTTTGCATGCGAATTTTGTGACTGATGGGAAAGGGGGCGTTGCGGTAAATTTTGACAGAATGACAACCTTTGCGTTGATGATGTAAGAAAGGGAGGAGGGGGTGTAAATGTTGACCAAATGGTAACTTTTTGTGGCTTTCTGTAGCGTTTTGCTAAGATAAATCTACTCATTTTGGGTAAGAACACGCTGTCTAGTCACACAGGTGGACCGCTCTGATGGCATTAAACTGTCAACTCGTCCACCTGTGTGCATCTTGTCTTATAAGTACAGGTCACCTCGTATCTTCCCTCGCAAAACTCGGCGTGGTTACCGCTACACCTATCTGTATTCATTAAAAAAAATCGTGACTTTACTGGTTTCGTACTGCCTCCGGGCATTCCCACCATATTTGTATTTACAAATGTCCCATATGTGTCTGATTCAGACCAAGAGGACGTAAAACACCATTTTCGTCGTCTTCCCTCGCAAACTTACAACCCGCCTTTCTCTGTCTCTGTCCCTGCCTCTCTCTGCCTGTCTGCCTGCCTATACCCCCCCCCCCCCTCTCCTCTCCTCTCTCTCTCTCTCTCTCTCTCTCTCTCTCTGCAGTGGCGTAGGAAGATGTTGAAGACAGGGGGCACAGGGGGGGGGGGGGGGGGGGGGGGCCTTTACTTTACGGACATTTCTTTTGTTTGGGGTCAATTAGGTATCGGGGTCTGCCTTTATTCTACGGACATTTTGCTTTTATTTGCAAGACATTTCGGTCAATTATGAATGTGCACATTTTTAAATTGGTGTTGTGAATTTTTAAGTCAGTATTTTGTTTCTATGGCTGCATTTCAGATGTTTTGATGTGTTTCGGTCGGGTGATAACAAAGTTAACACGAAGTGAGTCTATAGTATGATGGTTGCTCGGTTGTGTGTCTGTGTGTATGTGTGTGTGTTGCGTCCGTGGTCCAATCTCCAAACTTTAACGTTGGCATTTTCTCAGGAAATAGAAGGCGTACATTGTTCAAGCTTTGCATACACATAGATGTTTATGCAAGCTTTCAAACAATAATGATTTGAATGAATTAAATACTGACTTAAAACAACACTGTAAACAGATAACAAACAGATAACATTTTAGATTAGTGGGTTAGAGAGTATTCAATAGGCAACATGAGTTAAGAAAGTCATCAACACTGAAAGCCTCGATAGCTCATTGGCCGGTTCCGGGTTCGATTCTTGGCAAAGGCACTTAAAAAAAAAAAGTTGTATCCATTAACGATAGTTTCATTTGTACTTAAACACCCCCCTCATGTTTACGAACCTCCATCTCAAAGTCATTATAGTAACTTCCAGATAGCAAAGGAGGCAACTAGTATTATTCTGGAGGACTGGCCGCCCCCCCCCCCCCCCCCACACACACACACCGCCGCACGCACGCCAGTACATTCAGTTGACACACACACACACACACACACACAAGTACGCACGCACGCACGCACGCACGCACACGCACGCACGCACGCACGCACACGCACGCACGCACGCACGCACACACACACGCACACACGCACACGCACGCACACGCACACACGCACACACACACACACACACACACACACACACACACACACACACACACACACACACACACTATGACACTGACACACACAAGTAGGGGAAGACGGGGTAAAAAGCGCATGGGCGGGTAAGAAGCCCACCCCAATTATCTCATGAAATGAAGCAAATTTCAGTCTCATTTTGCCCATGAGACGAGCGTTAATGTCTAGCATTCGTCTCATGGGCAAATTTGACTGAAATTTTCTTTATTTCATGAGATAATTGGGGTGGGCTTCTTACCCGCCCATGCGCTTTTTACCCCGTCTTCCCCTACGCACGCACGCACACACACCTATGTGCGCGTACACGCACGCGCGCGCGCGCACGCACACACACACACACACACACACACACACACACACACACACACACACACACACACACACACACACACACACACACACACGCGCGCGCGCGCGCTATTGTTTTCTGTATTAAGATAGAGTTTGTTTCGCAATAGTTGTTTCCCTTTGTATGTGTTCCGGTTGGAGGAAATCGTTATCTTGATCTACAACAAAGCGATATTTATTTATGTCAAGATGTATGTATTGTTTCCTTGTGTTTACTGGGGTTTACATGGTCAAGTTTCAAAGTTAGCTAAAGCTCATTTTCATCTCCCTTACTTGTTGCTTTGAGTTGAAATGACAAATATCTCTCTCTCTCTCTCTCTCTCTCTCTCTCTCTCTCTCTCTCTCTCTCTCTCTCTCTCTCTCTCTCTCTCTCTCTCTCTCTCTTTTGTTCTAAACATGAGTTTTTTGTTGTTTTTTGTTTTTTGTTCACTTTAAGGGGGGGGGGGGGGGGGAAGGAGGAAGAAAGTAATTCCTTGTGTTTTGATGATGTCATACTCATGAGTCATAATACATTTGTTTAGATTGATTTTTTTTTCTTCCTCCACAATGTATTTCCTGATTCTTGTGAATTCAATTTATATTAGTTCATATGATTACTGTGCTGTGTGCGAGGTTGGTGGTGGGTGGGGGGAGGGTGGATGGGTGTATGAATGTGTAGTTGTTGGGTTTTTTGGTGTTTTTTTTCCCCTTGTTGCTTTTGTTCCATTGTGTGCTTATTCTTTTCCCACAATAAACAAATGTTTCAAATGTTTCTCTCTCTCTCTATTCATTTAATTCTCTCTCTCTCTCTCTCTCTCTCTCTCTCTCTCTCTCTCTCTCTCTCTCTCTCTCTCTCTCTCTGTGCGTCAAGTCAAGTCAAGTCAAGTCAAAATGATCTTTATTGATGATAAAAGAGTAAGCTTGATAAAGCTTTTTTACATCCTGTCGTGTGTGTTTGTGTCACTGCGTTTGTGCATCTGCATTTATGTGTGTGCCCTATGTGTGTCACTGTATGCACACGCTGAAAAGAAAATGTGTGTGCATGCTGCATGCACATTTATTTGATTTTGTGTGTGCGCACACTAGAAAGTTGAGTCTAAACAGAGGTCATTCGCCCGGTTGGCGAATACGGTCAGGGATAGGTTTAGAATATAATTGATCGGCCAGAAAAGGGATAGGGTTAGGAATTGTGTAAGGGTTGGGGTTAGAAGTAGAACTGAAATTGTGAAAACAACCAAAACAAATGAAGTAGACACTCCGCATACATGTGAGAACAAAAGCAAAATTCATTGTTTGTCCGACTTTGTTGTGCTTAGGGTCGGGCTGGGCCTGGGCTAGGATTAGGAATATTATCTCATAAGGAAGAGCAAACTTCGATTGTGCGAAAAATATTGAAAATTAGAGTTAGACCTTCATCAGGCCCAGTTAAATAAAAAGATGGCTGATCTGTGGCGAACGGCCTCTGTTTAGACACATGTCAGTTTTTTTTGTCACTAGAAAATATGTGTGCATATTGAAATTTTTGAATGCACATTTGTATGTGTGCATGTGTGTGTCCACACTAAAAGAAAATGTTGATTGTGGCCACGCATAGCCAAAACGAGTGTGGGGAGGGTGTGTGGGTTGTGGATGGAGGAGTGAGCGTCAGTTCACCTTTGCCCAAAGAAGCCTGCAGTGATCTTATTTCCATCAAAGAGATATATTTTACATGGATAGATGCCTCCTGTACTTAACAGTTTACACATTAAGACACATGTATCTATTCTAATCAAACATCATAATCCATCATTCCATGTCATGTCAGAACACCATCTTGAATTTGATCAGCAAAGGCACAGAGTACATGTATACATATGTGACAACACAGTGAGTAGACTTTGCTACCTTGTATTGGTAATTAAAATAAAACCTACAACTGGCTTCTGGGCAATTTTATTGAACATTTTTTGTGGAGATAAAAAAAACTAATTAAGACGTTTCTTGCTTTGTCCAGGTCCATCCCATTCTCAGGAGAGTCTCCTGCCCTGGAGTTGGAGGTGGAATGCACACACATCTACCGGCAGATTGTCCAGTTTAAGGATAGACTGGCTCAGCTGTTTGCCGACTTGGGTTTGTATTATGTGCTTTGTGACTGGAACAGAGCTGGCCAAACTTGAAAATTTAACTCACCCTCCGGGCGAGTAGCTGACAGACGTTACTCACCCAAACACATTTTCACTAGCCTAAGGAAAACAACAAAAATCCCTGATAAAAAATAAACCACACATACATACAGAAGAGGGAAAGGAGAAAGAGAAGAGAAAGGAGAGGGAGGAAAAGAAAGAGAAAAAAGAGAGTGGGAAAGAAAGAAAAGAGAGAAAGTAAAGAGAAAGGGGGAGAGAAGTGGAGTTGAGAGAGAGAAGGGGGAGGAGGAGATTGTGGAGGCTGCCTTTCCTTTCTTTTCAGTACCAGGGTTGGCATGTTGTTATTTTAGCAGACAGCTGAGCTTGCTTTGATAATGATAGTGGGTTGGAAGGGAGAAATGGTGTGGGCAGACACAGTGGTAAGAACAAAACAGTGCCCTGCAGTACTGAAATTTACAGTTGCCCATTGGGCTAGTGACTTTTGAAATATTATCACCAACATATTTTTATACTAGCCATGGGCTACTGGGCTAGTGGTTTGGGCCAGCCCTGCTGGAAGCTCTTGTTTAAATGTTTATGTAGGGTGTAAGTGAAGCATAACAGTTTTTGCAACACTCTAAAAAGTGTTATAATATTCAACAGGCTTTTAAAGTAGAAAACTAGCACTATTCCTGAAGTTTGTAATGAAAGCCAAGGCAATACATGTATACATGTGCATTGTCACTTGTTGATTGTGTCACTGTGTATACGTGTATATACACTATAGATGTGTGTTTGTGTGTGTGCGGACGTGTGTGTGTGTGTGTGTGTGTGTCACTGTGTGTGACCATCTTATTTCTGTTACTTTACGTCAGATAAACTATCAAGTTTGATGCATAGTGAATCTAGTTGAGACTGGAGACTTTCTAATGTGAAAATGGACACAACAATGTGAATCGTCTTATCTGGTGAAATAAAATCTTATTTCATTTTATACTATGCTTATCAATATGTTCCTTTGTTTAAATAAATGCAACATATTTATATGGATGCAGGTTTTCTTAAAGGAAGCACTCGGCTGAATGACTTCAAGACATTTTCCACAGGAACTTCAACAGACAGACCCCCACCTGGCCATCTGCTGTCATCTGATATTGAATTGGGTAAGAACTAACATATTTTTCAGACCATTAGGCGCGTGTGTGTATACTGGCAAATTGGGCAATTTTCAAGAAAATTTTGAATAAAGTACCATATTTTGCGGACTATAAGGCGATACTTTTTTTTTCATAGACCGAGATCCCTGCACCTTAGTTATAATGTGACTGATTATATAGTAAAAAAACCACAACTAATGAAGTATAATAACAAAATCTTAATTTTGTGTAAAATTTGGGGTGTGCGCCTTATAATCAGGTGCGCCTTGTAGTCCGTAAAAGTAAAGAAAAAGGCGCCCTCGTTTATAAGGTAATACAGACCTGGCAAAAGACAGTCAAATTTTGATGCCCGTACGCGTTCGGTCAACACTTGCCGACCGCCATTACTGCTGTCATAAACCAGAGTAGGCTCCCCTTTCAAACTAGCGAAGTTTCGTTTGTGCGACTTCCTGTTGTTGTGATTGCACTTTTCTTCACAAAAAGCTGGTATAATTATGGCATTTTGAGCTCTAAAACGATGCTTTTTTTGCGTTCGATGAAGGGTTATAAAGGCATATGGTGGATGGTATTTTGGACGATAATAGGGATTTTGAAGGATTTTAAAGTGAGTATCCGTCGTATCAGTGATTCGTTAACTCTTTCGATGTCTAGTGTACAGTGCACGGCAATCTTTGCTTCCCTCTTCTCATATTTTTCTCCACAAATTGGGCGCCCTCGTGTATTGGGCGCATATGTCGAAATTGAAGAAAAAAGTATCGCCTTATAGTATAAGTTATACAGTGGAACCTCCCATATAAGACCTCCCATTATAAGACTCCCTCCCACATAAGACCTACTTTGAGACATGGCCCTTCTTTGTAAGTATTAACATCACCTCTCTTATAAGACCCCTCCCTTATAAGACCTCATTTTGGATGATTTTTGAAAGTCTTATAAGGGAGGTTCCACTGTTGTCCAAAAATATTTTGCCTATAAATATATAAGAGACTGCAATGCATAAAGCGCTTTCCTCAAGTTTAAGAAACAAAATTGTATTTATGAAGTCACAGACAAGGCACGTGTAGTGCAGGTACGTGTAGGGTTCAAAATCAAATCAAAGGAGAGAAAGAGCCAATGATTTAATTGCTACACTCAAGTTTGTAATGCCTATATGGTCTATGATTAGCTTCTTTAATTAAGACGATGAAAAAGTCATGTACAATTACTTGTAGCGGTGCCATAGCCGATGAGGTTTAACCGAGGCGTGGTCACCGCTACAACTATCTGTATTAATTTTTAAAATCGGGACTTTACTGGTTTCGTACTGCCTCCGGGCATTGCCTCCAGTATTGTTCCCACCATATTTGTATTTACAAATGTCCCATATGTGTCTGATTCAGACCAAGAGGACGTAAAACTCCATTTTCTCTCTCTCAAGACGATGAAAAACCTTGACAATAACGAAGCAATTTGGTTGTTTTTAATAATTATAAATGTATGATAAATGCTGTGTGTTTAGTTCCTTTAAGTGTAAATGGGTACTTTTTTTTTTTTAATTTGTGGGGGAGGAGCACTTTCAGAGAAAGAAAAACTATGTTTAAGATAAAGCACTGGGCATGATTTTGTGTTTTTTCCTTATTTTTGTTTGTACCAGACTTTTGTCATGCAGTCTAAAACAAAATCCCAAACTTCTTTCATTCCTTTTGACTTATAAAAAAAACAACACCCAAACAAACAAACCAACTCAGATCTGTTTGTGTGCATGTGCAGTATTCGAGCTGATTTTGGAGATGGTGCAGGAGATTCTACTCTTTAAGGTGAGCACTTTTTTGTGCTTAAATAATTTCTTTCTTCAATTTATTATTATATTTTATTTACTGTCCCATCTTGTGTGCGCGCGTGTGTGTGTGTGTATGCATGTGCGTGCGTGTGCGTGTGTGTGTAGGACAAAGAGAGAGAGAGAGAGGTGGAAAGAAAGTACGAGAGTGGGATCATTTTGTAGCGTATCAGTGAGTGTATTTTCTTCCTTTTACTGCCTTTGCTTTGTTGATGATTTGTTTCTGTATCAATACTTTTTATGTGTATGTGTATTTCCCTTAACCCTTTCAACGCTAGCCATGTTTTAGCCAAAACTTTCCATTAAACTTGCCTGGCCAGAGAAAAGATTCTGTCTGCAATGTTTGTGGATTCCTCTGTGACATGCATAAAACAAGGCCTCTCCTTAACTCCCAAAATTAAGAACATAATGTCACTGGATACTAGACCCTCATTTGATGCCTTTAAGGGTGTTAAATCATTGTGGTGCCAAGAGGCGACAGTGGCGATGAAAGGGTTAAAATCATGTAACATGGTAATATGAGTAACTGTGGAGTGCTCTTCTTTTAGTGATGTTCTTTTTGTGCTGTTATTACAATTTTGATGATTTGTTTTTATTTCAATGCCTTCCTATCTTGTTCTTGTAAAGCGCATAGATGGATTATTGCGCTATGTAGATAAAATTATTTTTATTATTATTATTATTATTATCTTCTTGGCCGTACAGTGGTACAATCCCAACTCACAACCACACCCTGGTTTGTCAGGCTGCAGAATGAGAAATCGAAAGTCCAAGGGGTGAGAACCTGTGCTAGGTCGTCAGGAGGCAATCACCAGAGGAGAGACGCTGCACTGCTGCTGAGTCACTTTGGTGGAGTTCAGTGGAGCCTGTTCCGAGCTAACATACGCAGGACGCCACCTACTAAGCCCCTACTGTTTAATTTATTTTTGTTTGCAATAATTGACACACACCTCCCCCCTCCCAATTAAAGGTTCTAGTTTGGACTTTATTCTTTTTTTTTAAACAATCAAAATTGAGAGAATATACTATTATATAGTGCTAATGTTGCAGCTTTTTGGGGGGTTGATTGATTTGTTTAATTAATGTTTAAAGCCAATAACAAGAAGGGATCCAAATTGTTTGTGTCTGTGTGACTGTAATATGCATATGTGAGTTTTGCTGCATTACTTCTAGTAACGCAGAGTAATTTGCGTTCTTTGTAACCTACGTTACTAAGTGCATTAAATTAATGGAAATGCACTAAGTCAACCACGTGGAAGATGTTTTTCGGCGCCCACGTACTAGTAGCAATGACATAATTATAATATATACAGTGAAAATTGCATCAGTCAAAATTGGAGGGACTGAAATTTTATTTTGAGATAGCCAATATTTCGAGTTCAAAAGACCCTTTTTGATAAAGATGATTAACCCTCTCACGGCTGCATACGCCAGATCCGACAGATTTTTTCTTTACCATTGGCTCCCGTAGCCCCCGATTGCGCCTTGCGCCCGCTGAACGCCCAGTCTAGTAGTTTCACTTTCACTTTTGCCCTACCCACAATGCAATATACTAAGTTAGTTCTTCCTGTTCCTGACTCTCAGTGATCCGTTTTTGGTTCTTACAGCAAGGGAAAGCACCCACTAGTCTTTTTGAACGGATTTTTCGAAAAAAAATTCTTCTTTCCACGTGACGTGCGCAGTATTGACTCAGCGCGATGCTCGGAGCGTCATTACGGATTTTTTAATTCCAATTCATGGTTTGTTGTGTGACAGTGTGTTAGCTTTGGAATGAAAATATCATCATTGCTATTCAATATGCATCTTTCAGAAATTAAATGTGAGTTAGACTTTATTCTGGGTGATTTTTTTAAATAAAAGATTTGGTGTGACGTTCGGAGTTACTTCCCATCACTTGGTATTCAATATAGATTATCGGTTCGATTGATCAGAGTGAGAGGGTTAAGGCGCAGATTGATCAGAGTGAGAGGGTTAAAGTGGGACCAGAAAACTATTGCGAGTTATCCGGTGTTTTGGAGTTATCAGGAATCCACTGTACAATTTTAAGGGTGCACTTCTGAGTCCTTCACAGTAGAACTAAAGATGCAACTTGTGTTGCCCAATGTAAATTCATTATTATTGCAGTGTGTGTGTGTGCGTGCGTGTGCGTGTGTGTGCGTGCGTGCGTGCGTGCGTGCGTGTGTGCGTGCGTGCATGCGTGCGTGCGTGCGTGCGTGTGCAAACATCGATGTGTGTGTGTTTGAACAGTATGGGAAAGTAAAGACAACCCAGAGGAAGGACAAAGCGGCACAGCAAGAAGGGTCCCCACCGGACATTTCAGTAATACCCGACTTGTGAGTACCTGTTCTTTTTACTCTGTGTGTGCGTGTGCAGGGGTGGATCTCGGGGAGGGGGGGGGGAGTCCAGGGTTTCCGGAAACCCCCCTCTGCCCCAAGCATGTACCTTAATTATATACAAGGGTGAATAGTAAGAAAATGGCTCAATATTTTTTTTTATGATCACTAATTTGCAAAATTTTCCCGGGGGCTTCACACCCTGGGCCCACGAAAGGGCATTACCTCTTAATCCAGAACCTATGCAGTTCCTTGACCCATGGCGGAAACCCCCCCTTTGCGAATCACTTGGTCCGCCCCTGCTGTGTGTGTGTGTGCGCGCGTGTGTGAGTGTGTGCGTTTAAGAATGAGAGACTCAGAGTGTGGTGTGTGTATGTATGTGTGTGTTGTTGTTGTTTTTTGTGTGCCTGTGTGTGTATCCTTATCCACGTCACAATATTTGTGATATTCAAGAGCATAAGAGTGTGCAAGATATAACATCACAGCTTCGAAACATGTGCACAAAATTGAATTATTTCTACCTCCTTCAGGGCGGAGTCCAACAACGCTTCCACGATCATCAAGCTAGAGAAGGACGAAGACCACAGCGACAACGACGACGATCACCTCAACCCTACCCCAACCCCCACCCTCACCCCTTCCCCTCAAATCCCCATCACACCGCTGCGAAAATCCCTACGAACCAGCGTCCTGAACCGCAAACCCCTGGTGGCGCCCAAGAAATCCCGACGAAAAAGCACACCCCCGGTGAAGGTTGTGGTGAGCTCCGCAGGCAAATCTTTTTCCAAACCCAAACCGCCGGAAAAATCGACCACGAGATCTGCTTCAAAGACTTCTTCGCTATCAAGCACGAGATCCGCTTCCAAGACCTCTCCGCAGAAGTCGTCAGGCACTAGGAAAAGTAAGCCTGGGGCGGTGAGGAAGAAAGGTCAAAGGTCGAGGATGGTGAAAAAGGAGAAGGTTGAGGAGGAGGAGAGGGAGGTGAAGGAAGAGGAGGAGGAGGGGGAGAGGGAGGTGAAGATACCGAAGCGAGGGCGCCGGTCGACGCTGTCCACCACAATGTACGAGCGAACGTCGGACGGGAAGTTTCGCTGCCTGGAGTGCGGTAAGGTGGCGAAGTTGCAGACCAACATCCGAAAACACCTGCGAAAACACACAGGTAGGAACACTTCTTCTTCTTTTTCTGTTTCCAGGCCATTAGGCCATAATGGGTAAGCAGACCTGCCTCCTGCTACGATTTGGCCGTAGCAGCTACGAAAAATAAAGCTTTGCTACAGAGCTACGGCAACCTTGACGTTGCTATGGAAAAAACAAATTGCTGCCACATTTTATTTTTGCTTATGCCGTTCCCGGTTTTGTCGGTTTCTAAGAGCAGACACCGTGTCACGCGCGATAACCTAGTCACTTCCGTTTTTATCAAAGTGACTGCGCATGCGTTCTTATTACTTTCTCTGAAAAAAATGGCGGACTCCAGCAGCAGTAGCGATTCGGGAGATGTTTCAAACGAAAAAAAACGAACCCGAACCAGAAAACGAAAATCATCTGGCACACCATCTTGTTCTAAGAAAAAACATCGGCCTGCCGCACAAGTTTTCAAAATAGCTTACACGGAGGAGTGGCCTTGCATCGTCAGAAGTTGACTCGGTGCGAACCATGCTCGCTGCAGTGCAACCTCTGCCATGCGGACTTCTCTGTGAATCATGGCGGTAGAGACGATTGCCGTCAACACGTTCAATCGGCGAAACATAAGCAGTGCGTTTTGGCTCATAAAAAGAACAAATCGATTGCCGTTGTTTGTGGATGCTACGGAAAAATTTGCCATGCTACTGAAAATTGATGGCTGGGCTACTGATTGGGAAAATTCCAAGTAGGCAGGTCTGGGTAAGGTACGTATGTGTGTGTTTTTCAGTTTTCACTGGTCTTTCTGCTGCATGCAGTCGACACATTCTGATTTCGGAGGAAGGTAGGACTAGAATGCAATCCAGGCAATTCAAAAATGAGTACCGCCAACAAACAAAAAATCAGGTAAATCAGTTTTGGTCCCAAGTTATTTCTTCTTATACATAGTAGCCAAACGTTTTGTCTTTTACTTTTAAAATTTTGACTTTCTCAAAATAATATTTCAATCCTTTCAAATTTGAACTACCTGATTTTCACTGTTGTGGTAGTAAAAGTATTATGACTCCAGGTACGATAATCATGAGTTCGTCTTAGATAGTTAACACGGGTAGTAACATGTAAATAGACTATTTTCGGAAAAAAAACTAGGGGAGAGCACTTCGTGAAAATTAGAGTTGATTACCTCGACTTACTCGGTCAAGACCACGGCAACCATGGGGTCGAAGCTTGAAACCGCAGGATGCCAGTCAGCGACTTGCAAACATTTTTTTGGTTTATAAATAAGGGGTGGCCAGTTGCTTCAAAGTGACAGAACTTGCAAACTGTGATGTAAAAATATAAATTACATCATATTTAGAATGACGCCCTGCGTTCTACATGCTGTGTGTCTCCTCAAACACACGAGGCGACGGCTGGGGATCTACCTGAAGGTAGAGTAACTTCCCCTGTTTGACCGATGGAATTAGGCGAGATCACTCCCACACACCATGAAATTACTCCCCTTAATTATTTCCGAACAGTTCCTATTAGTATAAACAGCCAATCATATTGGCCATTCATGCTAATTTACATGTTACTGCCCGCACAGTGGAGCCTCCCTTATAAGACCTTCAAAAATCATCCAAAATGAGGTCTTATAAGGGAGGGGTCTAATAAGGGAGGTAATTTTAATGCTTAACAATGTCTCAGAAAAGTAGGTCTTGTATGGGAGGGAGTCTTATAATGGGAGGTCTTATAAGGGAGGTTCCACTGTATAAACTATTTGAGACACGCTCATGATCATGGTACCTTGAGTAAAGCCCTACTATTGTACCAGTTGCCCAAGGGAGGGGGTGGGGACTCATATTCGATCATAGACTTTTGTTCTTTTTTTCTCCAGGAGAGAAAAGACGTACAGTGTAACCTCCCTTATAGGACCTTCAAAAACCATCCAAAGTGAGGTCTTATAAGGGAGGGGTCTTATAATGGAGGTAATTTTAATACACAGCGGAACCTCCCTTATTGGACCTTCAAAAATCATCCAAAATGAGGTCTTATAAGGGAGGGGTCTTATAATGGAGGTAATTTTAATACACAGCGGAACCTCCCTTAAGGACCTTCAAAAATCATCCAAAATGAGGTCTTATAAGGGAGGGGTCTTACAATGGAGGTAATTTTAATACACAGCGGAATCTCCCTTATAAGACCTTCAAAAATCATCCAAAATGAGGTCTTATAAGGGAGAGGTCTTGCAATGGAGGTAATTTTAATACACAGTGGAACCTCCCTTATAATACCTTCAAAAATCATCCAAAATGAGGTCTTATAAGGGAGAGGTCTTATAATGGAGGTAATTTTAATACACAGCAGAATCTCCCTTATAAGACCTTCAAAAATCATCCAAAATGAGGTCTTATAAGGGAGGGGTCTTGTAAGAGAGGTCATTTTAATACTTACAAAGAAGGGCAATGTCTCGGAGAAGTAGGTCTTATGTGGGAGGGAGTCTTATACAGTGGAACCTCCCTTTTAAGACCTCCCATTTTAAGACTCCCTCCCACATAAGACCTACTTCTCTGAGACATTGCGTTTCTTTGTAAGTATTCAAATTACCTCCCTTACAAGACCCTCCCTTATAAGACCTCATTTTGATGATTTGTGAAGGTCTTATAAGGGAAGTTACACTGTAATGGGAAATCTTATAAGGGAGGTTCCACTCTACTTACAAAGAAGGACAATGTCTCAGAGAAGTAGGTCTTATGTGGGAGGGAGTCTTATAAGGGAGGTTCCGCTGTACTACTAATACCAGTTGCCCAAGGGATGGGGTGGAGGGTCGTATAATTTGATTCTAGACTTTTCACATTTGTTTGTTTGTTTGTTTGTTCAATTTCGTTATCTCCTCTCTTAGCCTCTTTATTTCATTCTTTGATTAACCAAACATTCCTTCCGAGGCTTACCAGTTTGTTCTGTGTTGTGTGTTGTTTATGTGTAACATATTCAAGGCTAGAAGGCCCTGCCACTCTTGGATAGACGTTGATTTGTTTGTATGTCGTCCTCTCCGCCATTGTTGTGTACTGTGTGGGTGGAGGTTCATAAAGGCGAACTTGGCACATTCTTTTTTTTTGAGAATGATGCTTTGTTTGTCTCACTTTGGTTCTGACCCACGCATTGCTAGATGATTGGCATCGTAATCAACTTTGGTGGAGGGGAGTTAATTAGAAAGAGAGTATTCCCCCTTTGTTCAATTTAGTTTTTTTGCAAAACAAATTTTCTCTCCAGGGGAGAAACCGTACCGCTGCACCAGTTGCCCCGCGGCCTTCGCCTACCCGCGCAGCCTGAAGCGCCACCTGCTGGTGCACGAGGGGTTGCGGCCCTTCCAGTGCACGCAGTGCGACAAGCGGTTCTTCGACACCACCACCCTGCGCACGCACAGCCGCGTCCACACCGACGACAGGCCCTTCGTCTGCCAGATATGCGGAGGACGCTTCCGCCAGAAGGAGGGCCTCAAGGTGCGTTTTCTTGTACATGTAGAGTGGGGTTTTTTCCGGCGTATTTTTTTAGGGTGTAGAGAGGTTGCCTTTGTGTCAAGTAAACCCGAGTTCGAACCTGGGTACAGGGGATGTTTCCTCTCACTTTGCCCACTAGGCCTTACGGTCTGAACATGGAGTCTTTTTCGGATGAGACGATAAACCGAGGTCCCGTGTGCCCATGCACTTAGCATACGTTAAACCCAGTGGCAACAAAAAAGTTGTCATTTGGTCAAAATTTCCCCCCCCCCCCTCTTGCTTCCTTATCAGTCACAAAAATTGCATGGAAAAAAAATAATAATTGGGTGGCGTGCCTCTGGCTGCGACGCGTTCTCTAGGTGGGAGCAACCCGAATTTCACAGAGACTTCTCTGTGACTATAAAGTACCTATACCTGTATACTCCAGAATTCTGTTTTGTGGAGTACCCAAAAATGTGGTTTCCATTTTTTTTATAGAGTTAATGGCAATAAAAAAAAATATGAGGCACAAATTCCCAGGTTGTGAGAGACTAGAGGAGAGCGTCCATTGCAGGTTCAGTAAGCAATGAGATAATGTGGTGTCAACACTGGAGTAGTTTTGACGCAAAAAGAGTCGCCTCCCCTCCCCTGCTGAACATTTTTGTTATTTATGGTCAGAGTTTTTTTGTAATCGTCTTCAAAAGCTTTGTCGTAAAAAGTGTCCAAACCCCTCCCACCAGCCCACTCCCCGCTCAACAAAAGTTGTTGGTGAATGTTCCGGTTTGGCAGTTTGGGCGATAATATTTTTTTCAAAAGTTTTAACATTAAAAGGTGTCTCTCCACCTGCTTAACAAAAGTTTTGCTGTACCAGATTTTTCCAGTGAGGAGGTTATATGAAGTTCAGTTTCATTTTGGGGGGGGCTATTAAGATCGGTAAAGGTCAAGATTAAGCTGTATTTTATGAACATTTTCAGCTAATTATCTTTGTTCAATAATTAATTGCAGTCATGATAAAGGGTTAGGGTTAGGGTTATTATTCAAAAAAGATAATTAACTGAAGAAGTTAATAAAATACAGCTTTATGTTTGGTAAGAAAGGCAAAAACGGAAAAATGAAATTAACCGAGAAATGCAGGGGTGGGGTGGGGGGTGGCACATGTTTACCTTTACCTTAAGATCTGTGACGAGGTAATGGGTTAAAAGGCTAAGTCTCTAGGGAAGACTTTAGATAATTTGCCTTTAGCCCACTTCTCTAGGGTATGGGAGATGAGCAACTTTCCCGGCCCCTTTTCATCTAATAAATTTATATTTGTGCCCGGGTTCTGGCTCGTCAGATGGTTGTAAGAAATACAAGTGGTTGAATTGCTCTAAATGGCAGACAGAGAGAAGTAGGGTTTTACATGAAATTACAAGACTCCCACTCTCATCAGTCTGACCAAAGGGTTCAGGATTATTTGACACTTGTATTTTATTTACTCCCAAAATCTGCATAAGATTATGCAACAATAATAATAAAGCAGCTCAATGGCGCCAAAACAAAATATGGTTAAAACACAATGAAATCCGAAAGGATTCACAAGACTTTTGTCTTTCTATAAGGTTCGCCCCATGCCGGAAGGGTTACTAATTATGTTTATTGTCCGTAGGAAAGTTCAAATGATTGGCGCAGTCAGGTAGACTTAGCTGTTTGAAGTTCTGGGCTTGCTCGTCAGGTGAGAGTAGCTCCCAGTCGTTCCTATTACGGCTTCGCGGGATGGCACGGTTCAAGCGTGGTCTCCTCGCGGATTCTGGGTGCAGGTTGTCTTGGCGACGGACCCGTCTTGGTGCTTGGTGGAGTCCGGGATGATCGTCCGGCCCACGATGCCCTGCTGATAATCACAGGAGAAGGTGGATGTAGATCTCTATGGCTTAGAGACAAGGGGCTTCAGTCGGCAGGGAATTAGTGAATCCCAACCGGCTTGAAGGCTTCCCTTGTACAATAGCACTACATGTAGTTAATAAATAAACTGAATTTCAGTTAACAAACTGAGATCAGTAAAACATAAAAGGTGATCAATCCATCATCACTCTCCATCCAACACCTGGAAAGGAATGGTATCATAAAGTGCAAGATTGCGGCCCATAGGTTTCCTACTAAAAAATAGTGCAAGATTGCGGCCCATAGGTTTCCTACTAAAAATAGACAAAAGGGTTAGTAGGCATAAACTCCGGTTCTGGTACCAAAAGTGTTCAAGTCAAAAACACACACACACAAATAATCAGTGCACATAAATAGAATAGAATGTTTACCACTTCTTTTCTATAACATATCTATCTACTCCTTATTCATCATTGAACATAGGATCTAGATCAAAACTAGAGTCAAACACACAAGATCTCAATCACCTGCCATCAATAATACTTACTAGTGGGCTTATGATGACTGGTTGTGAGTGTTGCTCTAGCTACGTTTCAGCATCTTGTGTGACAACTTTTTCTCACCACTCCAATTATAGCCTTCACTTTCAAACAATGAAAGCCTGCTATTGGTGTATTACAGTCCACACGTCACAAGATTGCTGTTCTAAATGTACCGAACAATCACGCGCCTATTACATCCTTATCACGTGCCGACATTCAAATCTTTCTCGTGCTCAGAAAGGAAGGGGTTGAAAGGGGCCGACTGTGGTGGTCACTTTCTTGTGATGTGACGGTAGAAAGGGGGGGGGGGGGGATGAAGGGAGATAACCTCGGTAGATGGTACGTGCTGACCAGGGAGAAAGAGATAACGCCCTTCCGCGGCGTTCGTTTGAAGCAGCGGGGCAATTAACGTGGCGGCTGGACAGAGAAATGTAAAGGCGAGGGGGGGGGGGAGAGGGAGAAGGGGGGGGGGGGGGTGTAGATAAGAAATAAAGAAAGTGGGTCGCGCGGGACACTTACGTCACAGAGGCCCCCCGAAGAAAAGATTCTGGTACCGGAATCTTCCTGTGGAACGCCGACTCCACTTTCGACTTGGGCGACAGGGACAAATTAGTGGGGAGACTGGGTCGGCTGGAATGGTGGAACATCTGGTCGCAACACAGAGTTCAAAGGAGCAGGTGGGTTAGAGATCAGTGGAATGGATTCCGACTGAGGTTGGTGCGGCAATCCTGTGTTGAGTTGTCCCAAGGTTGATTGCAGAATAGCAAACACCTCTTGCCTGAGTTTCCCCTTTAGCCTGGATTCATCATTGCTGATGATGTGGTTTGGTAGGCCGATTCGGGCGAAAATGGCTTTGAGTGCCGCAGCTATCTGACTAGCATCAAGTGAGGAGATTGGGGCGGCATCGCACTGCATGGTACATATGTCGACCACGGTGACTATGTACCGGAATTTCTTCTTCCGTTGAGGTAGAGGCCCGACCAAGTCGACTGCCACTCGCTGAAAGGGAGGGGTAGGTGACGGCTGTACGTGCGGCGGCCTGTCCCGATAGTACCTTCGGTGGGTGTTTGCGGGTACAGTGCTGCCTTTCACCTGAGGTACCTGTGGCGAGTGGTCTTGGGTCGTTAGGCGGACATTCCTTGGGAAGGATTTTCCAAGTTGTGGCGGACTTGGGGACTTGGGACAATCTGGATTTGCTCGCGCGGCAATTTGGTTTGCCGCGTTGAGAGGTTTCTTCCCTGCTGAGGGAGATTTGCTCTTTGGGAAGGAGGGAGGGAGTTGGTTTGTGGATTGGGGAGAAGGGAATCCTGCTGAAACTATAGCAGGTTGAGAGGGGTGCCCTAAAAACACATACTGTGATCCCAGTATGAGGTCATAGACAGGACTGTCCATGAGCACTGCCTTGATGGGTCCCTTAACATATCTGGTGTCGACATTGATTATGGCGACTGGCAAAGTGGATGGGGGGATTGCAGCATCAGGGCCTTGCAGAGAGATGAAGTCTCCCGTGTATGCTGACGCGGGGACTAAGGATCCGCAGACAATGGCGTCGCATGACAGTCCAGTGTCATAGAGACACTGAACAGGGATGTTGTTGACAGTCGCCTGTCCAACGACTGACGGTGTGCCTGGACACTGTACTGGGGAGGGGTTTGTGCAGTTCTGCGAAGTCGAGACGACTTGCATAGTTGCAACATTTTGCCGCTTGTAAGCAAGTTTCCTGCAGTCATCCCGATTGTGGGTGTTCGACTTGCAGTATGAGCAGAATAAGGGTTGTCCCAGTGGTTGTCGTTCATGGGTAGAACCGTTTGACCCACTGTTGGAGTTGGGGTTAAACCTGCTCTGCTGTGAAGCAGTGGACCCAACTACTTGCTGTAGTTTTGGCCTTTTAGGGGCGCTAGGTTCATCATGGGCTAGAGTGTACCTATCACTTAGCTGGATGAGGTCAGCCAGAGTTGTGGCACCTTGTTCGGCAGTAAAGGTGCGTAACTCTGGGGACATGGTTTCGCGCAGTTGCTCGCCAACCATCAGTTCCCGGAGATCCTCATAGGACTCAGATTTGGCAGAAAGGGACACCCATTTAGTCAGATAGTTCCCCAGTCTATCTGAAAATTGGGCATAGGACTCTCCCCTACCTTTTCTGGTTGACCGGAACTTTTTCCGGTAGGCGTCCGCTGTCAACTGGTATCTGTTGAGCAGGGCTTCTTTCAAAGCTGGGTAGTCGGTAATTTGGCTTGACGGAAGTTTACTGTATACCTCATAAGCCACACCCCTGAGACTTTGGGCAAGCTTGAGGTTGAACTTTTCCGGAGCAAGCTCAAATTCCTGGGCCAGTCTTTCAAATCTATCGAGGAATGCATCGATAGACTCTGTTGCCTCATTGAATGCCTCCAATGTGAAGGTCATGGCTGAGGTATGAATGGGAGGGGGAAAATTTTGAGGGGCAGCAGTCTCAGAGTCTGCTGAGTTTTCAAGCTGCTTCATAGCTAGCTCATGGTCTCGCGCCTTTTCTCGCTCAGTGGCCTCAAGTTCGAGTTCTTTATTTTTGGCATCCTGCACTAGTTGTCTCTGCCTTAACTCATGAGTACGGATTTGCTCTTGAGCGTCGCGATCTTTATCTGCCTCTTGCGCCTCATGAGCTCTCTGTTTGTCTTTCTGAGCCTCCTCGCGGACTTTATCAGCCTCTTGAGCCTCATGGGCTCTCTGTTTGTCTTTCTGAGCCTCCTCGCGGACTTTATCAGCCTCTTGAGCCTCCCGAGCTTTGTCAGCCTCTTGAGCCTCATGAGCTTTGTCTTTCTCGGCCTCCTCGCGAGTTTTCTCTTTGTCATATTCAGATATGACAAAATTTGCTAACTCTTGGCCTGACAATCCTAGAGATTCTCCCCATTCTTTAAGTTCCCTCCTAAGTTTAACAATCTCAGCCATGGTTGTAAATACAACTATTCAAAATAAAAACAAAGCTGCTGAGTTGAATGTATCAAACAACACTTAACTATTTCAGCATAAACAGAAATAGCATGCACATCAAAATAAAGTCATAAATAGCATTCAAACAAATCAAATCAAAACACAGTGAACCAAATCACAATAACTTTCCCAGTGGACACAAGATAAGTTTTGAAAAGGAACTACCGTTTGAATTGAAATTTGTTAGACTTTATGAAAAAAAATATCCCGGACGCGAGCCCCCAATTAGATGTGACGAGGTAATGGGTTAAAAGGCTAAGTCTCTAGGGAAGACTTTAGATAATTTGCCTTTAGCCCACTTCTCTAGGGTATGGGAGATGAGCAACTTTCCCGGCCCCTTTTCATCTAATAAATTTATATTTGTGCCCGGGTTCTGGCTCGTCAGATGGTTGTAAGAAATACAAGTGGTTGAATTGCTCTAAATGGCAGACAGAGAGAAGTAGGGTTTTACATGAAATTACAAGACTCCCACTCTCATCAGTCTGACCAAAGGGTTCAGGATTATTTGACACTTGTATTTTATTTACTCCCAAAATCTGCATAAGATTATGCAACAATAATAATAAAGCAGCTCAATGGCGCCAAAACAAAATATGGTTAAAACACAATGAAATCCGAAAGGATTCACAAGACTTTTGTCTTTCTATAAGGTTCGCCCCATGCCGGAAGGGTTACTAATTATCTTCGGTGTCCGTAGGAAAGTTCAAATGATTGGCGCAGTCAGGTAGACTTAGCTGTTTGAAGTTCTGGGCTTGCTCGTCAGGTGAGAGTAGCTCCCAGTCGTTCCTATTACGGCTTCGCGGGATGGCACGGTTCAAGCGTGGTCTCCTCGCGGATTCTGGGTGCAGGTTGTCTTGGCGACGGACCCGTCTTGGTGCTTGGTGGAGTCCGGGATGATCGTCCGGCCCACGATGCCCTGCTGATAATCACAGGAGAAGGTGGATGTAGATCTCTATGGCTTAGAGACAAGGGGCTTCAGTCGGCAGGGAATTAGTGAATCCCAACCGGCTTGAAGGCTTCCCTTGTACAATAGCACTACATGTAGTTAATAAATAAACTGAATTTCAGTTAACAAACTGAGATCAGTAAAACATAAAAGGTGATCAATCCATCATCACTCTCCATCCAACACCTGGAAAGGAATGGTATCATAAAGTGCAAGATTGCGGCCCATAGGTTTCCTACTAAAAATAGTGCAAGATTGCGGCCCATAGGTTTCCTACTAAAAATAGACAAAAGGGTTAGTAGGCATAAACTCCGGTTCTGGTACCAAAAGTGTTCAAGTCAAAAACACACACACACAAATAATCAGTGCACATAAATAGAATAGAATGTTTACCACTTCTTTTCTATAACATATCTATCTACTCCTTATTCATCATTGAACATAGGATCTAGATCAAAACTAGAGTCAAACACACAAGATCTCAATCACCTGCCATCAATAATACTTACTAGTGGGCTTATGATGACTGGTTGTGAGTGTTGCTCTAGCTACGTTTCAGCATCTTGTGTGACAACTTTTTCTCACCACTCCAATTATAGCCTTCACTTTCAAACAATGAAAGCCTGCTATTGGTGGATTACAGTCCACACGTCACAAGATTGCTGTTCTAAATGTACCGAGCAATCACGCGCCTATTACATCCTTATCACGTGCCGACATTCAAATCTTTCTCGTGCTCAGAAAGGAAGGGGTTGAAAGGGGCCGACTGTGGTGGTCACTTTCTTGTGATGTGACGGTAGAAAGGGGGGGGGGGGGGATGAAGGGAGATAACCTCGGTAGATGGTACGTGCTGACCAGGGAGAAAGAGATAACGCCCTTCCGCGGCGTTCGTTTGAAGCAGCGGGGCAATTAACGTGGCGGCTGGACAGAGAAATGTAAAGGCGAGGGGGGGGAGGGGAGAAGGGGGGGGGGGGGTGTAGATAAGAAATAAAGAAAGTGGGTCGCGCGGGACACTTACGTCACAAGATCTTTCATTTGAGGTTTTTGGAGTTTTCAGGAATTCTAGTTTCAGCTTAGTATTCTCAAAATGGATTTGTTCTCAACATGTTTGCGCATGTGCAAAATCGATCATGACGTACTATCAAATTTATCTTTTGTGTATTCGACACTAAATTGACCCTAAACCTATCCCTAACCCAGGGTTCATAGGGGCCTTACCAGTCCTTTTAAGTCTTGACCAATTGAAATCTCCAAGTAAGGCCTTACAATTGCTTACATTCACTTCAAGGTCCTTACTAGTCCTTACAGCTGCCAAAAACTGCCCTGAGCAGCAAGACCATACTCAAAATAGATCGCAGAGGCAGCACTTTTACACTTGAGAAACATCGCTCAGCATCTACTTCACCTTGCCCCCCTCCCCCACCTTCCCGTTTCAACTGACTGCTTAGCAGACGAACGATGCACCGCGAGTTGTCAAGAGAAATTGGACTGAAATCTCGTTCTTTATCCTTGTGTCGTTTTACGAGAAAATGTGTATATCTGTGTCAGCCATAGTTTTTCTATCTGCTTAGACATTGTTCACAATGCTGGGAAAGTGTTCCTTTCAAGATGGAGATTATCCTTAGGCCTACAGGTCCTTACAAGGTCCTTACTTGGGGATAGCTGAAAGCCCTGGGAACCCTGTAACCCTAACCCTAACCCTATTCCTAACCCTAACCCTAAACCTATCCCTAACTCTTCGCACATGCGCAGACACGTTGAGAACAAATCCATTTTGAGAACGCCACACCTTCTCCTGTAGCTGCATGTGTGGGTAAGGAGTTGTTGGTAACATGGCCGCAGCATGTATACTCTAGAGCTGGACCATTGTTTTCAGTTACATTGTAAGTTGACTGACGAAAACAGTGTTTTCCATTTCACTGTTCTCAATATCTGCAGTAACAGAAGTGTTGTTGTTTTTAAATTCAATCGTTTCCATAGTCACCACTCGAGTTAAACCATTGGCAACGCTCTAGCATATTCCACTTTTTACAGAAACCAGTCTGATTTCTGTTGTTTCGTCATACTGTTTACTCCTTGATGGAAGCAAAAAGTCTTGCTCCAACCCAAGCTTGCTAGGGATGAACCCCCAGATGAGCATTTACAAATAAGCGCAGAAGTAAAAGGAGATAAAGTTGAATTCAAATCAGATTATGAGGTGCTTATATTTGTTATCTGCATGGGTTACCCCAGAAAAATAAAACTGAAGAAAGACAAAACAGGACTGGTTGTAAGCCATTTTAGATTTATTCATATTGCCTGATTTAAGAGTATAATTTATCAATGTCGTTATTGGGAAAAGTGTTGGTTGATAAAATTCTGCTTAACATCCTCCGGTCTGCTGGAACAGACACATATGAGACATTAGTAGATATAAATATGGTGGGAACGATCCTGGAGGCAGTGCAACACCAGTGAAGTCCCAAACTGTTAACAATACAGATTGGGTAATAACTGACATTAAGTTTGTTGGTTATAAGTTTTGGCGTTTTTGTATTTTCTCGTGATGCAGTAAATCGATATGAATCCCATGCATGTTTTCTTTTCTCTCTCATCTCATAATAAATAGAGATGAATCCCATTTACGATTCCCGCTATCTTTATTACAGGGTCACATGCGTGAAGACACACACAGGGTTTGTACAGGGTCCTTGAAACCTTGAAAAGTCCTGGAAAATTGACATGGCCTTTTCCAGTGCTTGAAAAACAGCAATGGCCCCAAAACTCCTGGAAAAGTCCTGGAATTTTCAGTATCGTCTGACCACGTCCTTAATCTCAATCCATCAAAGTCAAACTCTGTCCTCCACAAAAAATATTGAAGGTTAAAACTAAATTCAGATGAAAAAACCCCAAAACTTTCATGGTCATACCGATATCGCGATCATAGCAGACGACATTTGCGCGAGTTGTTTGCCGCTGAAGTTACTTCCCTTTACCGTACTTCCGTTCTCCGGTAAAGGAGACTGCATTTTCAACGATGTTTGGCTGCAAAAAAGAATATCAAAAAGAATATCAGAGCTGGTTAGCTCCATCAACACATGGTTAAAAACTGAAAGCTAATTGCACAGTATGCAAAAAGAACTTTGACATGGCCAGCATGGGCGAGAGTGCTGTAAAATGCCATTGTCAAGGCCAGAAGTACAAGCAACACAGGCGGAGCTCAGGCGGGAACAAAACCGGCATTGACTGGTATGCCAGATTGAGTCCTTGAAATTTAGTAAACTGGTCCTGGAAAAGTCCTGTAATTTTTTGTACACAGATCTGTACGAACCCTGCACACAGAGTGGACTGACAAGCCCTATGTCTGAGTGCTGCGGCATGTTACTTGTCATCTGCGTACTGTCGTTTGTCATGTGTGTTCTGTGTGTGTGTCAGGGTCACATGAGGAGATACACAGGTGACAAGCCCTATGTCTGTGAGCGCTGTGGCATGTCATTTGCCATCTATGTACTGTCGTTTGTTATGTGTGTTCTGTGTGTGTGTCAGGGTCACATGAGGAGATACACAGGTGACAAGCCCAATGTCTGTGAGCACTGCGGCATGTCATTTGTCATCTGTGTACTGTCGTTTGTCATGTGTGTTCTGTGTGTGTGTCAGGGTCACATGAGGAGATACACAGGTAACAAGCCCTATGTCTGTGAGCGCTGTGGCATGTCATTTGTCATCTGTGTACTGTCGTTTGTCATGTGTGTTCTGTGTGTGTGTCAGGGTCACATGAGGAGACACACAGGTGACAAGCCCAATGTCTGTGAGCACTGCGGCATGTCATTTGTCATCTGTGTCATCTGCGTACTGTCGTTTGTCATATGTGTACTGTGTGTGTCAGGGTCACATGAGGAGACATACAGGTGACAAGCCCTATGCATAGCTGCCAACTGTCAGGAATTTTTCAGGAATGTCCATATTTCTAAAGTCTGTCAGGAAAATCCAGAACACTTTTTTATGCATTTTCTTAGTTTAAAGTTGAACATGCAGCCAGTTGAACTTTAAAAGTAGGATTTTTCTGAACTCTCTTTATAGACTTTTTTATATACAGTATATTGATTCCAATTTGATACCTTTATTTATCAAAGTGTAGTTTGCAAAAACCAAAAACACGAAGAGTCATTTTTTGCAGTTTCATTTCATAAAAAACCTTCAGCTTCAGGGACGTTGCCCTCACACACCCACCATGGGCGTTGCTCCTGGATCATACCGGGGGCCGCTGAAGGCCCCATGATCCCCGTAGTTTTTGTCAGGAATTTCATTTCTCCAAGGTTGGCAGCTAGGCCTATGTCTGTGAGCGCTGTGGCATGTCGTTTGTCATGTGTGTACTGTGTGTGTCAGGGTCACATGAGGAGACACACACAGGTGACAAGCCCTATGTCTGTGAGCACTGTGGCATGTCGTTTGTCATGTGTTTACTGTGTGTGTGTCAGGGTCACATGAGGAGACACACAGGTGATAAGCCCTATGTCTGTGAGCACTGTGGCATGTCGTTTGTCATGTGTGTACTGTGTGTGTGTGTCAGGGTCACATGAGGAGACACACAGGTGACAAGCCCTATGTCTGTGAGCACTGCGGCATGTCGTTTGTCATGTGTGTACTGTGTGTGTGTGTCAGGGTCACATGAGGAGACACACAGGTGACAAGCCCTATGTCTGTGAGCACTGCGGCATGTCGTTTGTCATGTGTGTACTGTGTGTGTGTGTCAGGGTCACATGAGGAGACACACAGGTGACAAGCCCTATGTCTGTGAGCACTGCGGCATGTCGTTTGCCGCCAAGAGGAGTCTGGTGCGACACATACGAGTGCATACAGGTCAGAAGTTAGCTTGAATTTTACCTTAGAGTGGAATAATAGAGTGGAGTGGTAAGGACTGCCTTTCAACAGCCTATGCGTCGCAGCCTATTACAATATAATATGCATTTTCTTAGGTATAGGTTTTTTTGTTGTTCAATCTCTGTGATCACGTGTATCCATTGAATAAAGATTACCTTAGATTACCTTAGGCATCAAAATTTCCTCTTTTTTTTTTTTTAAAGGCTCTCAATTTTTTTAAAGCAATTTCTTTGAGCATTCTTGAGGTTTGTGTGTATCCATTAAAGAAGAAAAAAACCCTGTATAAAATAATATCAAAACCCCCAAACTACTATTGATAATATGTGTCAGAAACGAATCAAGTTCTTGCATTAATTTTTTATTTTATTTTTTAGAATCTTATTTTTCCGTTTAGTATTGGTCTATTGATGCTTCGAAAACCGACATCATTTTCTTATAGCGAGTCGGAAACTTCAGGCTCTCTTTCTTTCTCTGATCACAGATAAGTTTCAGACCGGGTTTTTTTCTTCTTCCCCCCAAAATCAAACCTGATGCCATCGCCTTTTGCAGGGGAGCGACCCTACTCCTGCGACCAGTGCATCGCAGCCTTCGCCGATTGGACGACGCTTCACAACCACAAACTGGTGCACCGGGGAGGAGGGAGCAGGGAGGGAGAGGGGGAGGACGGGGAGAAGGAGGGGGGAGACAAGGAAAGCGGGGGGTCCGAAAAGCAACCCTACCAGTGCCAGTTCTGCGGAATTCGCTACCGCCAACCTATCAGCCTGAAGCGGCACCTGCGCCTCCATTCTTCCAGCGCGGAAGCGAAAAAGCCTGTGGTCGTCAAGAAGCCGATAAAACGTCGGTTGGAAAACGGGGAGGTGGTAACCGACGATCCGCCGGCGGCGCTTCACCTGCGGTACCGGCCGTACGAGTGCGAACTTTGCGGGGAGAAGTTCAAGCACTTGCGCGGGTACGAGACGCACAAGAACAAACACGCGAACGGGGCAGTTGCGGGGAAGAAAGTTTCCACCGCTGCTGCTGCTGCTGCAGGGTCCAAGAAACCGAAGGTAGAGGGCGGGTCTGAACTGAGCGATTTCGGGCACGCTGCTGCTACTTTGCTGGCTGCTGTGAGCGACGGTACGACCAGCGTGGTCATGGATCATGCCACCGCGGCAGAAGCTCTCGGCATCACGTTTATTCAAGACAGTGCGGCTGCTCCGGGTGTGGCGAATAGCGGCGTAGTTGTGCCTTGCAGCGGTGCGCCTGCACCGAATGATGGTCTAGCCGCACCTAGCAGTGTTGCCGTGGTTAGTGGCGGTGTGGTTGTGCCCGATAGCTGTATGGTGGTGCCAAACAGTATGTCTTTCACTGACAGCGTTGCCGTCTCTAACAGCATTGCCGTCGCTGACAGCGTTGCTGTGGCGAACGCCTTGAGCCTCCCCCAACATATCCCTCTCTCTCACAGTCACAGTCACAGCAGCGGTGCTGGCGTTCTGCCACACAGCATCACCATCACGCACAGCTCAGGGGGGTACCACACCATCTCCCTCCCTCACCTTCCTTCGGACACCCCTACCCCCGCTCTCCCTCTCCTCACCACCACCCCCGCTACTACCACCACCTCCACCACCACCATCCCCATATCTCTCCTTCCTCTCCCACCGCTTTCCCAACAGCAGCCGCAAGTGGACGGAAGCACGGTCACGATCATCGACGCTGCCGCGGCTTTCAGCGGCATCACGGGGGAAACGCCCAGCATGCATCTGCCGGCGATGTTGAGCGACAGCGCCAACCCCAACGGTAGTAACGCGCCGGTGTTGGCCACGGCCTCAGAGACAGGGGACATCATCCGGTACGCTGCAGCATCCGGGAACATAACTCAGGTGATCCAGTACCCGGACGGAACGCTGGGGGAGGTCACCACCCTCCTTCCCCACCCCCATGGCCCCCCTCCTCCCCATCTTCACCACCACCCCCCAGCTTCTCCACCCCCACCCTCACCCTGCCCCCCAGCAGCAGCAGCAGCAGCACCCCCCTACCATCCTCCCTTCACATTCAGAGCTCCTTGACAATGTGGTGACCGTGGTGTTTGAGACCAGGGACGGGAGCATGGTGCTGGATGCTCAGTAGCCGATTGAGTTAGGGGCCGCCAGGGCTCCCAATCGTCCCGCAAAACAAGGTGTCCCAGGGACTCCTTCACTTACAGTATAGAGGGTCCCAGTGGCATTGCGAAAGCTAAAACGAATTTTTCTAGTGCATCCCTGCGATCCCCTGCACATTCTTTTAGAGGGTCCTTTTGAATTTTAGTACTTCATAGACCCCCAAATGGGGGTCCCTGGGAGCCCTGGGCCACGCACATTAGACGCGGGAAACCCCATGCGCTTATCCGTGGATAAGTAAAAAGAAAGAAAAAAAAGTAAGCGGACGCATTTCTGCCGCTTATTATTTTTCCTTCTTTCTTATACTTATTTATGGGGGGGGGGGTTCTGCATGGCAGTCACTTCCACGTCTGCGTGTACGTGCTGCTTAGACTGGTAATAAATAAACTACACTTGAAGCTTATGCAAAGACTGATCACACAGCCTAGCCGCTTTCACTGCCATGGTTTTTTTTAGATCATTAGGCGCTTGTGTGTGTGTAGAAGGTGAATTGGGCAATTTTCAAGAACAATCTGGAGAACAAAATTTTTTTAAAAGGCACCTCATTTCATTCGCATCGCTACGATTTTGAATTATTAAAAAAACTCACAAATCAATTCAGCCATACACACAAACAAAACATACGTAAACAAAATGAGGAATGAAGATTACGGGTTTTTACTTCAGGTTTAGTGGTAGATCAGACTTTATTATATATACTGACTTTATATAGAAGAACTCTCTACACCGATTGGTTTCCCCACAACAAACCACTACAAAAGCAAAGTCAGAGGCAAAATTGTGGTCTAAGGGAACGAAGCTAGTTTAGAAGTGACCAAGGTGCACACAGATTTACTTCCCATGAAGCAACTGCATCAAATTGACAGCTATCTATTAATTCCGGACATATATGACCGGAACGACTTGAATGAGTTAAGGCAAAAAGAAGTCAAAATTCGAAGCCTCTACGCATTTGGTAAACGCTTGCCTACCAATCCATCATTGCTGCAGTCATAAACGAGAGTACCCTCCCCTTTCAAATCAGTGAAGTTCCGTTTGTGCGACTACCTGTTGTTATGTTTGCACTTTTCTTCGCCAGAAATGGTAGAATTACGGCATTTAACCCTTTCACCGCCAAAGTCGCATTTTAGCACCACAATGTGCGGGAAACAAAATTTGGTCAACCTGATCGAGTCTTATGAGGCAGTCGCATAGTCTGTCTCCAGCTTAAAAGGCATCAAATTGGGGTCTATTATCCAAAGACCCCATTGTCTTAGTTTTGAAAAGTAAGGATAGACCTTATTTTATATATGTCACAGAAGAATCCCCAATACTGCAGATGGATTTTGTTCTCTACTCCAGGTAAATCTAAAGGAATTTTTGGCTGAAATATGGCTGGCGGTGAAAGGGTTAAAGCTCTACAACATTGATTTTTACGTCCGATGAAGGGTTATGGCATCTGTTGAACAGTATCCTGGACAATGATAGGGATTTGGGAGGATTTGAAAGTGAGTATCTGTCGTATGGGCGACTGGTGAACACTTTCCATGTTTAGTGTATGGTGCACGGCACCCTTTGTCTTTCCCTCCCTCTTCTGTTTTTGTCCACAAATGCGGCACCCGCATATATTGGCCGCATAGGTCGAAATTGGAGGGAAAAATATTGCCTTATAGTCCGAACAATTTGGTACTCACGGTAGTAGTAGTAGTGTGAGTGAAGCCAGATGTTACCTGCTACTCCCTAGGACCTAGCATGCTGAAGGGTGAGTGATAGCTGTTTGATTGCCATGCTGAACCTGCCACTCTCCCACGGAGGCCTAGACATGTTAAAGGGAGAGTGGTTGGAATGGCTTGTGAAATGTGGCTTCAAGCTTTGAGCCAAGTGCCTCGTCTTTGCGTAAGCTCAGTGTCTGCGCTGGTACTGGGGAACCTCTCCGCTGACCAACTGCAAAGGGTGACTGGGTGTGAATGGGACCAGCGCTAAGAAAAACCTGACTGATAACTGTATTGGCCACTGCAACAACCATGTTTTGCTAGAGTGAATGCCCTTGGTAGATGCTTGAGTACTGACCAAACAAGGGTATAACTCTCGCCAATAACCCTATTTGAGGCCACTAAATGGCTGCCTTTTGCAAGAGTGAATGCCCTTTTCAGTACTGACCAACAAGGGATTCACTATCACTGCCAAGGGCGTTAATAACCATAGTTGCAGTGACGAATAGGGGACCTCTCGTCTGATTAGGTATTTTCGTTACTTCAGAGGGAATTTTTTTATATTAGGGGAATGAATGTGTTTATATATAAGCATGTGTGTGTGTTTTTACAATGTGTTATTGCTAATACAGTGGAACCTCCCTTATAAGACTTCCCATTATAGGACTCCCTCCCACATAAGACCTACTTCTCTGAGACATTGCCTTTCTTTGTATTATGACTTCATTTTGGATGATTTTTGAAGGTCTTATAAGGGAGGTTCCACTGTACTATGAATTAGTTCCCTGTGTGATCTGTGCCTTGTAAATACCCCCCCCCCCCTCTCCACACACACACACACACACACACACACACACACACACCTTAGAGGGTAGAGAAGATAAGTGAACAAAGATAGAGAAGATAGCATGAGAAGGCAGAAACAAATAGAGCAAGAGTGAGACATAGATAGAGCAAAAGAATGCTAAAAAGAAATAGATGGGAACAGAGTGAAATGAATTGAAAGACGTACAGAAAGATAGTAAAATAGAGAAGAAAGAAGAAAGGTTTTGAAGAGAGAAGTGCAATGAGGTGTCATGCTATGAATTGTTCTGTATGTTTTGTTGTTTACAGGTTGTTGAACATTGGTAAGATACATTGATGAGTGTTTTGAAATAAGTGGTCGAACTTTACCGCGGTGACAGTCCTGAGATGACCGTAGCTGTTGACGGGACTATAATGAAATAAATAAAATAAAATAAATAAATAATTGAAGAGAGAAATAAACAGAGCAAGAGAGAGAGAAAGAGCAAGAGTGAGACTGACAGCAAAACCAAGCATCAGTATAATAAAGCATAATATTTTTTAATATTCTGACCACTTTGTGTGGTATCAATTGTGTGAAGTATATATATACTGTTCAGTTGCTCACTCACATTGTTTTCTGTGTGAATGCGTGGAGATGACAGACTTTGCCTAATTTTGTTCCCCAAAACGAGTGAAACTGAACCAGTAAGTACTTTCTAACTGAAAAAAAATACTATTATCGTCAGTTGGGGGTAAGTAGGTGGTGTCCTGTGTATGTTGGCTCAGAACAGGCTCCACTGAACTCCACCGAAGCTGCAGCCCTGCACAGGACACGAATTCCCCACATTCCTGTGTATGTTAGCTCAGAACAGGCTCCACTGAACTCCACCGTAGCTGCAGCCCTGCACAGGACAAGAATTCCCCACATTCCTGTGTATGTTGGCTCAGAACAGGCTCCACTGAACTCCACCGTAGCTGCAGCCCTGCACAGGACAAGAATTCCCCACATTCCTGTGTATGTTGGCTCAGAACAGGCTCCACTGAACTCCACCGAAGCTGCAGCCCTGCACAGGACACGAATTCCCCACATTCCTGTGTATGTTGGCTCAGAACAGGCTCCACTGAACTCCACCGTAGCTGCAGCCCTGCACAGGACACGAATTCCCCACATTCTGATTGCTTTTAGTTTTCCTCAAAGAGCTACTTGTTTCAAGTTATTTCCCTTCACACATACAGGCAAGTATTCTTTTCAACGATTGTTGTTAGGGATAGGGACAGACCTTACAAGTGGTACACTACGACAAAAGAAGGGATACAAACTTTGGATTGGTTTATATATACTGGTGATGAGTTCTAAAAATAGGCATGAACTAAAAGTTGTGGCAGTGCAGTGTCTCCTCTGGTGGTTGCCTCCTGACGACCTAATATAGGTCGGGACTACAGGTTTCTGATTCTGTTACCTGACAGGCCAGGGTGTGGCTGCGAGTTGGGAATGAGAATGAGCAGTATGGAAGCAACTGTGCGATCCAATAGATGGGACAGCTAAGAGGAACAAAGAAAGAACATGAAAGTGGCAGTACTTTGGCAGGACTGTTGAAATGCTTTTATTGTCCCATATTATAATAATAATTGAATATTTGTGCCCCCCGTGGGGATACCGTGGGGTCTTTTGTATGAATAGTTCCCCCACCTTCTGGAAGTTCTGTGCTTGTAACTTCCTCATCTGTCACTCTCTTTGACTCTGCCTTTTCCCCTTGCTGGCTGTCATCTACTATCTTTCTGCCTTTGGACCCATTCTCCTGCCTTTTTTCAAGAAACACTTTCAAAAGATTTCCTCCAGCCAAACACGGACATGCTGGGCCTAATTATTTCTTACTTAGGCGCATAACGGCAGCATGACGCATCTGCGCTCATGATTGATAGGAAACTGAGCGATCGAAGAAGAACAAGAAGATTTGTGGATTATAATGTAATGAAAGACTATTAAATAAAAGTGTATTTAATCCATATGAATGTTGTGCATGTAAATAGTTACGTTGTTGCCTTTGGACCATGTAAGAAATTTCTATATAATAATGATTTTGTTGAATGCAGTGCAATGTGAAAGTATCCTTCGGATGGTTTCTATGTATGTATGTAAAAATAATATTTTGTAATCGATACATGTACATTAAAAATGTGCAACACAAAACATTTCAGTGTCATGAGCATGCTGTAAGTAACTGAAAATGCGATGAGTGGTTGTAAACTAGTGTGGTGCTAAAATATTTATCCCGTGAGTGCATGAATATTAGAAATTGTTATTATTGTGGAGTCCTCAATGAGCAACTTAGGATGCGCATTTGACCGCCAGGGGGCAGTCAAACCAGTAGGGGCTTAGCGCGCTATATTCTTATACGTTGGGCGTAGTGAGAGAGAGAGAGAGAGGGAGGGACTGAGAGAGGGAGAGCCCCTCCCTCTCTCTCACTACGCCCAACTAAGAATATCGCGCGCTAAGCCCCTACTGGTTTGACTGCCCCCTGGCGGTCAAATCATCGTCCTAAGTTGACCATTTTCCCTGGCTGTTTACTCTGAACTGTTTAGTAGATTGTGTACATGAAATGTTTATTCATGCATACCAAAAAAGGGGGGTTGAATATATAAATACATGTATGCACTGATCAGCCCTGCCAAATTTGCATGATTTCAGGAGAATACTTTTTAGAGAAAACACACACACACACACACACACACACACACGCACGCACGCACGCACACGCACACACACACACACACACACACCAGACCTGTTTACTCTACTCTTTTCGAGTAGTATTCTACTCAATTTGGATGTCTACTACTCTTCAAAATTGAAAATAATGCTCTTTAACTCTTGATCACTACTCATTTTTAGTGAACATTGTTTGAATAAAACTACACATTTTGCACCAAAACTACTCGTTTCAGCTATCCGGACTACTCTAGACTTGTGTAGGGGGTAAATAGGTCTGAGACACACACACACACACACACGCACACACACACACACACATTTGAACAAAAGCGATTTGCATTTACAGACAATAATGTCAGTCTCATGTGATAACAACACACCTACAAACATACTTACACATATATCAGAATTTTTTCAATTTATTCAAAATAAAGTTTTGTTTTTAATTTTGATCAATATAATCATTAATGTGTCACAACCTAACAAATATGATGTCCATTCTACAAATCTTTTGACCCAAAAAACAAATGCATTAAAAATAGCAAACAATAAAACGCAACATTCTTTCATATATATTAAAAAGTTATGGCATTGCAATTTTTTGCAGTTAAAAGAAGAAACAAGTTAAAGGAAAAAAATGTATATGTCAATATTGACTTCACTGCATAATCCATATATTCTGGTTATTAACAAAAAAGGAGGGGAAATGTGTAGAAATATTGCTAATTATAAAAACGATTCAGGAAGGAAAACTAACATCAAATAATAGCTGTGGAATTTCAAGACTTATTTGGAAAGTGTTCATTTTACAAGGCACTACTAACGAAATAGTAATTTTTATATTCCTCTTTTTATTATTTATTTCCATCTTTAAGTAAGTATAACATTATATATCTTTACATTGCAGCTTAGATTTGTTTCACACATACACGCACACAAAACAAAATGCATATTACTTGTAAACACACACACACAAAAAGCCAAAACTAAGAATTGCACATAACCAAATAATAAATATCTTGCACTCACCCAAAATAAAAATCTATACACGCAACACCAAAAACATTTGTGATGGCATCAGTTCGGGCAGCAGACGGGCATGACGAAATAAATGAACATAAAAATAGTATATTGTATTCAACAAAATAAAGTTTAACTCAAGTTTTAATAAACAAAATGTTATATTTGAAGATACAAATTAGCAAATAATTTGTTTTGTAAAAACCAAAAAAATTCCAAAATTGCACTTGCCAAAAGTAAGTACCGTATATTACGGACTATAAGGCGTTACTTTTTTTTCATAGACTGAGACCCCTGCGCCTTATAATGTGACTGATGAAATACAGTGGAACCTCCCTTAGAAGAGTAATAAGACCTTCAAGTCATCCAAAATGAGGTCCTATAAGGGAGGGGTCTTATAAGGGAAGTAATTTTAATACTTACAAAGAAGGGCAATGTAGGTCTCATGTGGGAGAGAGTCTTATAATTGGAGGTCTTATAAGGGAGGTTCCACTGTAGTAAGAAACTATAACAACAAAATCTGAATTTTGTTTAAAATTTGGGGGGTGCGCCTTATAATCAGGTGCGCCTTATAGACCGAAAAATACGGTAATGTTCAATAACAAATGTCAGGAATTGGTGGCTTTGATCTTGAAATAAACAACAACAACAAAGCGATTGAGTCTATTGTTATTGATTTTCTAAATATATAATGGGGGGAGGTGTGTAGGAGTGGCATTGCTTAAGACAGGGTGTGGGTAAACAATGAGGGAGATGGGCGGGTTTGGGGAGAAATGGGGGGGTGGGGGGGGGGGGGGGGGGTAGGAATGACATTACTTAGGACAGGGTGTGGGTAAACAATGAGGGAGGTGGGGGGAGAGGGATGGGGAGAGAGTAATGGGGGGATGTGTGTAGGAATGACATTACTTAGGACAGGGTGTGGGTAAACAATGAGGGAGGTGGGGGGAGAGGGATGGGGGAGAGAAATGGGGGGATGTGTGTAGGAATGATATCACTTTCCTTAGGACAGGGTGTGGGTGAACAATGAGGGAGGTGGGGGGAGGAGGGAGGTGGGGGGAGAGGGATGGGGGGATGTGTGTAGGAATGACATTACTTAGAACAGGGTGTGGGTAAACAATGAGGGAGATGGGGGGAGAGGGATGGGGGGATGTGTGTAGGAATGACATCACTTAGAACAGGGTGTGGGTAAACAATGAGGGAGGTGGGGGGAGAGGGATGGGGGGATGTGTGTAGGAATGACATCACTTAGAACAGGGTGTGGGTAAACAATGAGGGAGGTGGGGGGAGAGGGATGGGGGGATGTGTGTAGGAATGACATCACTTAGAACAGGGTGTGGGTAAACAATGAGGGAGGTGGGGGGAGAGGGATGGGGGGATGTGTGTAGGAATGACATCACTTAGAACAGGGTGTGGGTAAACAATGAGGGAGGTGGGGGGAGAGAAATGGGGGGATGTGTGTAGGAATGACATTACTTAGAACAGGGTGTGGGTGAACAATGAGGGAGGTGGGGGGGAGGGATGGGGGGATGTGTGTAGGAATGATATCACTTTACTTAGAACAGGGTGTGGGTGAACAATGAGGGAGGTGGGGGGAGAGAAATGGGGGGATGTGTGTAGGAATGACATCACTTAGGACAGGGTGTGGGTAAACAATGAGGGAGGTGGGGGGAGAGGGATGGGGGGATGTGTGTAGGAATGACATTACTTAGGACAGGGTGTGGGTGAACAATGAGGGAGATGGGCGGTGGGAGGAAAGGGATGGGGGGGGGGGGGGAGGTGTGAAGAGAGTGGAAAGGGTTGAGGTGGGGGGGGGGGGGGGGGGTTGTGGAGGGGGGGGGTTCCTTCAAACTGAATTCTTTGTTGACCTTGTATTGGCTGGCGTTTGTTTGAGCATGGTCTCTTAACGGTACAAAAAGTTATAAAAATATAAATTGGAACAACACGAATTAGATCATTACATATCATTTTCTTCACTATGTATATTCAAGCAGCCTTCCCCTATACACCCCCATAACCTTTATGTGCACGCGCACGCACGCACGCACACACACACACACAGACGCGCGCGCGCGCACGCATACAGTGATACACACACACACACTGAAAGAGGTGTACCTCTCATCACATTGAGCTTTCACACACACACACGCACACGCACACACACACACACACACACACATACACACACGGTTGTAGGTTGATCCAAGACACCCCTTAAAATATTACACATGAACAATAATGGTGGTTGTATATGACCACTAAACAAAAATGAATGTGACAGGGTCATAAACGTTTGATTCTTTGAGACAGAAATTTAAAAAACAATAATAAGTAACAACATACATCAACAAAGCCTGAATTCACTCTGCATAGTTATCAATTGATAATACATCATATGAGAAGAGAAGGCACATTGAAGTTCGGAACAAATGTCGTTGAAGGCATTTTTAAAGGCATAATTAAAAGTTTCAGTTATAACAATGCTGAAGTTATGTGTATAAACCAGTAGCGGTATTTCTAAGACCAAGGCAGACGAGACGTGCTGTCAATGAGAATAATGTATATCCACTTAAAACAATAAATGCTTCAAATGCATTATTTGTAAGAACTTTGTTCATAAAACGTTAGTATTTACACAACTACATTCTTTTAAGAACGTGTGCGATGGGTTTTTGCAAGAAGCACGTCGAGATCACCAGAAAGACAGCCTTTTCAAGGATCAGAACATTCAACTTGTTCTGGTTTCATAGAAATCAAACCGTCAAAACGGCGATTCCTCCTTGGCGGAGATGCCGGAGAGAGAAGCCATTTTGGATGGGGTGGGTGGAGGCCAAAGACTCTAAAAGGGTAAGATGGACTACTTAAGAGTTACGGCGAGCCGGGCTGATAGAGTTATCGTTAGTGGGGTAGTTATCCAAAGTATAACTGACTCATGAAAAGATAACTCTCTCAGGTTTGAAAAAAAGAGTTAATGTAACCTAAATGTGTCACGTTTAAAAGGTACATAACCAGTGTTTCTGTCCTCACTGCTCATATAGGGAAAAGGGACCGGATGTTAGTCTTTCTTTTCAGTGTCTTTGTGGAGGCGGAGGTTGAAGCTTTTTCTTCTTTGTAGTGCAGTATAAGATCAATTGGAGCTGTTTCCTTTGCTGTGAGCGAAACCCCTTTAGGTAAACTGTATATTTTAAAAAAAGGCTTGTATTGTGGAAATTTCGTGCAAACGATTTGGTCTAAACTCGGGCAGAATTTGACTTCCAGCACCTCCGCCAAGGAGGAATCGCCGATTTGACGGTTTGATTTCTGGGAAACTAGAGCAAAGTGAGTGTTGGGATCTCTGTAAAGGGTATTTTCCTGGTGATCTCGACGTGTTTCTTGCAACTCATCCGTCAGGGTACCCCTTTAAACAACATACATGTAGCATTATCTGTAGCGTTTCACATTTCCATACAACTTACAAGACGTCTAATAGAAAACGTACAATAATTTCAGAGCACACTTCATAACGGTCAACGCGTTTTGTTTGAATTTGAATTGGACAGTAAGAAAGGAAAGGAAATCTGACTGCAATGTTGCTATCAATAATCAACTCAGAAAAAATGGCAGACCCTTTCTCACCGCCAATGTCACATTTTTGCACCACAATGATTTAATACCCATGTTATTAAAACTCTTGAAATCAGGGTCTATTATTCAATGATATTGTGTTCCTAAATTTAGGTAGTACGGGTTGACCCTATTCTAAATGTGTCGCAGAGAAATCCCGCAATATTGCAGACGAAATCTTTTCTGTAGCCAAGTAAGTTTAATGGAAATTTTTGGCTCAAAGATGGCTGGTGGTGAAAGGGTGAATCAGTTATTAATAGACCAAAGCGTCCCTGTACATAATCAGCTAATTATCTGTACAGAAAATAGGCAACAGATCATCAGTCATCAGCTATGAAGAGGGTGTATTTTGAAAACGAGCAACAAGTCCTGCAATCAACGATTAATATTCTATATAAAAATGGACAACGGGTCGTGTACTTTGATATCAATAGATCATATAGAAACTATGCAACAAGTGTTGCAATGAGAGACTTAGTGCGATTTTTCTCACGCCAGAGGGCATGACGCTCGTGTGGGGCTAATCCTCTCTATATTATTAGTTGGGGATAAAGAGAGAGAGAGAGAGAGACAGTGAGTGGTCCTACCATCACTCTCTCTCTCTCACTACGCCCAAGTAAGAAAATCGCGTGATAAGCCCCTAGTGCACTGACTGCCCTCTGGCGTGAAACATATCGCCATAGGTTGACCATTACATGTTAATCGATCCTGTAGAAAACAGACAACAGACCCTGTCTTTGAATCAACAGTTCGTATAGAAAATGGACAGTGCACTTTGTAATCAACTACCAATACACAAAGAAAATCAGCAGCCGATCTGCTGTCAGCAGCTATTTATAGGCACAAAGAAAATGGGTAATATAGACCCCGTTAAAAAGTCAAGTCATAGCCCTATGCCGGTAGCTAAGATCGTATCTGACTGATATATTGGTAGAAATTAATCAAGGCAACACCAAATATTGTCTAGTTATAAACAAGTTGCATAGCAAAATGACCACAAGACCCAGTGGATGGGCAAGGATAAATCTTGCACAAATTGTTCAGCTTTGAATAAATGATCAATAACAGTCCACGCAGATAGCTTGCCCAGGGCATCAACAGTATTGATGAAAGTTGCCAACAGATCCAGTGGTTAGGCAATAATTCTTGCATTAATTGTTCAGCTTCGATTATATGATTTACAAGTCCATGTAGAAAGCATCATTCAAGAACATCAGCACATTACAAGAACACAAACAGCAAAATTGTGCTGTGATGATCCGCCTTCTGTATAAAAGACCCTTCATCAGCCAGCAGACATAGATTCTTCTTCTTCAGCGTTCCCAGGCTATATGTCCATAATGGGTAGGTACATATGTGTCCGGTTTTCAGTTTTCACTGGTCTCCCCGCTGCGAACAGCCGACACATTCCGATTTCGGACGAGCTCAAAGAAGAAAAATTATTTGGAAGATTTTTTTGAAAAAGGCAGGAGAATGGGCCAATAAGTCAGAAAGATAGTAAATGACAGAAAGCAAAGGAAAAAGGCAGAGTCAAAGTGGCAGATTAGAGGAAGTTACAAGCACAGAACTTCCAGAAGGTGGGGGAACTATTTTTACGAAAGACCCCCCGGTATCCCCACGGGGAGTAGACATAGATAATTGAAAACATTAGAAATTTGTCACAAGAAAGTTGAAGTCAGCAGTAGTCAATACATCATTGCAAAAACGCCATCATTTTTCATGACTTCTCAGCCTGTGGTCAGCAGACTTGTGGTGGAGTGGACCCGTGAAAAGCGTGCTGTGTGGTCATCGTAAGACGACGTAGCGAACACAAGACTTCCGTGTAGCTGTTGAGTATTGGCCACTGCAACGACCACCTTTTGCAAGAGTGAATGCCCTTGGTGGGTG
>CM065706.1:15183508-15228508 GCA_017654935.2 Phymorhynchus buccinoides
ACCGAATCACTCTCAACAAGATACTGGTCGATATTCAAGCAGTGATTCACCATTAACACTCCCTATTTTTTTGGCACACAAAACCTGGACTTTTCCCACTCAAAATATGACACTCAATAACAATAATTATCCAAAAATGATAAGTAAGAATGCTGATTTTTTGGGGGGCTTCGTGAACACTGAAGCAGCCACCAAAAGTTAGCAATGTTCTTCTTCTGGCTTGATGTAGGCCAGAAGTTCTCACAGAAAATTGTCTCCAAGAATCACGTCATTCGAGATATATCATGTAGATTTTGATGATCTGGTTTGACTTCACTGAAAACTTTGAAAATATTCTCGAATCGCCCTCAATATTTGATTTGACTCTTGTTGTTGTTGTTGCTTAGAGATTGATTATTTGGGTTGATTTCATTGAAATTTTTCAAATATATTCCTGAATTGTCCTCAGTATTTGATTTGACTCTTCTTCTTGTTGTTGTTATAGCTGGTAAAGTTTAGTTTAAAGCAGCACGCAGTGTTATGCAGTCTTGCTTCTCCACAGAACTTTGGAAATCGAAATCGAAATATCACAGAAATTGTTGTTCAATCATATTTTCTCCAGTTGCAAGTTGACTTTTGAAATAAAAAATACTAGCGAAAATCGTTGTTTTTTTCAATAGGCAAATAGGCAAGAACTGAAAAAAATGCGGCACTAATCAGATTTATTGTCAACTATTTAACAAAGTTTATAACAACATGCGTCCATTCAGTTTTCCACTCATGAATCCTTAAAATCAAGCAAACGAGCCGCCAGCTTAGCACTCATTAACAATAGATTACCAGCTCTTTAATTAGCGGCGGCGTCACACACACACTCACAATCCTCCGTTAGCTTTCTAGTAATTCCAAGTAATTGTTTTCCTAAAAAGAATTACGATGGTGGTGGTAGTGGAACGTGGCTATTTTTTGTCAGACGACAAAAGTGACAACATCCGCTCCACGTGCAAGCACGGAAGTTCGTCACAAACCCCACGTGCAAAGCGTGTCAACTCACTGTCTGTAGTTAAGAGTTCTTTCCGAGTCACACCACCACTGTCTCTTCAAGGTGCATCACACACAAACAGAGGGATGCAGCTCAACCAAAACAATGTCCACCCCCCGTACTTCAAAAGTTTACAGGCGCTCACGTGTTGGTCAGTCGCTGCGGCAAGAAGCGACGGATGCTGACAAACGTGTGCGTGTTTCCCGGCGCACGCTCTCTCTCGACTGCCAGGGTCCCCTCACGCGCGCTGCCAAATAAAACACGCGCGCCGCCGCACGCGCACCCCCCACCCCGTCCCTTCTCTCATCCATACTTCCATCTTTTCCCGTAGCGCACACACGTCCAACGTACCCACACACACAAGGAAGGGGGGAGAGGGAGGAGTGGTAGGGTAGGGATCGATCGATTGCGCGTGTTCCGCCCCTGTCACAGCACGCGCTGTGGGTCACGTGAGAGAAAGGCTGTCGTGGATTGGCGGACAAGCTGTCGGGGAGCACAGTAGTAGTGACAGGTGATCTGTCTGTTTAGGTATCAATGAAAAAGTGGGTGTAACGGGTGATCGTTTTATTTCTTGTAAGTTAAGTGGTCCAGAGATAGGGGGGGGGGGGGGGGGGGGGGGGGGGGGGGGGGGGGGGGGGGGGGGGGGGGGGGGGGGGGGGGGGGGGGGGGGGGGGGGGGGGGGGGGGGGGGGGGGGGGGGGGGGGGGGGGGGGGGGGGGGGGGGGGGGGGGGGGGGGGGGGGGGGGGGGGGGGGGGGGGGGGGGATAAACGAATAAGCAGAATAATCGCCTTTTTCGCATTCGTATAGAATAAGGAAAACGTAGATTAATTCAAAAGCAGCAACAAACTAAAACCACTAGACCTTAAATGCGTTTGAAGATTACAAAAAACTTGCGCAGCATATTGAAGGGGAGAAAGGTCGAGCTCATAAATGAACCAAAGCACAAAACGTACACGAAGGAAACATCATCATTAGGGGAAGACGGGGTAAAAAGCCCATGGGCGGGTAAGAAGCAGAATAATCGCCTTTTTCGCATTCGTATAGAATAAGGAAAACGTAGATTAATTCAAAAGCAGCAACAAACTAAAACCACTAGACCTTAAATGCGTTTGAAGATTACAAAAAACTTGCGCAGCATATTGAAGGGGAGAAAGGTCGAGCTCATAAATGAACCAAAGCACAAAACGTACACGAAGGAAACATCATCATTAGGGGAAGACGGGGTAAAAAGCCCATGGGCGGGTAAGAAGCCCATGCCAATTATCTCATGAAATAAAGAAAATTTCAGTCAAATTTGCCCATGAGACGAATGCTAGGCCTATGCATTAACACTCGTCTCATGGGCAAAATGTGACTGAAATTTGCTTTATTTCATGAGATAATTGGCATAGGCTTTTTACCCCGTCTTACCCTAATACCTTTTTTATTTATTATTATTCATTTATTTACTTGTTTTCGTTTGCATCTGTTCGTCATATCATTTCATTTTTATGCGAACCCAAATGGCTTTTAAAATTGGTTGACATTAGCCTGTAGCAGGGGCCAACAGTAACACGAGAGCTGTACAATAGATGGTTTTGTACAGTAATGGAAAATCATGGTACAGTTTAGTCTCTTCTGGAAGACTATGACTCTTGAACGAGGGAGCCCTTGCATCGGCTCTGGTGCTGCAGCCAAAGTCGTTGGCCTTTGGGGACCTTCCTCAACGTCAGACGTGTCCTCAAATCCCTTTGGCCGAGAGAGTGGGGATGTACCCTGGGCAAAGCATCTCCTCTGTAAACAAATTCTCGCCCAGCCCGCCAGAACAGCATCTGCCCCCTCTGCTATCTGGCAGGTGAGAGCAACCCGAATTTCACAGAGACGCCTCTGTGACTATAACGTACCTAATGCCTAATACCTAAGGGTTGTTGTTTTTCCACAAACGAAAAACAAAGTTTACATTTTCAAGATGTTTAATTCAATCATTATTAAACAAATCGTAAAAAGTTATTACTGGTAGGCCTACATTCGTGTCATAAGATATGAAACAATAGCTCAAGAAACGCCCCCCCCCCCCCCCTCCCCCCTCCCCCCTCCCCCCCCTCCTCCCCCCCCCCTTCATCCCCCCTTTGCCCTCCCCCCTCCCCCCTCCCCCCTCCCCTGTAATTGAAATCAGTAATATTTTTGTCATTTCTTTACTTATATTGCTTGCTGGTTTATTCATTTATTATTGTAAGCGCTTAGGGCTTTTTAAGATTATGCGCTTTAAATGCTTATATTATTATTATTAATATTATTATTAATATTATTATTATTACTATTATTATTATTATTATTATTATTATTATTGTGTCATTTCTATCTAATATTAATTAACCTCCGGGTGGGGGGCTTGGATAATTATATTAACCTCCGTGATAAATTGATGCAGAGACCTTGTATGTGGGACAAAAGGACAACTTATTATCTTATTATCCTTTTCTGCAGCTCAAAATCATCCCGTATTTTTTAACAGTCCGTCTTTTCTCTAACCCTTCCTCCATTCAATCCCACTTTCTTTGTTGAACAGGGGACTTGGTGCTGGAGGCTGGGAGTGTTAGTGTAAGTGGACTAAAAGAGAAAAATGGCAATGAGAACAAAAGTCCGATTCCTTTCTCACACGAGAGTTTGAACTCCGAAGGTCAGTTCTTAATCACATCAACTGACCCTGTGTGTCCTTCAATCCCTTGGGCTGACCCCCCTTCTCCTCCCCCTTTACAGTTTTCACCCCCCCCCCCTCTCCCTCACCATCACCTTTCTTGCACCCTTCTGGAACTACCTCTCCCTTCTCTTTAAAAAAAAAGAAAGAAAAAGTCTCTGTGAGACGATCGTCTTTTGCGCGTTCCCACGTATCATTATGAGCAAGCGCGCGCAAGAGCAGGACTGATGGGACTGGAACAGAGGGGAAACAACTCTCCTCGAATCGGTGACAAGTGACAACAGGGTGGGGTTTCCTTCAGAAGACAGTTCGCGCGAAGCAATCCTTTCTTTGTAGCACCGTGGAAGATATTCGCTGCCAGCCACATTAAATTTACCTGGGTAGAGAACAAAATCTGTCTGCAGTATTGGGGATTCTTCTGTGACAGATATAAAATAAGGTCTATCCTTGCTGCCCAAAACTAAGACAATAGGGTCTGGATAATAGACCCCAATTTGAAGCCTTTTAGTGACATAGGTGTTAAATCACCGTGGTGCTAAAATGCGACTTTGGCGGCGAAAGGGTTAACGTCCTCCGGTCTGGAACAGACACACACGGGACATTAGTAGATATAAAGATGGTGAGAACGATCCTGGAGACAATGTCCGGAGGCAGTGCAACACCAAGAAAGTCCCGAATTTGTAACAATATATATGCGTATACATGGTGTAGCTTTTGTATTGGGGGTGGGTGGGGGGGGGGGGGGGGTGGCTTGGATAATTATATGTGCACCTAAAATTGGTAATACAGTTGTTTTATTATGCCATCAATCTAACTCAATGAAATAATGGGAGCAGAAGAAGGAGCGTGAACAAACGATTGTGTTGGTTGAATGAGCGCTTCTGGCCGCCAACTCGGCTGCAATAATGGTCAAAGATGACTTCGGCAACTACACGAAAGAAGAAGAACTCAAGATCACTCTCCCAGAATATATTACTTCCCTTTCTTAAATAAGTGGTAAAAATCTACTTATCAAAGATCATCTGGATTTTTTTCGTTATTGAGAACAGAATACTAAAACAAATATTTCAGCTGACATTTTGATATGACTGTCGTTTTGTTGATTTGAAGTCAAAGATCATCTGGATTATTTTCGTTATTGAGAACAGAATACTCAAACAAATATTTCAGCTGCCATTTTGATATGACTGTCGTTTTGTTGATTTCAAGTCAAAGATCACCTGGATTATTTTCCTTATTGAGAACAGAACACTCAAACAAATATTTCAGCTGCCATTTTGATATGACTGTCGTTTTGTTGATTTCAAGTCAAAGATCACCTGGATTATTTTCCTTATTGAGAACAGAACACTCAAACAAATATTTCAGCTGCCATTTTGATATGACTGTCGTTTTGTTGATTTCAAGTCAAAGATCACCTGGATTATTTTCCTTATTGAGAACAGAATACTCAAACAAATATTTCAGCTGCCATTTTGATATGACTGTCGTTTTGTTGATTTCAAGTCAAAGATCATCTGGATTATTTTCCTTATTGAGAACAGAATACTCAAACAAATATTTCAGCTGCCATTTTGATATGACTGTCGTTTTGTTGATTTCAAGTCAAAGATCACCTGGATTATTTTCCTTATTGAGAACAGAATACTCAAACAAATATTTCAGCTGCCATTTTGATATGACTGTCGTTTTGTTGATTTCAAGTCAAAGATCACCTGGATTATTTTCCTTATTGAGAACAGAATACTAAAACAAATATTTCAGTTGCCATTTTGATATGACTGTCGTTTTGTTGATTTCAAGTCAAAGATCACCTGGATTATTTTCCTTATTGAGAACAGAATACTAAAACAAATATTTCAGCTGCCATTTTGATATGACTGTCGTTTTGTTGATTTCAAGTCAAAGATCACCTGGATTATTTTCCTTATTGAGAACAGAATACTCAAACAAATATTTCAGCTGCCATTTTGATATGACTGTCGTTTTGTTGATTTCAAGTCAAAGATCACCTGGATTATTTTCCTTATTGAGAACAGAACACTCAAACAAATATTTCAGCTGCCATTTTGATATGACTGTCGTTTTGTTGATTTCAAGTCAAAGATCATCTGGATTATTTTCCTTATTGAGAACAGAATACTAAAACAAATATTTCAGTTGCCATTTTGATATGACTGTCGTTTTGTTGATTTCATGACGAACTGTCGCGCAATTGCATTGCCCTCTCTCTGCAAATGAGTTGGAATGTATGTTTTGCAACGTGGGAAGCAAACTATTTCGGCTGCGCAGATTTCCCAACCGTTCGGAACGCTATGATCTGAGCAAATGGCGTACACCAGACGACTGGAAACTGACTACAGCGCTCCCGTCAGACGACAAATCGATTTGGAATGACGGAAAACGGCTGTGTGACACCTCTGTGTGTGCACCCAGGGTTAGTTGGTTTTTTTCTGCCTGATATCCATCAAATTAAAGGGCTCTGCTCATCACCGTTGATGTGCTAAACTGCCGTGAGAATGAACTGGAAGTTTGATGGCGATGGGGCTGAAGAATTAGTATTGCCTGGGAACTTGAGTGTGTTAGTGTTCATGTTGCGGCAGTGTTTGTGTTTGCTTGTAGGGACGATTGACGAGACCCACCAGATCACGTGTCAAAAATCACGGGTTTGACGGGTTTTCCGTCTAATAACTGGTAAGAAATCTTGCTTTGATCCGGTTTGACTCCCATACTAATGTCCCCAAATTGAAAATGAAACATCATTTTAAAGAGCAGCCTTAATTTGAAGTTGGGGACATTTGTATGTGGGTCACAGCTACCCAGAAAAAACCCAAGGGACTTAATCGTGGTGCGTCAGTGTGTCTTTAATTCAAAAGCCCAGTGAAGCATAGGTTATGGCGGAAGACCTAATTCTTCCGCAGACTTGGGAGAACTCGATCCTAAAATAAAGGTGTGTGCGTTGACGACATAAAACCATAATGATGGGATGACAAGAAGAAGAATGAGGATGAGGAAAAAGAAGGGGAGATGGGGGTGGGGGAGGAGAAAGAAGAAGAAGAACAGCAATTACAACATAGGATGACATGAGAACGGTATGAATCTTATGGGCAGTAAGAACATCGTTCATATTAGCCTAACACACTTAGGATCGCTCTCCTAATTAGAGGTCGGGGGGGAAAACCGGTTTGAACCGAAAAACCGGTGCTAATCTTTCGCGGTTCTAAAAACCGGTTCGAGTTGCTGTGAACCGGGTTTTTTAACTGCAAACTGAAAGTAAGTTTTTCTTAGAATAACGCATTCTTTTCGAAAAACAACACTGATTCTCAGCGCAGATTGGGTGTTTGTAAACCAAGAGTAGCTGTTTCTAGTTTGTGGTGTTGTATGGCTTTGACTTTGACTTTGACTTTGAGTGTTGAGTTGAGTGTGTGTGTGTCATAAGTCGTAAGTTTATTTATTGTGTGTGTGTGCGTGTGCGTGCGTGCGTGCGCGCGCGTGCGTGCGTGCGTGCGTGTGTGTGTGTGTGTGTGTGTGTGTGTGCGTGCGCGTGTGCGCGTGCGCGTATGTGCGTGTGTGAATATTCTGACAAATAAATATGTGTTTGCATAGATAAAACTAGTGATGCGAGTACTGGTAAACAAAAAACGGTTCGGTAAAACCGGTTCGGCGAGGGAAAACGCGATTTAAAACCGGTTCAGATTTTTGAACCGGTTCTCACCTCTACTCCTAATAGACAACAACACTTCTTAGGGCCTCGAAAGATTCAGACCTGGACTCTCCTTCTGTTGTGCCCATTGAAGTGGTTTTTGTGTTTGTGTGTGTGTGTGTGTGTGTTTTTAGGACACTTACAGCCTTTGCGTCAATGAAAATTAGAAGTGGGTGGTATAACATTAACTTTAAGTATGTTAAATGGAGCCAGGTAGCTAGATGTATAACAAGGATGCCCCTCCTCCCCCCCCCCCCCTCTCTCTCTCCTCTCTCTCTCTCTCTCTCTCTCTCTCTCTCTCTCTCTCTCTCTCTCTCTCTCTCTCTCTCTCTCTCTCTCTCTCTCTCTCTCTCTCTCTCTCTCTGTGAAGGAAGAACCACAGTTCCCGTTCTTCTTCGTGCTCGCGTCAGTCGCGTTAATTGAACCCTTCGCGCTATTCCACCATAGCCCCGAGTACGGTAACATGTTCTCCTCAGCTATCCACCACCTCCTCAGTTTCGCCACCTCACCCCATCCCCCACCCCCTTAGAGAACCCATTCACCTCCTCCCTCACTCTTACGCCCATCCCATCCACATCACACCCCTCATATCGTCCAGCTTCCCCGTCAATAATGATGTAAGGCGGACGTCTGTCAGTGATTCTTAAAACGACATGTTGGAGATGATGAAGGAACCAAAAAAGTGACGATTCCCACGGCTTAAACCGATGACGTTAACGACGACGAGGTAGAAAGTGAACGATCACAAACGGCTCATCATCTTATTGGCAGTATCCATCCAGAAAAGACGAGGACAGTAGGGGAAGACGGGGTAAAAAGCGCATGGGCGGGTAAGAAGCCCACCCCAATTATCTCATGAAATAAAGAACATTTCAGTCAAATTTGCCCATGAGACGAATGCTAGACATTAACGCTCGTCTCATGGGCAAAATGAGACTGAAATTTGCTTCATTTCATGAGATAATTGGGGTGGGCTTCTTACCCGCCCATGCGCTTTTTACCCCGTCTTCCCCTAGTAGTAGTAGTAGTAGTAGTAGTAGTAAGTAGTAGTAGTAAACGATTGGCGATCTTTGATTTTAGCTATGTCCAAGCAAGAAACGGAGGCAAGTGGAAAGTTTAAAGGGGCGATCCGACTGTAACATTTGTGAGGCATGATTCTTGTGAAATTCTACTGTCTAAATGAATCTGATGAAATCATACGAGTTTTGTTCACTGTATTTGAAGTTCCCCGTCCACGATTCTGGTAAAATATCTGGTGTTTTTTTGTTTGTTTTATCAGACTTTACTATGTAATTCGTGTGTATTGCGGTCTACATGAGTACCGTGAACGAAAACAGTATAATTATTTTTAGTTGGAAGTATTCCACGTGAATCATGACTCACAGACATCGTCACAATCGGATCGCAATCGAATCGCATTGTATGCAGTGTGTCTGTCCCTTAAGCGGAAGGGGGAGATGGGAGACTGGGATCCCCCCCCCCCCCCCCAAACACACACACACACACGGTGAATTATGAGAACCACGACCGTGGGAAGCCCTGTTCAGTTCAAACTCCAAAATTAGTCCAAAGTCCAAACCAAATTAACGAGCGCTTCTAGCCGCCCAGTCCCTCTACCGGCCCCCTTGCATTACTTCCATCACGACCGTGGGGGATCCTGTTCAGTTCAAACTCCAAAGCGAGTCCAAAGTCCAAACCAAATTAATGAGCGCTTCTGGCCGCCCAACTGGAGGTCCCTCTACCTCTCCCTTATATTACTTCCATCACGACCGTGGGGAATCCTGTTCAGTTCAAACTCCAAAATGAGTCCAAAGTCCAAACCAAATTAACGAGCGCTTCTGGCCGCCCAACTGGAGGTCCGTCTACCGGCCCTTGCGTTACTTCCTTTGTCAAACAAGAGGCAACGTCTGGCTAAGACGCAGATTAACACCCACCCCCCCTCCCTCAATGTCTTGCTTCTTTCTGGTTTTTTTTTTAATCTGCCCTTTGTATTCTACTATTAGGCCGGGTTCACATTAGACGCGTAAGTTCCGTACGGAAAACCCTAAATAAGTGGAAGAAAGAAGGATAAAAGTTTACGCATAGGGTAAGACGGGGTAAAAAGCCCATGGGCGGGTAAGAAGCCCATGCCAATTATCTCATGAAATGAAGCAAATTTCAGTCAAATTTTGCCCATGACGTGTCATGGGGATATTCGGACACGTGCGCAAATCTTTTCCCTTCTTTGTTTCATTTATTTATGGATTGCGCACGGGTTTCCGCATGGAATATCCGTTTATGTGCGTACACGACCTTAAGGTCTGTGTACACGTTAACACTATTCACAAGATATTTATATCTCCCCATGGCAACACAGTGTGCTGTAAGTCATATTAAGAGCGGACTATCACTGTATTCCATATCACGGAATGATAACAATGCGATATTCAAGAGAGAGAGAGAGAGAGAGAGAGAGAGAGAGAGAGAGAGAGAGAGAGAGAGAGAGAGAGAGAGAGAGAGAGAGAGAGAGAGAACAAAAAAAGAAAACGATCGAAAACAAATCTTTATTTAACCAGGGAAACAGGAGATAAGCAATACAATGCTTTTTTCCACCCAGTCCTGGGGTGAGAGAGAGAGAGAGACAGACAGACAGACAGACAGACAGACAGACAGACAGACAGACAGATACTGAGAGATCTATGTCCTCCCAACGAACAGCTTGAGATCCTGAGGGAGGTTCAGATATCCTTCTGGCTCACAACGAAACTCCCCCCCCCCCCCCCTCCTTAACTTATGAGCGGCTCCACCCGCCTCCTCAGCAAGGTATGGGATTTGGTACAATCTCCCTCTGCCCCCCCCCCCCTCTCTCTCTCTCTCTCTCTCTCTCTCTCTCTCTCCCCTCTCTCCTCTCTCTCTCTCTCTCTCTCTCTCTCTCTCTCTCTCTTCTTTATCGTACGTTAAAACGGCACCCTGACGGATGGGTTTTTGCAAAGAAACACGTCGAGATCAAGACAGCCTTTTCAAGGATCGGAACACTCACTTTGCTCGGGTTTCCTAGTAATCAAACCGTTAGAACGGCGATTCATTCTTGGCGGAGTTGCCGGAGAGAGAAGCCATTTTGGACGGGGTGGATGGAGGTCACTCAGAGTGGTTGAAGCTTTTTCTTCTTTGTAGTGCAGTAAAAAAAACAATGGAGCTATTTCCTTTGTTGTGAGCGAAACTCCTTTTGGTAAGGCTTGTATTGTAGAAATGTCGTGAGTTTGTCTGAGCGACTCAGGCGGCCATTAGAAAATGCCTTCTCTTTCACTGAAAAAAAATTGACTCCGCCAAGGAGGAATCGCCGATTTGACGGTTTGATTTCTAGGAAACCAGAGCAAAGTGAGTGTTGCGATCTCTGTAAAGGGTGTTTTCCTGGTGCTCTCGACGTGTTTCTTGCAAAAACTCATCCGTCATGGTGCCCCTTTAACGTTAGTGGGTTGTATTGTCTTGTTTATTATTCAAAGGCTACATGTCGGCAATATTATGCTAAGTGGGACAGCATAGCATTTATTGGGAGGGAGTAAGAGACAGAGGAGGGGGGGGGGGATAGACAGAAAGACAGACAGATATTATGGAATAGAACAAAAGAAAGGGAAAAAAGGACAGAGAAAGAAATAACACCTAATATCTCATTCTCGCTCATATTAACGCCTGCTCAGTTCGCCCTCCCGTCTTTTCTTCTACTCTCTTTGCCCAAACTCCTTCCATAATCTTTTTACTATCATTCTTTTGCCCCCTCCACCCATTCTTCCTTATTCGCCCCTCCCCCTCCCCCCCCCCCCCCCTCACCCCCCCCCTCCCCCCCCTTCACCCCCCCCCCCCCCCCCCCCCCCCCTCTCTCGTAAAGAGAACACTTGCATGATTTGCGCTAATAGGAAGCAAGAGTCCGTTTTCGGGGTTCAGACTTGACACCCCTTCTGCTTGTCAATAGGCTGGCCCAAGGGGGCAGTTAGAGACCGGAACCTCGCGCCAGCAGGACAGCGACTGACCCCTCCCCTTGGGGCCTCAAGGACACTGACAGTCTTGGGAGGGGGTGGGAGGGGGGCTGGATGAGGGGTGATTTTGGAGGGGAGGGGGTGAACAATCGTTCGACCCCTCGCTATAACAAATGGATATACTGATTCAATTGAGTCGGTAGGAAACGCCCCTCCAGCTCGCGGCAACCCCCCCACCACCACCACCACAACCCCCACCCCATCATCCCTCTAGCCACTACCTACCCCACCCCTTTTCTTCCTTGCTCACTCTCCTAGCCCTTGGGACTCTACCCTCGGTAATGTACGGTCAGATCTAGTCATGTTTATGACCTAAACCTGACCACCAAAAGGCCCCCCCCCCCCCCCCCCCCCAAGGCTACCAACCAAGATTGGGATAATAAGGTTAAAAGACACTCTATAACTATGCTTCACATTATGCGATACCCGCTTAATTAATTAGTCGTTCCATTTTGGTTCATTATTGACCCATTAAAGACCCACCAGATCACGTGTCGAAATCACGGATTTCACGTGTTTTCCCTCTTATAGCTGGTAAGAAATCTTGTTTTGACCAGGTTTACAAAATGCCCCCAAATTCAAAGCGAAACATCATTTTAAAGAGCAGCCTCAATTTGAAGTTGGGGACATTTGTATGTGGGTCACAGCTACCCAGAAAAAAACCAAGGGACTTAATCGTGGTGCGTCAGTGCGTCTGTAAGGCCTGGGGCCCGTACGTCTGAAGGGCTGTGGTTAAGGTTGCAAGCTGTGCTTGATTTAACATCCAGGTACTACAATCACGAGTGCGTGTTAAACAGTAATCACGGGTAGTAGTAAGATGTAAATTAGAATGAACTGTCAATCGTTTTTTGTCAGTTTAGTCTAATCTACATCTTACTACCCGCGTGTTAACTGCTTAATGACGCATTCGTGAATACGGTACCAGTTCATATTCGGGTATCGTGACTTATTAGGAGTATAGGCTCATTACCCCAGGGTACCCTTCGGTTCTCCAATCAAAGACAACAGAATCGTTGGAATGAAGCAGGTGCCAGAGTACTCTGTATAATTATATCAAGCAAGAGATTCGAAAAGGCGAGAGCCAAGCACTTTCGCTACCTGTGTGTGTGTGTGTACGTGTGTGTGTGTGTGTGTGTGTGTGTGTGTGTGTGTGTGTGTGTGTGTGTGCGTGCGTGCGTGTGTGTGTGCGTGCGCGTGCGTGTGCGTGCGCGTGCGTGTGCGTGCATGCGTGCGTGCGTGCGTGTTTATGCTGACAAAGGCGAATCCGCCGAAATATCCAGTTGTTTTGTTGGGATACAGACGTTTCGTACCCTGTCTTGAAAATAATGTACGAAACGACCAATCCAGGGTACGAAACGTCTTTGTACGAAACGTCCAGGGTACGAAACGTCTGCAGTCTTAGACGTTTCGTCTGGTCGTTTCGTACCTCATGACCGTTTCGTCTTAGTCACTTCGTACACACTTGGACACTTCGTACACAAGCAAAAAATCTCTAAAACTTGGTGGGCGGAGCCATATATAACCAGTCTGTGGACGTTTCGAACACCAAAATGTACGAAACGCCTGTGTACGAAATGACAGAAAGCTATCTGCAGTCTGGACGCCAATGATTTTTGTTTTCAAGTTTTGAACTCACTGCTACTCCTACCCCTTTCTGCTGGTCGGGATAGGGTTAGACAGGCATAGGGTTAGGATATAACGCCCGGGAAAGGGATAGGGTTAGGGTTAGAGTTAGAAATGAAAACTTTCTTGGTTATTTCCGTGGTTAGGGATAGGGTTAGGGTTAGATGGTTATAGTTCTCATGCCGAGGTAGATATTTCATGGCAGGTACTTATTTATCGTGACACCGTTCTTCTTCTTCTTCTTCCAATATAGTTGACAAAGTCAGTTCTGACCATTATTTCAACTGAAATTGCTTAAAGTAGTAGTAGTAGTAGTAGTAGTAGTAGTAGTAGTAGTAGTAGTAGTAGTAGTAGTAGTAGTAGTAGTAGTAGTAGAATAGGGACTAATCAAGCCGTTAAGCTTTTTAGCAGTCCCATCGATTTCCAATTTGATTTTTTTTTTTAGCGGTCAAGGTTTTACGGTTGAATTTTCCTATAATACAAAAATTAATAATCAATGCTTCTAAATACATTTACTAATTTTGGAGAATTATCAAGACGATTTTTGAATATATTAACGCTAGGTGCACATTTTAAATCAAAAGTTAAATCATTCCAACAATTTGCAACTCTGTTAGTAAAACAATTTTTCTAGTGTTAGTTTTACATTGCTTAATAAAAACTTTACCGTATGAATTTCTTGTTGTACTGCATTGAGGTGATTTAAATATGTTATTCCAAGATAAATCAACAAGGCCATTGAATATCTTATGTGCTTCAATAAGGTCTCCCCTTACCCTTCTTCCTTTAAGTGAGTACAAATTTAAATACAAAAGTCTATTTTACATCCCAATTTTGTTGCCCTGCGTTGAACCTTCTCAATTGCTTTTGATTGATATTTATACTTAGGGTACCATATTGTATTGCCATACTCTACATGCGGCCTCACTAAAGCTTTATACAGTTTTGAAAAAAATGTTGTAGTCAATATTAATAAATGTTCTTTTAATTAAACCTATCATTTGATTAGCCTTACTTACGCAAGTTTGGATATGACTATTAAAGGACAAATCCTTGTCAAATATCACCCCTAGGTCTTTTTCACTTTCACATGCTGTTACTGTGCACAAGTCATTGTTCTTAAACATAGTGTATTCTTTATTAGGATTATTTCTACCGACGTGCATAACCTTACATTTGTCTGCGTTAAAATATAGATTCCATTTTGTAGTCCAGCCTTCTAGTTCAGCTAAATCTTTTTGTAATATCTGACAATTACAAGAAGTGTTAAGAATTTTTGTGTCATCCGCAAAAAATTGACATGATGATGTAACACACTCAGGCAGATCGTTTATAAAAATAGTAAAAAAGAATAGGTCCAAGAATGCTTCCCTGAGGGATTCCACTAAGAACATCAGCCACAGAGGAGTATTTGTCCCCCACTCTCACTCTTTGAATTCTGTTGGATAAAACATCTTTAACCCAATTATATATATTTCCCACTAAAATAAGATTTGATTTTCAATAACAATCTGTTATGGGGCACACTATCAAAAGCCTTTCTAAAATCCAAATAAATTACATCCACTGGATACCCATTATCTAATAAATCCGTAATTTCTTCCATAACCTCTATTAGCTGTGTGGTGCAAGATCTCTTCTTTCTAAAACCATGTTGGCATTTTACATATAAGCTATTATCGTTCATATGATTTACGATTGCATCCCTAATAAAAGATTCAAGGATCTTACATGCTATACAGGTCAAACTTACAGGTCTATCGTTTCCTGGGTCAGATCTGGAGCCCTTTTTAAGGATAGCTGAAACATCTGCTCGTTTCCAGTCTGAGGGAATTTCACCACTGGAGTCCAGACTGCAGATAGGCCTAGCTTACTGTTACGAAATGTCTTGTGTACGAAACGCCTGTGTACGAAATGTCTTGTGTACGAAACGCTAAGTTCATGTACGAAATGTCTTGAAAATAATGTACGAAACGACCAATCCAGGGTACGAAACGTCTTTGTACGAAACGTCCAGGGTACGAAACGTCTGTATTCCGTTTTGTTGTGTGCCGTGTAAATGAAATAACGTCACTTTACACTTGTTGTGTGCTTGTTTATTTGTTGTATGTTCCATTGACATTGCAGTCTGTTTCAGGTTTTTTAAATTGTGAGATAGCCAGTATGTTAATATAAAAAGACTTTTTTGACATAAAGATGATTCCACTGGGACTGAACAAACATTTTGAGTTATCTAAAAAGAATTAATTACCCGTTAGTTTTTGAGTTAACAGGATTGCATTGTATATTTTAAATGCCACAGGCAAGATTTGCACACACAAAAAGTTTTAGTATTAATAACCAATGTTCCCTAATGTTTGTTTAGTCCCAGTTAAACCCAGTGGCAACGAAAAAGTTGTCATTTGGTCAAAATTTACCCCCCTCACCCCCCTCACCCTTTCCTTCCTCATCAGTCACACAAAATTCGCATGAAAAAAAATTGGGTGGCGCGCCTCTGGCTGCGACGCGCTCTCCAGGTGGGAGCAACCCGAATTTCACAGAGACGCCTCTGTGACTATAAAGTACCTAATAATAATACATGTAAGCCCAGTTCGATTTGTCTCCCTGACAGAAATCTGCACTGTGACAGTGCTTTCGGTAATTTAATTAAAATCAGTCACATTTACCGTACCCTCCCATCCCAAAGTGCATTCATTTTGGGGGTCTTTTGTCTCGTGTTTGGCTGAATTCAGTTCATTAGACGCGGATAAGGGTGAAGATTCACCACTCTACTCCTCCGCTATGGGGAAATTCGGCAGCACATTTGTCAGCATCTCAGCAAGCGAAGTTTGACTAAGGCGTAGTTTAGACACCCCCCCCCCCCCCCCCAAACAAATTTTTTCTTGTTTACAATATCAATTTTCACTGCGAAGGAACAGTCTGCCATTCTCAGGAAAGAGATAAGGTTAGGATCAGCCTGGGGTTACTGTCATGAAACTGAAAGAACCAGACTTTGAGTGAGTCAGAGAGTCGTAAATATGAGGGAAGAGGGTGTATTGGCCGCTGCAACTAGGGCTATTAACGCCCTTGACAGTGAGAGTGAATCCCTTGTTGCTCAGTACTGAAAAGGGCATTCACTCTTGCGAAAGGCAGACATTTAGTGGCCTCAAATAGGGTTATTGGCGAGAGTTATTCCCTTGTTTGGTCAGTACTCAAGCAGCTACCAAGGGCATTCACTCTAGCAAAACATGGTTGTTGCAGTGGCCGATAAAGTAGAACTTTGTCCGAAATTTCTCTCTCCCTTTTACCATGGCACCCTTTTGCCTTCCGGTCATTAGCAAACCGGATTACGTCCCCTTCCACCACGGCTGACCTCCCTTTAGGTCATCCTTTTCCAGCCATTACGTCCCTTGGATGGATCGGTTTGACCCCCAGTGACCTCTATGCTCCCTATCAACCGGAGAGTGGGGACTGGTCACAAAGTGTAAAAGAAACCGGTGTTGTAGGAAAAACAATTGCACCCCTCCTTATTTTTCTTTGATGGCTTGTTCATTCATATAAGAGCATTGTTAAATATTTTCTCTCTAAGACAAGAGAAAATTATTTGATTATGAAATGCTGAAAATAAAGAACCTGTATAGTCTCAATGTTTGCTTCTTTCAGTTTTATGAAAATAATGTTTGGCCTCTGTCTATGTCGATCACAGTCTCTCTCTCTCTCTCTCTCTCTCTCTCTCTCTCTCTCTCTCTCTCTCTCTTCTCTCTCTCTCTCTCTCTCTCTCTCTCTCTCTCTCTCTCTCTCTCTCTCTCTCTCTCTCTCTCTCTCTCTCTCTCTCTCTCTCTCTCTCTCTCTCTCTCTCTCTCTCTCTCTCTCTCTCTCTCTCTCTCTCTTTCTTGTGTAACCCATTTGCCTTTTCACTTTTGCATGCATTAGTTAACTTTGCTATTGATCTGCCACCCCCCCTGCATTTCTCGGTTAATTCTATTTTTCCGTTTTTGCCTTTCTTACCATACATAAAGCTGTATTTTAGGAACATGTTTAGCTAATAACCTTTTTGGAATACTAACCCTAGCCCTAAACCTAACCCTAAACCTAACCCTACCCCCCACTATGTACTGCAGTACACCGCGATTTGTCACAGTTGTGGTTCGTTGCGTTTTTCCGTCTTATAGGGTGGGGGGTAGGGTTAGGTTTAGGGATAGGGTTAGGGATAGGGTTAGTATTCCAAAAAGGTTATTAGCTAAAAATGTTCCTAAAGTACAGCTTTATGTATGGTAAGAAAGGCAATAACGGAAAATTAGAATTAACCGAGATAGGTAGGGGGGTGGCACATCTTGACCTTTACTCTCTCTCTCTTGTCAAATAAAGTTTTCCAGTGTTCAGTCTCTCTCTCTCTCTCTCTCTCTCTCTCTCTCTCTCTCTCTCTCTCTCTCTCTCTCTCTCTCTCTCTCTCATAAGCCACGAGTCTCTCTCTCTCTCTCTCTCTCTCTAGATATATCCGATCTGGCTTGTTCATACTAACCAGTTTCAAGACAACGACTTGCTAATCATTATTTTATACCCTGGGTCCAATTTGGTGCGATTGAAGGCCTCCCATTTTCACCGTAGCATCACCTCTCTCGCAACACAACGCATCTGAAGATTTGACCAGCAGTAGGAGGGGACTAACAACCACGTGACCTGCAGCACGTGACCCTGGCGGCTTCCCCCTCACGTGACCTCGCGCCTTTAATCACGTGACCCCTGGCGAGGCGTGGTCAGGGTGGCGGTGATCCAATCACTGTAATGAGGCCTGTCGCCAAACACAGCGTAAGAGTCGGCAACTAATTAGTCATGGGGAGGGAGATAGGGGTTGGGGGGTGTCGGTGGAAGACAGAGGGGTAAAGAGAGGGGTTATCAAATGGAGGGGGCTTCGGGAGAGCGTTAGGGGAAGACGGGGTAAAAAGCGCATGGGCGGGTAAGAAGCCCACCCCAATTATCTCATGAAATAAAGAAAATTTCAGTCAAATTTGCCCATGAGACGAATGCTAGACATTAAATTCTCGTCTCATGGGCAAAATGAGGCTGAAATTTTTGCTTCATTTCATGAGATAATTGGGGTGGGCTTCTTACCCGCCCATTTGCGCTTTTTAGTGACATGGGTCTTCCCCTACATAAAATTGGGTTGGACAAAAAGGGTTAATTTGAATATAATTATATAATATATAATATACATTATCTGTATTGTTACAAAATCGGGATTTTAGTGGTGTTGCACTGCTTCCAGGCATTGCCTCCAAGATCGTTCCCACCATTTTTTTTGTTGCAGTCTTGTCCTTTAGTCACTCCTCCACTTCGTGTTTACGACCCTCAACCGCAAAGTCTGCTTTTCAGTCAACAGGCAAACGGCCATTTCCATTTTTTAGGGCAATCTTGTCCTCTATTCCCCTCTCCACCCCTCATTTCGTGCTTACGACCCTCAACCGCAAAGTCTGCTTTTCAGTTTTACGAAAATAATCCTAAGCTGAAACTAACCCCCTCCATTTCCCCCAAACCAGCAGAATGTTGCTTCTCAGTGAAAAGGTTCAATACCAAAACATTGGAGGAGGGGGGGGGGGGGGGGGGGGGGGGGGGGGGGGGGGGGGGGTGAGGGGGTGACAAAAGACTGAAAAGTACAAGATAGCTTTAATGACACCCCATCCCACCCCAACCCCCCAAAGAAAAATAAATTATAATAATAATTATAAACAAATAATAAACAAGAAACAACAGGAGGGGAAAAACCTCCCTAAACTTTCTAATGTTTCTGCAGAATTCATTGTGTAAGGGTGTTTTTTTTTTAACTTTGTTTGCTTTGCTTCTTCATTTTCTTTTTCTTCTTTCAGGTTGTTTTTGTTGTTGATTATTTTATGGTTTAGAAAAAAGAAGAAGTTTGCTAACCAACAACCAACTAATGATGCACAAAAAAATGACTTTGCAGGTGTTTTCTTCTTTTGTTTTCTCTCTCTCTCTCTCTCTCTCTCTCTCTCTCTCTCTCTCTCTCTCTCTCTCTCTCTCTCTCTCTCTCTCTCTCTCTCTCTCTCTCTCTCTCTCTCTCTCTCTCTCTCTCTCTCTCTCTCTCTCTCTCTCTCTTTCATTGGATGTTGTTGTTTGTAATTGTTGTTTATTTCGATATTTTCGTTTACCACAGGGCTGGGTGTAAAAAAGTATGTATACTTATCTCATTACCCTGTATAAATAAAATTTCGTTCGTTCGTTCGTTCTCTCTCTCTCTCTCTCTCTCTCTCTCTCTCTCTCTCTCTCTCTCTCTCTCTCTAAACGGTTTTGTCCGTTCCCTTGTGAAAGGCAAAACATAGTTTTTTCACGATATAACACCCCCACCCCCACCCCACACACACTTTCAACTCTCCAATACACTTCCATCCCCTCCCAACCTTCACCCAATAATAAATCTTCTGCAGGTGTCTCAACAGTCTCTCTCTCTCTCTCTCTCTCTCTCTCTCTCTCTCTCTCTCTCTCTGTCTCTCTCTCTCTCTCACACTCTCTCTCTCTCTCTCTTTCAGACACACACACACTTACATACACAAACTCTCTCTCTCTCTCTCTCTCTCTCTCTCTCTCTCTCTCTCTCTCTCTCACACACACACACACACACACACACACACACACACACACACACACACACACACACACACACACACACACACACACACACACACACAAGCTCACCCACTCTCTGTCTCGCTCTCTCACATACACACAAACTAACTCTCTCTCTCTCTCTCGCTCTTACACACACACACAAACTAACTCTCTGTCTCGCTCTCTTACACACACACACCATCTCTCTCTCTCTCTCTCTCTCTCTCTCTCTCTCTCTCTCTCTCTCTCTCTCTCCCTCCATCCCTCCCTCATACAGAGAGCCAGGAAGCAGTAACCATTCACCATCACCATCACCATCAAACTCTACCCCTTTGATTGTTGTCGCCAAGAGCAAGCCAGAGGGAAAAAGGGGGGGGGGGGGGGGGGGGGGGGGGGACAGACACTGAGCAAGCAGTAATCCCGTTATAGAGAGCCTAGCTCTTTTCACAGCGAGCTAACTTGCCACGCCGAGATGCCACGCGACAGGCCCTTCGGTGCACATGCGCCGGCACGTGGACTGGAGCGCGTGGTCGCGTGCCGTCGCAAAGAAGTGACGACGTGTCATGGCGGCTGCACGCGCGGAGAGGGTCGGGCTCAACCGAGGCAGGTGTGGCTCTCGAAAATACTGCGTTTTCGTTTTTGTTGTGAACTGGAAGAGAAAAGGGAGTACATTAGAATCGGAAAAATGGGCTGTTTCTTTGTCTGTCTGTCTGTCTCTCATTCTTTCGACCTCCATCCTCGCCCCCCCCCCCCCCCCTCTCTCTCTTTCCCTGGCTGTCTCTCTCTCTCTCTCTCTCTCTCTCTCTCTCTCTCTCTCTCTCTCTCTCTCTCTCTCTCTCTCTCTCACTCTCTCCGAATGAAAGTTGGGTTTTACGTCCGCTCGGCTGCAAAGAGCACACGTGAGACGAACCATCAACCAACCACCACAACCATCATTCAGTGCTTAGAGCAGATCCTGGAGGCTTTGCAATACCAGGTCTGACACTCTTTCGTCTCTCTCTCTCTCTCTCTCTCTCTCTCTCTCTCTCTCTCTCTCTCTCTCTCTCTCTCCTCTCTCTCTCTCTCTCTCTATCTATCTATATATCTCTCTCTCTCTCTCTCTCTCTCTCTCTCTCTCTCTCTCTCTCTCTCTCTCTCTCTCTCTCTCTCTCTCTCTGGTTTCTTTTCATGATGATGAACTGTTTTCTTTTTTTTCTTCTTTTGCGTTTGTACATTTTGCAGTGTTCATTTCGTTTAATGTACCCTATGTCACAAGAGCTTGTGAAGCTAATGACATTAAAAACCTATTGTCATTGTCACTATCTCTCTCTCAATCTCCCACCCACTCTCTCTCTCTCTCTCTCTCTCTCTCTCTCTCTCTCTCTCTCTCTCTCTCTCTCTCTCTCTCTCTCTCTCTCTCTCTCTCTCTCTCTGTTGTCTTAAAAATGTGAGTACGTTAATATGGCTTGCCATTTTGTTGAAGGGTATCAGAGCCTGCTGACTAGATGAGAAACGGGTACGTGTACACTGGCTGCTTCTGTCGTATGTACTGTCAAAGACTGTATAGGGGAAGACAAGCATCCGGTCTCTTTTCCCTATATGAGTAGTGAGGACAGAAACACTGGTTATGTCCCTTTTAAACGTGACACATTTACACGTCGATAGGCCAGTTGAATTCTCCGTTCAAATTCCAGTCTGAGTTTTTGGATAGCCGCTGCTGTGAATGGTGTATAACTACCCCACTAACGATAACTCTGTCAGCCCGGTTCGCTGTAACTCTTAAGTAGTCCATCTTACCCTTTTAGAATCTTTGGTACTGTTGTCCCCACCATCTGCGTGTACCATGTGAACCGGTGCAGATTGGTTGTAAATGGAGAGGTGTGTCTTTTTTTTTAATGATGCCATTCTTTCTTCTACTTATTATTCCCTGCTTCCCCTTCCCCCTTCCCTCCCTATTTTCCTTCTTTCTCCCCCCCCCCCTCCCCCCATCCTCTTTCATCTTCTCAATCGACGACCATCTGTAGGCTAACCTTGTAGGACCGAAATCCAGTATCAAAAGTGAAAACAACACACCAGAAAACCCCAAAAAACCCACGTTTTTATCGTTAAAGAAAACTAAATTATCAGAAGAAAAATCACCACAACGCTCAATGTTGTTGCTGTAATATTTCGAAAGTTTCCTTTTTTCTTTTCTTTTTTGAACTAAAAAAAAAAGTAAAGGAAGAAATTAAAAACAGAAAGCGAGAGAAAAAAAATGGTTTCGTTTGTGTTTGAGTTTGGATTTTGAAATATCTAGGCAAAAAGAAATATAAGATATCAGAAAAATGAAAAAAAAAACATTTTTAGCAAGGAAAACGTGTAAAAGGTTAAAAAAAAAAAAAGAGAAGCAAAAATAGAAGCAATGAAAGCATGCAACAAACATATAATAAAACCAAAGAAAATTATAAAAAAAGAACTGTTATCAACACGAAAAAAATGGAGGGGGTATGTGAAGGGAGGCGGGGAATCTGGTTAGAATCCACAGAAAAATTAGGGAAGTTTGTAAATGCAGCACAGACACTGTTTCGGTTACCAAAAACCTCCTCTGAAAAAGTGAGGCGTAATTTGAAACCATTGCCCTAATTTTCAAACTATAAACTAATATATATAGTGTATAGGTTGTATGTTGACTTACAATATAGACAGGAAAGTTTGTCATCTTTCAAGAACTTCAAAATCTTTTTTGGGGAATTCCTTAATTAATGGTGTTTTTTTTTAAAATTCGTTTGTATTCAGATACCTGTTCCAGTTAATCATCTTACTTGTTGGATGCCTGAAAGACACACTGACCCACCACGATTAAGTCCCTTGTTTTTTTCTAGGTAGCTGTGACCCACATACAAATTCCCCCAACTTCAAATTGAGGCTGCTCTTTAAAATGATGTTTCGGGGGCATTTGTATGGAACTCAAGCCTGGTCAAAACAAGATTTCTTAACCACTTTCAGAGGGAAAACACGTGTAACCCGTGATTTTGACACGTGATTTGGTGGGTCTTTAAAATGCAACAAGTTCATGGTGCATATGCACAGGTGATTCTTTTGTGGTACGCCACCAGCTGTCACAATGTTTTTATTATAATAATAATAATAACAGGGAGTGAGCTTATTATAATATGTAAGTTTATGTTAAAAAATGTGTACTGCTTCTCGAGTTATGCTTATTCTTGTTAGATCACATATACAATAAGCTATTAAGCAACAACAACAACAACAACAACAAAAGATTTATTTAGTTCAGAATGAAGGCAAGCTCGACTAAAAAAAAAAATTAAAAAAAAGAAGAAGAAGAGAGATGAAAAACAAAAACACCAGAAAATACAGATTCATGTTTGGAAGCAGAATAATAATATAACAAGCGCAAAATCGCAATAGTTTGTGGCGCGCGGTCTATTTTTACCACTCCAATCAGGAGTCATCTCCCCTGGCTTTTCAATAATTTTAATCTGTAAACCAGAATGTTATCTCTGCACCATTTCGTAACTTTTTATATCTTTGGGAAAACATTTAAAACTATGTATCCTACTTATACTCATCGAAAGACGCACCTCATACTCGTCGTGTCTGTTGTAGTGTCTGTATTACGTATGTTTATTATTTTGTACGCTTTTAAAATACATCATTTTAAAGAGCGGCCTCAATTAATTTTGAAGTGTAGCCTCGATTTGAAGTGCGACAATTTTGTCAAAATGTGCGACAATTTTGTAACGACAGACCGACAGACCGACCGACCGACCGACAAAGTGAGTTATAGGTTTGTGGCTTGAGCCACAAACAAAAAAACAACCAACAACGCATGTTATCGGAGCACCAGCTTTAATGATTGAATCAGAATCAGAATCAGAATCAATGTTTATTGCCCTTTAAAAACCAATACAAGGTTTTATATGACACTAATAAAAAATAACAATAACGATTGTGTTCGTGGTAAAGTGTTGTGGACATTTTAACAGCTGGAAGATCCAGGGTTTGATTCCCATCAGTGGCATATTTAATACTTGGCATTTAATTCGGGATAAGTGGAAAGGTGTGGGAGGGGGGGAGAGGGGGAGGGGGCAGGGGGAGCTAAAGTGAAACTAAGGGAGAAGGGGAACATTGAGGTATAAGAAGGTTGGATCTTTCTTCCTTTGTCTAAGCCTCGTACACAGTTCATGCGGAAATCCCATGCGCAATCCGTAAATAAGCAAAAGAAAGAAGGGTAAAAAACATTTTGACGGATCAGGGGAAATTCGGACACGTGCGCCAATCTTCCTCCCTTCTTTCTTTTACTTATTTAACGGATTGCGCGCGGGTTTCCGCACGGAATCTCCGCATGTATGTGTGCGTACCCTAATGCAGGGTTAGGCCGGGTTTTTTTAAATCTTACAGACAATGCTGCAGGTGTATGGGTCTCTCGGGTGTTGTCAAAGTGCAGGGAGTCTGCAATTGTATCCAGAACTGCTAGGTGTTTTTTTGTCAAATCGCTTGTTGAAGGCGATTTCCTTCCATTTTACATTTCCTTTTGTGTAGCGTTGAGGCGATAAGGGCTAATACTAGCCTACTAAATGTCACCATGAGTGTCACTATCAGAAGAGGCGGATCGCTAAGTCATGGAGGGGGGGGGGGGGGGTTCCAAGTGGTTGGTTTGGGGATGTAATGGGCGAAACACCCCACCCCACCCCACCCCCACCCCACAAACACCCGGAAGCTGACGATAATTTGAATGTAAAAGATACAATGAAGGCCTCTCCTGAAATTACATTTCTCCTTCTTTTTCTTCTTCTTTTCTGTTGGTGGGGGTGGTGGAGGGGGTTCCAGAACCCCCGTAACCCCCCCCCCCCCCCCCAATCCACCCCTGACGAATAGCTTTCATGTCAATGACTAAAGTGAATCTGGAAGTGTCCTTTGAACCTAATTATGGAGCAATTCACGTCAGGATGCTTGCTGAGCTGTGATTGATAAGGCATCTAACGAAGAATTGCTCTATTGAGAGAATCTTTTACACGTGCGTTTTCAATTGTCATTTGTTTCTGATATTTAACTTCAGTTTTGTGATTCGTCTATTGTTATAACACAATTGTTGTCAGCTGGGGAGCAGGAGGAGGGAGACACACAGAGACAGAGAGTTGCCGATCTGTATGGTCCATTTAGAAGCTCATAGAGCACGGTGTGAAGAGAATATTCTACCTCATGAAATAAGTAGGCATTCCTCTGTTTGCTTGTCCGCCATTGTGAATTTTACGAAACTAAGTGCATGGCTTTGTACATCGATTTCTCGGCAAATATGTAGATTTACACCCTCCTGCTCTATTTCTTGGTTCTTTCCGTGGTAAGGGATAGGGTTAGGGTTAGGATGGTTATAGTTCGCATGCGAAAGGTAGATATTTCATGGGAGCTACTTATTTCTCATGACACCGGGAAAAATATTAACCCTCCAGACAATCTTCATGAGACTGTTTCAGAGCATGAGAAAGCATTGCCTTGAATGCCTGTTAGCAAACAGTGGCCCAACAATCTGTTATAAAGTAATGCCTTTACAAAAAAACCTGCACAGGTTTAGCTACATTTTCCCCCCTCTCGTGCAGCACAGTGAAGTTCATAACTGTTTCAATCATGAAAATCTCGGGGGGAAAGTTGAGGTATCCAGGTTTAAGTGGGAAAAAACTGAATAGCAAATGTGTGAAATGTATGCTGTGTTCACACATGATTTTGAGAGGTGTGAAATGCATGCTGTGTTCACACATGATTTTGAGATGTGTGAAATGTATGCTGTGTTCACACATGATTTTGAGAGGTGTGAAATGCATGCTGTGTTCACACATGATTTTGAGATGTGTGAAATGTATACTGTGTTCACACATGATTTTGAGAGGTGTGAAATGCATGCTGTGTTCACACATGATTTTGAGATGTGTGAAATGTATGCTGTGTTCACACATGATTTTGAGAGGTGTGAAATGTATGCTGTGTTCACACATGATTTTGAGAGGTGTGAAATGCATGCTGTGTTCACACATGATTTTGAGAGGTGTGAAATGTATGCTGTGTTCACACATGATTTTGAGAGGTGTGAAATGTATGCTGTGTTCACACATGATTTTGAGAGGTGTGAAATGTATGCTGTGTTCACACATGATTTTGAGAGGTGTGAAATGTATGCTGTGTTCACACATGATTTTGAGAGGTGTGAAATGTATGCTGTGTTCACACATGATTTTGAGATGTGTGAAATGTATGCTGTGTTCACACATGATTTTGAGATGTGTGAAATGTATGCTGTGTTCACACATGATTTTGAGATGTGTGAAATGTATGCTGTGTTCACACATGATTTTGAGAGGTGTGAAATGTATGCTGTGTTCACACATGATTTTGAGAGGTGTGAAATGTATGCTGTGTTCACACATGATTTTGAGAGGTGTGAAATGTATGCTGTGTTCACACATGATTTTGAGATGTGTGAAATGTATGCTGTGTTCACACATGATTTTGAGATGTGTGAAATGTATGCTGTGTTCACACATGATTTTGAGAGGTGTGAAATGTATGCTGTGTTCACACATGATTTTGAGAGGTGTGAAATGTATGCTGTGTTCACACATGATTTTGAGATGTGTGAAATGTATGCTGTGTTCACACATGATTTTGAGATGTGTGAAATGTATGCTGTGTTCACACATGATTTTGAGAGGTGTGAAATGTATGCTGTGTTCACACATGATTTTGAGAGGTGTGAAATGTATGCTGTGTTCACACATGATTTTGAGATGTGTGAAATGTATGCTGTGTTCACACATGATTTTGAGAGGTGTGAAATGTATGCTGTGTTCACACATGATTTTGAGAGGTGTGAAATGTATGCTGTGTTCACACATGATTTTGAGAGGTGTGAAATGTATGCTGTGTTCACACATGATTTTGAGAGGTGTGAAATGTATGCTGTGTTCACACATGATTTTGAGAGGTGTGAAATGTATGCTGTGTTCACACATGATTTTGAGATGTGTGAAATGTATGCTGTGTTCACACATGATTTTGAGAGGTGTGAAATGTATGCTGTGTTCACACATGATTTTGAGATGTGTGAAATGTATGCTGTGTTCACACATGATTTTGAGAGGTGTGAAATGTATGCTGTGTTCACACATGATTTTGAGAGGTGTGAAATGTATGCTGTGTTCACACATGATTTTGAGAGAGAAACATTTGAAACATTTGTTTATTGAGGGAAAAGAATGGGCTTGTTTACATCTTGCCCTCGAAACAAAAGAAGAAAAGCATAATTAAAACTTCAATTAATGTACAAAGGCAACGAGGAAAAACAAAAAACAAAACAAAACACACACAAAAACTACACATTCATACACCCAGAGAGAGAGAGAGAGAGAGAGAGAGAGAGAGAGAGAGAGAGAGAGAGAGAGAGAGAGAGAGAGAGAGAGTGTCTTCAAACTTCAAACTTCAAACACTTTATTTTACAAGGATAAGAATTTAGGCTGGGCCTAGTCTTCCATTCTGTCCTTGGTTCTAAGCATGCAACATGTAGCTAATGCTATAAACGAACATTGAGACACAGAAAAATCGTCAACAGAAACAACAAACAGTAGCAGATGTACAACAGTGACGTGATAGGCAGAGCATCAACATCAGTAATAAGAACAAGAAAAACAGAAAACCAAACGACCAAAATAAACAAACATTAATTGTTTTTTTAAAATACAAACAAACTACTTCCACCACAATTTACTTCTTCGGTTACCATCACCACTCCTACTACTACATGTATTACTGCTACTACCACCAGTCACGCCCTATGACAGAGCGCAACATGGCTGAATTTGCATAGCAGTCGGGTATTGTTTCGCATGAAAATAGGTAGCTCGTAAAAATAAGTAGCTCGCTACCTATGACAGTGTGTATTTGCGACATTGAGCATGAACCACAAATTTCATTTTTTTCTAGGGTTAGGGATAGGGTTAGGGTTAGTTAAATGGCTAAAGTAAAGAAAAAGTGAAATTTGTGGTTGTCGCAAATACAGACTCATAGTAGCGAGCTACTTATTTTTACGAGCTACCTATTTTCATGCGACAGGCCCTAGCTATTAATTTAGTTCGAGTCGTTTTAGAGAGAGACGGACAGCAGACAGACAGACAAACAGTCATAGAGAGAAAGAGAGACAGACACAGATAGATAATAATAATAATAATGGGAATTTATATAGCGCTCTTTCTCACATGAGCTCAGTGCGCTTTACATTGATAACAAGAACATTAAAGGCAAACAAATAATGAATCATTCAAAAGTAAAATAAACACGATGATTGCACGCAATGTTCTCTTACTTCCTCACACACACACACACACACACACACACACACACACATACGACACACACACACGCGCGCGCGCGCGCGCGCGCGCGCGCGCGTGCACACACACGCACGCACGCCTGCAGACATGCAGGCACGCACGCACACATACATGCACAAACACACACACATGAACGCACGCACGCACACATACACACACACACACACACACACACACACACACACACACACACACACACACACACACACACACACACACACACACACTCACACACACAATTAATTATACAAGAGTAAAATAGTTACAATATGAAAATTCTAAGAAGAAACATAGACCACATTCACATTCTCAATCAGGTTTGAATACAGTACTGCAACTTAAAATAAAATCATACTGCCATCAACATACAACATTACATGACTAATTATAACAAACAAATTTTGCAAAAACAAAAATACCCTTCTACCTCATTTACAAGCATTGAAAGTTTACAAAACGTAGACATTCTACATACAACATACAAACAGATAGACAGAAAGACAGAAAAACAGAGCCTAGTAGTGTGTGTGTGTGTGTGTGTGTGGGGGGGGGGGGGGGGGTAGAAAGACAGCAAGCGAAACACAATCGGTGTTTACCGTCCATAAGGGTCTCTGACCGATTGGACGCTAATCTCACCTTCTCTACAACCGGTGCTCTATGAGTTTCTAAATGGACCATAACGATCGACAACTCTCTGTCTCTGTGTGTCTCCCTCCTCCTGCTCCCCAGCTGACGACAACAATCGCTGTGACACACAGTACATGCGGCGCGTGCGCCAGCACCATCAACGCGCGCGTGCGTCTAACGTCACTTCCTGACACAGCGCGTGACACTCAGCGTCTTTCCCCACGAAGGACGACAACCTATTGGAAGCGATCAAGCCTTACTCACAGTGTAAAGCTCTGCCACATTTTGTACAGGAAGGCTGGCCTTGTGGGTACCTGTCACGCCCTATGACAGAGCGCGATATGGGTGAATTTGCATAGTAGTCGGGTAGGCTATTGTGCCGTTATGGTTGCGGGGTGTGATGGACTTATTTCGGGTAGCTATTAATTTAGTTCGAGTTGTTTTAGCTTCATGAATTATTTCCGTTAGAAAGAGGGGAGGGGGGTCGTGGTGGGCGGAGAGATAAGGTTAAAGAATGAAAGAGGCCTTTCTTTTTCTACAGACAATTTTGGACGCGTTTTCGGCAGTTAATTTTGCGTAGAACGATCGCAAAATGTTTTGAAAAGAGCTTCATTTACTCGAAAGAACGAACGAAAAATGGTGTTTTACGTCCTCTCGGTCTGGAACAGACACATTTGGGACATTTGTAGATACAAAGATGGTGGGAACAATACTGGAGGCAATGACCGGAGGCAGTGCAACTCCAGTAAAGTCCCGATGTTTTTAACAATACAGATAGGTGTAGCAGTAACCACGCCTCGGTTAAACCTCATCGGCTATGGTACCGCCACAAGTAGTATTACAGTAGGGGAGGACGGGGTAAAAAGCCCATGGGCGGGTAAGAAGCCCATGCCAATTATTTCATGAAATGAAGCAAATCAGTCACATTTTACCCATGAGACGAGTGTTAATGTTTAGCATTCGTCTCATGGGCAAATTTGACTGAAATATTCTTTATTTCATGAGATTATTGGCATAGGCTTCTTACCCGCCCATGGGCTTTTTACCCCGTCTTCCCCTAGTCTTCATTTTCTCGTACTATGCATAGCAGCTATAGGCCCATGAATGTCATTTCAAAGTCAAAGGCAGATGTTAAGAAAAGCTCCCTCCTCTGTCCCTTCCATTCATTTCAGACGGTTTCAGGTTAGGGCTAGGAATAGGGGTTGGGATAGGGTTAGGGATAGGTTTAGGGTCAGTCAGAATCTTCACGTTTCAAAATATAATGAGAGGCCCACATACAATACGGCAGAGTGACTTACCTCCGCTTGGACGTCCAGAATGGATCAGAGTGGTGCGCGCGCGCGCACACGCACGCACGCACACGCACATACATACACGCACACACGCACGCACACGCACGCGCGCACGCACGCGCACACACGCACACACGCACACGCGCACACGCACACGCACACACACACACACACACACACACACACACGGTGACACACACAGGCGCGCGCGCACACACAGAGAGAGAGAGAGAGAGAGAGAGAGAGAGAGAGAGAGAGAGAGAGAGAGAGAGAGAGAGAGAGAGAGAGAGAGAGATAATGGCAATTGTTTTATTCATTTAGGCCTTTGCCCCTCATGAAGGGGGTACAGAACAAACAAAATACACTATACTATTACTAGGCCTTCTGATTATGATAGCCTAGTGTTAACTCTCTGTGGCCCCCTTTCATCTGGGGAGATGTTGGTGCAGCTCTACGAAGACCATCCTCTGGAGTGGCTGGCTGTAAAGACTGACTCTTGAATGGCAGTCTCTACCGCAGTTGATGCATGTGATATGGCCATTGCAACTAGGGTTATTAATGCCCTTGACGGCAAGAGTTAAGCCCTTGTTGGTCAGTATCCAAAAGGGAATTCACTCTGGCAAAAGGCAGCCATTAAGTGGCCTCAAATAGGGTTATTGGCGAGAGTTCCAAATCCTAATCATCTTTAGTATCTCATAACAGAGAAATTGCAGCCAGGTGCACATAAGAAAAAACAACAATAAACACATTTATCAACAACAACGAATATAAACTAATAACTAATAACACTGCAATGTTGTAGGGGAAGACGGGGTAAAAAGCGCATGGGCGGGTAAGAAGCCCACCCCAATTATATCATGAAATAAAGCAAATTTCAGTCAAATTTGCCCATGAGACGAATGCTAGACATTAACGCTCGTCTCATGGGCAAAATTAGACTGAAATTTGCTTCATTTCATGAGATAATTGGGGTGGGCTTCTTACCCGCCCATGCGCTTTTTACCCCGTCTTCCCCTAGTACTAATTAACAAACCGGACACATATGAACAAATAGTCCAAATAGTTATGCCATTGTTTGGTCAGTACTCAAGCATCTTCCCCCACCCACCAAGGGCAATCACTCTTGCAAAATGTGGTCGTTGCAGTGGCCAATAGCGATGGTGATCTGACTGAGAATGTTAACCAATTAACATATCTGATGACACCATAACTGATCATAAGCGTAAAGCTTTATATAAATAAAATGGACAGGTTTCTTACAATTTTCTCATTCGTAGAAGCAAAGAGTAAACTAAAACCCGAAACTGGTTTGGATGTTTGTTGAACCTTTTGCGAAATGTGCCGTTTTCTTAACTAATACAATTAATAGCAGGACAACATGGCACAACATAAAAATAAAATCATATATTGCTTGTTTTCTTATAAAGAGGACAATTAAATCAGCTTCGATGTGTCTCTTATAACAATATCGATGTACTAACATCTCAGAAACACTACATTTAAACTTTGACGTAATGAGTTTCTAATGTTTATTATCCATATCAATTATAAAGAGAGAGAGAGAGAGAGAGAGAGAGAGAGAGAGAGAATGAGAGAGAGAGAGAGAGCTAGAGAGAGAGAGAGAGAGAGAGAGAGAGAGAGAGACAGAGAGAGAGAGGAGAGAGAGAGAGAGAGAGAGAGAGAGAGAGAGAGAGAGAGAGAGAGAGAGAGAGAGAGAGAGAGAGAGAGATCACAGAGAGGGAGAGAGACGAGAGAGTGTTGGTGTGTGAGAGAGAGAGAGAGAGAGCACACACCATCATTACAACCAGCACTAACACCAAACCACACCACACAAAACTGCCTTTTTGCTCTGAAATTGACAATCTCTTCAAATCCGAATTCCTAACAAACAGCAGTCTCCCTTTTTGGGGGTTTCAATGCCGTGAAAAACCTAACGCAGTGGAAAATATCTTCATCATAGTAACTGGTTTAAAATCCTCTTAACCAGCGATTGGTTTTGAGCCCTAATTCCTAGTGTGCTGGCCTTGTAATCGTGAGTGTGTCTTACACATTCAAAGCGGGGATTAGTGTGCAAATTAGGCTAAACAGCCAATCTTTGGGGAGTTTAGTCTGAAAGACGATTTTCGGAGAGAAAAAAAAACTAGGGGAGAGCACTTTGTGAAAATTAGTGGTGTTTACCTCCATTACTCGGTCAAATACCATAGCGACAATGCAACAATGGCGTCGAAGCTTGAAACCGCAGGATGCGAGTCAGCGACTTGCAAACATTTTGTAGAAAAATAAGGGGGGTGACCAGTTGCTACAAAGTGATAGAACTTGCAAACTGTGACGTAAAAATATAAATGACATCCATTTCAGAATGACGCACCTCAAACACAAGAAGCGAGAGCTGGGGATTATTTACCTGATGGCAGAGTAACTTCCCCTGTTTGACCGATTGAATTAGGCAAGATAACTCCTACACATCATGAAATTACTCCCCTTAATTATTTCCGAACAATTCCTATTTACGTATAATTCCCGGTGTTAACTGTCAAATTCGTTCGTACTCATGACTACGGGGCCTGCTTTTCAGTGCTTTGATGCTTTTGTTGCACTGTCGTCCATGACCACAACTGTGCAAGGAACGCGCTCCGCCATGACAGTGACGTGTGACCGCACGCGCGCATCACGTGCCATGTGAAAAGCATCATGGGAGTCAAGAGAAACGAGTTGTGCAAGCATAGGTCCAGCCAGCTTTATTCATGTCCACCACAGATTGTCTTTTTTGTTGTTTTTGTTTTGTTAGGGGGAAATATAGCCCTTTCTATGTTTTTTGTTTATGGCGAAAAAACACGTGAAAAGTGTAATTTGGCCAAGAAATTATCTAACCATAGCATTTTATAGTCGACTGCAAGCAAACACAGAGAGAGAGAGAGAGAGAGAGAGAGAGAGAGAGAGAGAGAGAGAGAGAGAGAGAGAGAGAGAGAGAGAGAGAGATGAATCATATGGCGCGCCAAAGATACAAAACTCTATCTAGCAGTTCGACAGAGTTTAAAAACCCTATCGAACTGTTAGATACAGTTTGAAAACCCTATCTAGCTGTTCGATAGAGTTTTAAAACTCTGTCGAACAGCTAGATAGGGTTTCCACAAAATAACCCTATCGAGATATAGTTTTTCTATCGCGATTTCTGATTGGTACATGGCTTCAGCGACAAGTTTGTGGCCTTGGCAGGGCAGTGACCCGTGAATTTGAATAAGACGATAGGCCTAGGCTCCTACATGTAGTCAAACAAACATGGCAGCTGAACGATTTCAACGAGCGAATCTTCCCGGCGTTTCATCTGTAATTGAAGCCGCTAAACGAGTTCTAATTTATAATTTTCGGTTTATTGTTAAAACCTTTGTCAATAAAACCAAGGACTGCGTGTGTGTGTGTGTGTGTGTGTGTGTGCGCGTGCGTGCATGCGCAGGTGTGTGTGTGTGTGTGTGTGTGTGCGTGTGGCAATCTGGACTAGAACTTATCTCCTTACAGTACTGCTATGCTCCGCTCCACCCCCACCTCCACCCCTTCTCTCTCACTTTTCAATAGCGCCAAGGCAAGTCAAGAGCTAGGGTAGACTTATCAAAGCAAAGGGGGGTGCAGTTAGCCTAAGGAAAACGGTTTCCCGCCGTTTATTGTTGTAATTAGGCTAGGTAGAGGTCACAGTCAAAGAAACTAGTGCTATCTACCAATGAAATGCTTCGTTTAAAAAAGTATCAAAATGGCGCGAAACTCTATCTAGTTGCTCGGCAGAGTTTTGAAACTCTATCTAACTGCTAGCTATAGTTTAGAAACTGTATCTAACAGTTCGATATGGTTTTTAAACTCTGTCGAACTGCTAGACAGAGTTTTGTATCTTTGGCGCGCCATAGAATCAGTGTTGATTATGGGCACTCAACTGGAAGAGAGAGAGAGAGAGAGAGAGAGAGAGAGAGAGAGAGAGAGAGAGAGAGAGAGAGAGAGAGAGAGAGAGAGAGAGAGAGAGAGAGATAAATGAATCAGTGTTGATTATGGGCACTCAACTGGAAGAGAGAGAGAGAGAGAGAGAGAGAGAGAGAGAGAGAGAGAGAGAGAGAGAGAGAGAGAGAGAGAGAGAGAGAGAGAGAGAGAGAGAGAGAGAGAGAGAGAGAGAGAGAGAGAGAGAGAGAGAGAGAGAGAGAGAGATGTTTGAAAACCTCATTTTATATTCACATATCATTCTTCATCACGTTGTGTTAGATCAGTTGGAAACTAGTTACAACTTTAGAAAAGTCGCAAGCTGCATCTGACAAGAATCCCTGAACTGATGTCCCCAAAGAGTCCATAGTCTAATATCTCTGAGAAAATCAGGCTTATTGTGATGAGTAAATGAAATAGAAAGTGCAATGACTGCATACCGGGGATCAAGCCGAACGTTGATGATTTCATTTCAATGGAAATGCTACTACATACGGGCGAGTTTTGCTTTTATACATCGCACAAGAGACGAATTAATATGACCTACATAAATGTGATTGCCTTGAGAGAAGAGAGAGAGAGAGAGAGAGAGAGAGAGAGAGAGAGAGAGAGAGAGAGAGAGAGAGAGAGAGAGAGAGAGAGAGAGAGAGAGAGAGACAGACAGACAGACAGACAGAAAGACAGACAGAAAGACAGACAGACACGTGCGTGTGCGTATTGAACACTTTTTTCTTTGCTATATTTAAGTTCAAATATTATTGTGTTCAAATGAAAAATAATAAGTCTTTTAAAAGACCCAGTCTGGATAACCGGTTACAAAATAAAGCTTTGAACAAACCCCCAAAATGTCTCTTTTTCTTATTTTCAACATGGCGTCCTTTCTGTTAAAGAACACGTGGTACGGCAGATGCGAGCGCGCATGTCCGTCACGTGCCGATCACGTGCCACGGGTGATGAATGCCGGGAAAGCAAAGACTCGTGCGATGATGTAGTGTGGGGTGCCTTTGTCTTTCCATTCGACCAAGGGACGTAGTTGTACAGTTAGATTTTGTAGCTTTGATTATGACCCCTGCTTCTCCAATAACCGTTCTGATCAAGCCGGGGTGATCAAGTTTTTAAGTGAAAAGTGACTTTGATTCTTTATTTTACATGATGTTTTGTATAAAAAGTTGAAAGTACATAAATGACAGAACGTCTCTCTCTCTCTCTCTCTCTCTCTCTCTCTCTCTCTCTCTCTCTCTCTCTCTCTCTCTCTTCTCTCTCTCCTCTCTCTCTCTCTCTCTCTCTCTCTCTCTCGCTCTCTCTCTCTCTCTCGCCCCTCTCTCTCTCTCTCTCTCTCTCTCTCTCTCCAACCCCGCTCTCTCTCATTCTCTCTCTCTCTCTCTCTCTCTCTCCTCTCATCTCTCTCTCTCTCCTCTCTCTCTCTTCTCCGCTCCTCCTGCTCTCTCTCTCTCTCCCTCTCTCTCTCTCTCTCTCTCTCTCTCCTCTCTCTCTCTGCTCTCTGTGTTTCTCCCTCTCTGCATCTCTCACTCTTTGTATGTTTATTACTCTCTGCCTTTGTTCCATTATTTTCAGTGTCTATCTCTCTGCCTTTGTTCCAGTATTTAGAGTGAATATGATATAATATAATACCACACTGTCTATCTCTCTGCCTTTGTTCCAGTATTTAGAGTGAATATGATATAATATAATACCACACTGTCTATCTCTCTGCCTTTGTTCCAGTATTTAGAGTGAATATGATATAATATAATACCACACTGTCTATCTCTCTGCCTTTGTTCCATTATTTAGAGTGAATATGATATAATATAATACCACACTGTCTATCTCTCTGCCTTTGTTCCAGTATTTAGAGTGAATATGATATAATATAATACCACACTGTCTATCTCTCTGCCTTTGTTCCAGTATTTAGAGTGAATATGATATAATATAATACCACACTGTCTATCTCTCTGCCTTTGTTCCAGTATTTAGAGTGAATATGATATAGTATAATACCACACTGTCTATCTCTCTGCCTTTGTTCCAGTATTTAGAGTGAATATGATATAATAGTCTATCTCTCTGCCTTTGTTCCAGTATTTAGAGTAATTATAATACCACACTGTCTATCTCTCTGCCTTTGTTCCAGTATTTAGAGTGAATATGATATAATTATAATACCACACTGTCTATCTCTCTGCCTTTGTTCCAGTATTTAGAGTGAATATAATAATTATAATACCACACTGTCTATCTCTCTGCCTTTGTTCCAGTATTTAGAGTGAATATAATAATTATAATACCACACTGTCTATCTCTCTGCCTTTGTTCCAGTATTTAGAGTGAATATATATAATTATAATACCACACTGTCTATCTCTCTGCCTTTGTTCCAGTATTTAGAGTGAATATAATAATTATAATACCACACTGTCTATCTCTCTGCCTTTGTGCCAGTATTTAGAGTGAATATAATAATTATAATACCACACTGTCTATCTCTCTGCCTTTGTTCCAGTATTTAGAGTGAATATAATATAATAATTATAATACCACACTGTCTATCTCTCTGCCTTTGTTCCAGTATTTAGAGTGAATATGATATAATAATTATAATACCACACTGTCTATCTCTCTGCCTTTGTTCCAGTATTTAGAGTGAATATGATATAATAATTATAATACCACACTGTCTATCTCTCTGCCTTTGTTCCAGTATTTAGAGTGAATATAATATAATAATTATAATACCACACTGTCTATCTCTCTGCCTTTGTTCCAGTATTTAGAGTGAATATGATATAATAATTATAATACCACACTGTCTATCTCTCTGCCTTTGTTCCAGTATTTAGAGTGAATATGATATAATAATTATAATACCACACTGTCTATCTCTCTGCCTTTGTTCCAGTATTTAGAGTGAATATGATATAATATAACACCATACTCAGAGCAGTTTTTAGTACTATGAAACAACATTCATTCATCAAGTCCACGTGTGTTGTTGTTATGTGTGTTTTAGCCATAACAGACAATGTCCTATATCTTGGTTTAAATAAATCTTTATTAGGTCCACAGTACACAAACAAGGATGATAATTTAATCAGGTCCGAGTGATGACGTAGCGTTTCGTTGGTGGCAAACTAAACGCGTGGGATCCCACAATGGCGGCAGTTGGGTAATCGACAAAGCAGCTACGTCACAAACTCGATCTCGAAGAGCGTTTTCGTTGGTGACAAAACCGCGCGCATACACAAAATGGCGGCAATGACGTCGCAAACTCGTTCTCGTTCTCGTTCTCTGATGATCAGTACTATCATTCTTCTCGAGTGAAAGCCAGAAGGTTCTGTCACAGAAGGAATACAGACTTATGATACAGTGGAACCGCCCTTATAAGACCTCCCATGATAAGACTCCCTCCCATATAAGACCTACTTCTCTGAGACATTGCCCTTCTTTGTAAGTATTAAAATCACCTCCCGTATAAGACTCCTCTCTTATAAGACCTCATTTGGATGATTTTTGAAGGTCTTATAAGGGAGGTTCCACTGTACTACCTTCTGACCTTCAGCCATGAAGAAGGTTAGTACGCAACCATTCAATGTCCACTGTTGAAGGATTCCTCAAAACCCTTTCACCGCCAGCCATATTTCAGCCAAAATTTTCCATTTAATTTTACCTGGGTAGAGAACTAAATCCATCTGCAGTATTGGGGATTCTTCTGTGACATATATAAAATAAGGTCTATCCTTACTTCCCAAAACTAAGACAATAGGATCTTTGGATAATAGACCCCAATGTGATGCCTTTTAGTGACATGGGTGTTAAATCACTGTGGCGCTAAAATGCGACTTTGGCGGTGAAAGGGTTAAGTTCTAAGCGTCTGTGCCACACACAACCCTCCGGTTCTGACACTCAGCAAATCTGTCCATCCGAGCAACTCTCTGTCCTTCCTTGTGTGGTATGGGCATGGACCCACTAAATCTAGCCAGTCACCGTACATGATCCAGTCTAGCTTTAACCCCCACTCTCCAACCTAACCCACCCAACTGGCACCAAAGCCTTAACCCTTTCTCCGCCAGAGGGCGCTACCAGGGGAGCTGGCTGCACGTGCAGCACGCGGCACGCCGAATGACGCTGTCCTGCGCACGTGCACGCCCTGAACTGCTTGAGTGAGTGTGGAGAGCTGGGCTGCTGGAAGTGAAGTGGAGCCAGCCCAAAGACAGCGACGGTGTTGCAACAAAAATAGTGACCCCCATTGAAAAGAGACAACAAAGGTCAATAATCTCCCGGAGAAAGTAGACCCGGTACGGGTAATCATGGGTGCGTCTTTAAACAGTTAACACGGGTACAGTGGAACCTCCCGTATAAGACCTTCAAAAATCATCCAAAATGAGGTCTTATAAGGGAGGCGTCTATTATAATGGAGGTAATTTTAACACTTGCAATGAAGGGCAATGTCTCAGAGAAGTAGATCTTATGTGGGAGGGAGTCTTATAATGGGAGGTCTTGTAAGGGATGTTCCACTGTATTAGCATTTAAATTAGGATAAACATGTTTTGGCAGTTAGTCTAATTTACATTGTACTACCATTGTTAACTCTTTAAGACGAATCCATGATTACCGTACCCGTAATCATGCAACTACATTTTTTTCTCAAATACAAATGTGTACTGTGAAAAACTGTAGGAAACTCAGCGGGGTCTATTTTCTCCGGAGACTTTCGACCATGGTCTCACTTTTCTTCAGGGGGTCAATATTTCTCGTGAACACCGGTGATGTCTGAGAGAGAGAAAACTGGGAAGAAGAAGGAGAAGAGGAGGAGGAACCAAAGGCTGTGTGTTCTAATTAAAGACCACTTTCCTGCCCAGAGAGAGAGAGAGAGACTAGAAAGAAAGGAAGGAAGAAAAGGAAGAGAGTTCCACAGAGGATGGAGCTGAACAGAGGAACAACATCCGATCACCGTTCAGAACCGTTAGCAGTGTTAGCCGAGAGAACAAAATCCGGTCATCTTGCACTTTAGTTACCCACCCGGGGCCCCCATCAAATTTTCGCCTTGAACAATTCGATGGCTGGGAGTCAAAACGGACTATCTTTTAGATATAATCAATTACTGACGTATTATTGAACATATTGTGAAAACTGATAACTTGTTTAAAAAAAGACTGCAGAAATATAAACAGCATAATCCCCATTTTACATAATTTGCAGTCTTTTTTAATACAAGTTCTTAGTTTTTGCAATAACATCAATAATAAGTCAATGGACTATCTTCATTATTTTGTTGTTGTTACTGTTGTTGTTTGTTCGTGTTGTGCATATTCATTCACTTGTTATTTCTCTTAATGTTCAATTTTTGCTGTTATTTCATTATTATGTTCTGTTCCAGTGTCTTATTACTTTTGGCAGCCAATATTGTGTGACATATCTGTGTTTGAGCGCCTTGTATAAGCTTTAAGCTTGTTGTGCTCATTTGCATGTGTTTATGTTGCTGCTATGTTGATTATTAATCAAATTCGTTTAAACCAATGGACTATCTAAAGATAGTCGTTTTGACCCTAAGACATCGAATTTTCACCGTGAAGCAAACATTCTACCATTTTGGGAGGAAAGGAATACTGTTGGGATTAGTCAAGGGTTATTTTCACAAAACTGACAGAAGCAGACTGTGAGACCGAGGGTCGTAAACATAGGAGTGTAGGAGGGTGACTAAAGTACAAGATTGCCCAATGTCCGACCACTGTTCAGGGGGTGGTAGTGTTGGCAGAGACAGTCCCACGGTCCACCTTGCACTCATTGATGAGCGGATGTGGAGCCGTCGTTAAAGACCCAGTGACGCACCACGATTAAGTCCCTTGGGTTTTTTTTCTGGGTTTCTGTGACCCACATACACATTTCCCCAAGTTCAAATTGAGGCTGCTCTTTCAACTGATGTTTCGGGTTGAATTTGGGGCCATTTATATGGGAGTCAGACTTGGTCAAAACAAGATTTATTTCCAATTATAAGAGGGGGAAAACAAGTGAAACCCGCGATTTTGACACGTGATCTGGTGGATCTTTAATGATCTGGGCGGGTAATCATGAGTGCGTCTTAGACAGTTTAACACGGGGAATAATAATTATGTACATTAGACTTAAGCAGCAAATCGTTTGGAGAGTTTAATCTGCTGCATACTACTATACCCGCGTTGACTGTCTGTTATGAGACGCCCCCCGCCTTCTGACAAAGAGCGAGTCAGCTTCCTGGAACACACGTGGACTACACGAGACCATTAGTTGTTGGTTTTTGTGTTTTTGTTTGTGGCTCAAGCCACAAACCTATTACTCACTTTGTCTGTCTGTCTGTCTGTCTGTCTGTCTGTCTGTCGGTCGGTCGGTCGGTCCAAAATTGTCGCACTTCAAATCGAGGCTACACTTCAAATTGAGGCCGCACTTTAAAATGATGTATTTTTAAAGCGTACAAAATAATAAACATACGTAATACAGACACTACAACAGACACGACGAGTATGCGGTGCTTCTTTTGATGAGTATAAGTAGGACACATAGTTTTAAATGTTTTCCAAAAGATATAAAAAGTTACGAAAGGGTGCAGAGATAACATTCTGGTTTACAGATTAAAATTATTGAAAAGCCAGGGGAGGTGACTCATGATTGGAGTGGTAAAAATAGACCGCGTGCCACAAACTATTGCGATTTCGCGCTTGTTTTAAAACTTTTTTCAGCACATTTTATAATGAACTACAAAAGGACAGAACGCACACACACAAAAAAGGGCAAGAACTGATCACTTCAGATATCTGGAAACTAAGAAAATAAAGCAGACAAACAATCGAAGCAAGGATGCGCAATCAAGCACGAGACCGCTATTGGCCATTTTGGACGGGTTGGAGTTTTAGTAAACCTTTACCCCCCCCCTCCCCCCCCCACTCTCTCTCTCTCTCTCTCTCTCTCTCTCTCTCTCTCTCTCTCTCTCTCTCTCTCTCTCTCTCTCTCTCTCTCTCTCTCTCTCTCCTCTCTCTCTCTCTCTCTCTCTCTCTCTCTCTCTCTCTCTCTCTCTCTCTCTCTCTCTCTCCTCTCTCTCTCTCTCTGGGCTCGATATGTCTAACCACATAAAACAAAAACAAAACTTTGTCATCTTTCAGCAAGGCTGAAAGATGTGTGTCCATTTTTGCCTTGTATTATATTACTTTGTATATTTTTGTCACTATTGTTGCCAGTTTTGTGTTGTTGTTTGCGGGTATGCGGGTGTGGTGGTGTTTGTGGGTGTGATTGCGAGGGGGGGGGGTGCTTGTCTTTTATCTTGAATGCTGTTGTGTGTCCATTTTTGCCTTGTATTATATATTACTTTGTATATTTTTGTCACTATTGTTGCCAGTTTTGTGTTGTTGTTTGCGGGTATGCGGGTGGTGGTGTTTTGTGGGTGTGATTGCGAGGGGGGGGGGGGGGTGTCTTTTATCTTGAATGCTGTTGTGTGTCCATTTTTGCCTTGTATTATATTACTTTGTATATTTTTTTTGTCACTATTGTTGCCAGTTTTGTGTTGTTGTTTTTTCTTTCTGTTCATCATTTTATTTATTTCTCTCCATATAACTACTTGGTGGACAAAAATTATAAATTTGTTTGTCTTTATTTTACCTTACGAATTACAATACATATGTTCACAATACACGTTTAATTGTGTTTATAATTATATACATTCCAATGATATTACAAGGTGTAGAGAACATGTAACATTTATAAGAACATGTATGCATGTATGTATGTGTGTGTGTGTGTGTGTGTGTGTGTGTGTGTGTGTGTGCATAGGTTTTGTGGGCGGGGGGGGAGGGGGGGGGGGTATGCGGGTGGTGGTGTTTGTGGGTGTGATTGCGAGGGGGGGGGGGGGGGTGGTGTCTTTTATCTTGAATGCTGTTGTGTGTCCATTTTTGCCTTGTATTATATTACTTTGTATATTTTTGTCACTATTGTTGCCAGTTTTGTGTTGTTGTTTTTTCTTTCTGTTCATCATTTTCTTCATTAATTGTTTTTTTTATTTGCTTGAGGGCATTTTTTTTAAAAAAGCTACCCAGCTTATCTGTTTTACCTTCAATAAAAACATTCGTATTCGTATTCTCTCTCTCTCTCTCTCTCTCTCTCTCTCTCTCTCTCTCTCTCTCTCTCTCTCTCTCTCTCTCTCTCTCTCTCTCTCTCTCTCTCTCTCCTCTCTCTCTCTCTCTCTCTCTCTCTCTCTCTCTCTCTCTCTCTCTCTCTCCGTTGGTACGCTTGGGTATTAAAAGTATCAAAGTGAGCAAGATGGCAGAGCCATATGAAATGTACCCCCTGTTCAAGGCCAAGATGACTACGAATTATCTCCCTTGTCCATGGAGATAATGTTTGATGCTAGGGTCACTGTGGGTTTTGTGTGTGAGTTTAAACATTGCCTGAAGGCTCATTCAAGTCGTTCCGGCCATATATATGTCCGGAATTAATTAGATAGCTGTGTGCATTTAATGCATTTGCTTAAAAAGGAAGTAATTCTGTATGCACACCATACCTTGGTCACTTCTAAACTCGCTTCGCTCCCTTACACCACAATTTTGCCTCTGACTTTGCTTCTGTAAGTGGTTCGTTGTGGGGGAACCAATCGGTGTAGAGAGTTTTTCTATATAAAGTCTGTACATAAAATAGTCTGATCTACCACTTCTCTATGTCTAAACCTGAAGTAAAAACCCGTAATCTTCTTTCATTTCTCCTGTTGTTTATGTATGCTTTGTTTGTGTGTATGGCTGGAGTGATTTGTGATTTTTTTAAAAATAATTCAAAATCGTTGCGATGCCAATGAGTTAATGGCACCTCTCTGAAATCATGAAAGGAGAGAACAGCATTATAATGCAGACTAGCTAAAGTTTGTGTACAAGAACTTGTCACAATGATGGTGTTTCGACAACAGCTTGGGTTCCTGACTCTTCCACCCCCCACCCACCCTTATAATACCCCTATCTTTAGCTCCCGCATCTTTCCCCTCTTTCTGTATGATTTCCCCCCCTTCTTTCTTTCCCTTCCTTCCTTCCTTCATTATTCCTCTCTTTCTTTCTTTCTTTCTTTTTATATCTTTTCGTTTCTTTCATTCCACCTTTTTGTTTCTCCATACATCGATTAACTAATTTAATCAAGTAATTGATTACATAATAATTAATTTACTCATTCGTTCTTTCTTTCTTTTGTTATTTTTCTTTCCGTCTTCCCTTCTTCCCTTCTTTAGTTCCTTCTCTCTCTCCCTCTCCCCCCCCCTCTCTCTCTCTCTCTCTCACTCTCTCTCTCTCTCTCTCTCTCTCTCTCTCTCTCTCTCTCTCTCTCTCTCTCTCTTTCGGTTCTTCATTTGTTCGTTCGCTTTATTTTTCATTCATCCATCCATCCATCCATCCATCCATCCATCCATCCATTCATTCATTCATTCAACAATAAAATAAAATAAATTCCAAGGAGTTATAGGCCCTGATGTCCCAGGTGGCGCTGTTTATACTTTCCTCCCTCCCCCGGTGTTGAATGGCCCTTTCCCTTCAGCCGCCATGACAGACGGGCCACGTGACCGCTCACGTGACCGCCACGTGGACCCGAAGTGGGCGCGGCCAATTAAGTGTCCCACGTGACCTCGTGAAGCGTGCCGAGTGCTGGAACACCTGGCCTGTAGGGGGAACACTGAGAAAGAAGGAACATGACTACAAAGATGTACTTTAGCTACACCCACCCACACACGTTTACGATCCTCACGCTCACAGTCGGATTCAAAGGACGAAAATGGCTACAAATATGTACTGTACACACATACACACCCACACACCACGATCCCACAATCTCACAGTCGGATTCAAAGAAGGAAAATGACTACACAATATGTACTCTAGTCACACACACATCCTTATGTTTACGATCCTCAATCTCAAAGTCTGATTCAAATTAGGGAAATGGCTAAATATATGTACTTTAGTCACATACACACACTCATGTTTACGATCCTCAATCTCAAAGTCTGATTCAAAGAAGGAAAATGGCTACAAATATGTACTCTAGTCACACACACATCCTCATGTTTACGATCCTCAATCTCAAAGTCTGATTCAAATTAAGGGAAATGGGCGAATTATGTAACATTTAGTAACACACACACACACTCCCTTTCCTCCCTGATGTTTACGATCCTCAATCTCAAAGTCTGATTCAAATTTTTATGAAAATAATCCTAGGTTGATCCTCCCACCCTATTAGTATACCCCCCCCCCCATGTTCAAAAACCCGGCTGAATCTCAAAGGGTGGGGGGTCTGGTGTGTGTGTGTGACAAAGTACATCTTTGGAAAAGTGTGTGTGTGTATGTCACTGTGTGTTGGCTTGGGGGAACAGAAGTGTGTTGTTTGTGTTAATACGTTTGCACAAAATGTGGTGTTTGATCGCTAAGTGCGCCTGTACAGATCACATTGCTTATTAAATAGTGTCTATGTTGTGTCTCAGGCAACGCAAATCTCGTCTGTATCTCTCGTCTTGTCTAGGCTAGACTATTGTAAAAAATTTGGTTGCCCGCAGTCCTCAATCCAGAAACTTCAGAAAGGGGGAACGCAGGATTTTCAAAGCAAAAAAGACACAGCATATCACCCCGCTACTTCACACTCTTCACTGGCTTCCAATTTCTGCTCGAATTCAGTACAAGTGTCGCATGCCTCACCTTCAACTCTGTTAATGGTGCCCCTCAGTATCTCACTGACGTGCGTACAAACGTACACTCCCACCCGACATCTCAGATCTTCCTCCGACTCATGCCTGCTCTCCACTCCCCGTATTATTAAAACTAAATCCTTCGGTGAATGTGTGTTCTCGTACTCTGCTCCCTGTGTGTGGAATAGCTTACCACACAGTGTTCGTGTCTTCCTCTGTTCAGTCTTTCAAAACTTGGGGGAAAAGATCTTTTTGAAACCTCATACTCTCACCTTTGTGTCCTTAATGACGTTTGCAGTATGTGTGTGGTGTTTGGGTGGGGCTGGGGGGGAGTGCGAGAGATGCTTTTGTATTAACAGTCTCTCTCCTCTCTCTGTTTATATTCTCTGATCTCTCTCTTCATGTTGATTATTCTCTCTTCTCTCGTATCTCTCTGTCTCATC
>CM065706.1:15248508-15258508 GCA_017654935.2 Phymorhynchus buccinoides
CAGCCTAAATTCGTATCCTTGTAAAATAAAGTGTCTGAAGTTTGAACTCTCTCTCTCTCTCTCTCTCTCTCTCTCTCTCTCTCTCTCTCTCTCTCTCTCTCTCTCTCTCTCTCTCTCTCTCTCTCTCTCTCTCTCTCTGTCGTTCCCCATTGTACTGTGGCCCAAGGCCGAAGCGCAATTAAAAATCTTTTGTTCAGTGTTCAGTGTTCAGTCTTCTCTCTCTCTCTCTCTCTCTCTCTCTCTCTCTCTCTCTCTCTCTCTCTCTCTCTCTCTCTCTCTCTCTCTCTCTCTCTCTCTCTCTCTCTCTCTCTCTCTCTCTCTCTCTCTCTCTCTCTCTCTCTCTCTCTCTATCTCTCTCTCTCTCTCTCTACTCTCTCTCTCTCTCTCTCTCTCTCCTCTCTCTCTCTCTCTCTCTCTCTCTCTCTCTCTCTCTCTCTCTCTCTCTGGGGGGTATCTTCGTCATTATCCGACTCAATTTGTCTGTCCGTGTCTGTATCTATCTCTCGGCGCGTTTGTGTTTCTGGTGGTATGTCTGCATCAGTCTGTCTGACTATCTCTGTCTGTCTGCCTGCCTCTGCGGTCTGGAAAGGTGATAAAGGCTGGAAGGGCGATACGAATGTTATTATGCTTACGTAGCCCTTTTTACATAAAACGATTGTCCATTTTATGAAATGGGCAAAATGGTTTGCCCAGTTCGTGAAATAGCCAATTAATAACTTGCAAATGAGAAAAGCAGTATGAATGAAAAACGGTTTTCCTTCATTAGCACACATAGATCAAGAATTGGTTCAAATGAATGAGAAATATCATCTGTAGACGAGTGAAAATTATTTTATTCAGACTTAATTCGATAAAACGTTTGATTCAACATGCGACTCAGGCATGCCCCAGCTTAGCATCTGGTCGAGTTGGGGGGGGGGGGGGGGGGGGGGGGTGGGTGGGTCAGGATAGGGGTGCAAATACAATGTAGAAAAGTGTGATACCATTGAATCAATCTTAATCAATACCTGTGTGAATGGGGATTCAAAAATGTCATATACATTGACCATTTCATAAATTGGGCAAAGCATTTTGCCCAGTTCATGAAATAGGCAATTTCACGCATTGGGCGTAACATAGGGGAAGACGGGGTAAAAAGCGCATGGGCGGGTAAGAAGCCCACCCCAATTATCTCATGAAATAAAGAAAATTTCAGTCAAATTTGCCCCTGAGACGAATGCTAGACATTAACGCTCGTCTCATGGGCAAAATGAGACTGAAATTTGCTTCATTTCATGAGATAATTGGGGTGGGCTTCTTACCCGCCCATGCGCTTTTTACCCCGTCTCCCCCTATACATTAATTGACTCTGAATAGGAAGCTATAAATAGTCTATCTTTTTGTCTCGTGGTCGAACGGTGGGTGCCTGCCAAGGTTATTGAAAAACGACAATCCAGACTTACGTCAATACGTAAGGTGTAAACAGAAACCCGACGGGAGGTGTGTTGATTATGAAGTCTTCGTTTACGCCCTTTCTCGTCACAACTGTCTACAAAGTAGAGTAGAAGGTCTATATGAGAGCATGTTAGCTTCAAAAGGGATGATTAAACTACCTTTCGTTTGTGCTTGTTTTCTAACAAAACAACAGCCAGAACAACAACGAGACCAACAACACCAAGATTTTTAACAAAAGTAAAGACACAATAGCCATAATAGCAACAACGAAAAAACAGAACAAAATCGATTAACTCGTTATAAACAAGCAAAACTATGTTTTGGGGCCAGTGGGTAGATGCCTTGTGCCTCCATACGGGGAGCTGGACGATCCCCGCCTCCTCCACGAGTCCCTCCCCGTGGGGATACCGGGGGGAGTGTGTGTGTGTGTGTGTGTGTGTGTGTGTGTGTGTGTGTGTGTGTGTGTGTGTGTGTGTGTGTGTGTGTGTCTTTCAGTACAAATAGTTCCCCTACATTCTGGAAGTCATGTGCTTGTAACTTCCTCTATTGTCCCATCACTCTCTTTGACTCTACCTTCTTACTTTGCTTACTTGCCATCTACTATCTTTCTGCCTTACCGGTCCATTCTCCTGAAAACTCTCACAAAGATTGTACTCACAGTCGAAACGAGACATGCCTTTGAGGCCTAACTATTTCTTAGTTAGGCGCATAACGGCAGCGTGATGCATCAGCGCTTGTAGCCTCAAGCGTCAGACGGTACGGAGAGGATTGGGTGAGTGATGTACTGTGCAACGTTGGTGATGTGGGAGTCCCAGGGTAGATCTTTCGTGATGGTGACTCCCAGGTTCAGGAAGATGCATGCTTTGCCGTCCCCCATGTGTCCCTGCAGACAAGCAGAGCAGGACACGGCCCACATTCTGCAGGACTGTGTGGACCTCCGGCCGCTGAGGGAGGAGATATGGCCAACGCCGGAGCCCCTCCAAGACAAGCTGTACGGCTCTGTGGTCACCCTGCAGAGGACCGCCAATTTCATCTCAAGATCTGGACTCCAAGTGTGATCGGCGATCGACAAACAAACAAAGTCCCAGGTGTTTTGTCTCGTCTGTGTTGGTAAGAGTGTGGCCATGTAGGTAGGCCTAGCATTGGCTCACGATGGCAGTATTGTCTCGGTCTGTGTTGGTAAGAGTGTGGCCATGTAGGTAGGCCTAGCATTGGCTCACGATGGCAGTATTGTCTCGGTCTGTTTCTTTCAGTTGTTCGTTTGCTTGTTACCCCACCAGACTCAAAGTCTGGGGCGAGTATTGTTTTCATATCTGTGTGTGTTCTTGAACATGAGTATGAATAAAGGCTCTCTTTTCATAGCCTTTTGTCCTCTGCACATTGACTTCATTTTGTTTTCGATAATCGGCGAAAAAAATATGATGGCTACGTAGCAGTACTGATCTAATTTTGTAAGATTCATTGCATACAATTATTGATATTTTGGTAGTTTAATTAATGTAATGGGGTGGTAAGGGGGTAAAGGATAAGAGAATAGGGATAAGGATAGGGAAGTTGATGAGGGATAAGGATTGGAGGGTGAAGATAGGCACACTCCGCACAGACCAGGAACATATAGAGGAAACCAGACAGTTGTTTAGCTTTTGTTTATTTGGGTACTAGGAAATACTAAGGAAGACATAGGAAGACAGTGCAGGCAATACATCAGTAGTCACTGTAGATTCACATCAACAGCATGAATGAGAAGGCAGGCCGAGATCGAGCAGACGAAAATCTATAAACCTAGTGTTAAATTATTAATTTGCTGATTGAAAAGTGTGAACCCAGATTTTGGGCACTTTATATATATATGCTCGAGAGCCGGACCGCAAGGACAGCAGTCACTGGACTCAGCCAGAATGGCTCTGTGGGTGGCGAGAGTGACCAGATCTGTCTTTGTTTGGTTTAGTCCAACACAGATATCTATGCCACTAATCACTAAACCCTGGCATGTTGCATATGAGAAGAAAGAGGATGAACTAAGCTCTATTCTGACTACTAATATAATAAGGAAATCTAACTATATAATATAATAATTATGAAAAACCATGTATTTTAGAGCCCACTGAAACAGGTTCAAGCTACTAAATAATTAATTTATCTAAACTCATACCACATTACACCGATCTTTCATAATGGATTAATACACTAACGTAATACCTTTCTATACATATACTATGTCACTATGTTAGATGACACAGTTAAAATATAATTAGCATTCAATGTCCAGTAACAAAAACAAGCCAGCCGAAAACCCGGTTTTAGGACTGAGTCCACACCGGTGGTCAGACGGACTGTGACGTTGACTCAGCGTCAGTGTAGCTTTCGTCAAATGTTCTGTTTTGACGTCAAATAAAGTAGCTACTTTGTATGTAGGACATTGAAAGAGTTGTTTAATAACAAAATTATGAAAGGATGGCTTTGATAAAATAGGTTTTATAAAGATAAGAGGTGACATAACTTGGCCGATTAGATTGCCAGTTTTTAGGAGAAATCAGCCAGTCAATGTCTTAATTAACAAACTAATAAAGTGATTGGCATAACTACCATAAGATTTTATTTTTGGAATGACAATCAAATAGAAGAAAATGGCTAAATTATAAGTTTATTATTACTACTAGTTGGCCTGAGATTTGAGGGGAGGCCGTTGGAGATTTGAAAAACCGGGTCGCATGATACGATTTAAAAAGTGACGTCTAAAAATAGATATGATGTCATATAGCGAGGCGCGCGTGACTTGGAAAAAGGGCCTAGGCACACTTGTCGTATGTTAATTTGTATTGCGTGACAGGTAGGCCTTATGAAATACGGCACTCTGTCACATTAATATTTTGGAAGTGCTTATCTATTGAATTTTTAAAAGCATTTCATGATTTCGCATTTACTGCCTCATTGGTGAGATCATTCCATGCATTTATCCTGTTATAAAAGAAAGTTTGTTCCAATTTTCTTAAAGAGTTTACAGTTATATCCGTGATTTTATACTCTTCGATGATCTGACCTCTTAATCTTCTATGCTCCAAACTCGGCAATTTCAAGTGCTGTAGTCTTTCCTCATAACTCATGTTGTTTGTCCCCTGAATGCTTCTCTGTACCCCCTCGATCAGATCAATATGTTTTCGTAGGTGTTGACACCACACCAGTTTTCAGGTTTTCAGACTATGAAGGTAAATAAAAGGGGCAATTGTAAAGTTGAGCACCCTGTTCCTTCGCACACACACGCATAATACTCTTATTCAGTGGAGCCGAGCGTGGCTCCATCCCTCCATTCATGCAGGCTGTTCCTGTAATCAGTGTCTCCCCTCTGCTAATCATGAAGTTGTGTGAAAAGGACCAGACGCCATGGCAACCTCACCCACTATATAGGCTGGGAGGTCTTAATAATAATAATAATAATAATAAAGAAAACTTATATAGCGCACATTCCAGGCTAGCTGCTCATGGCGGTTTACAAAAAATACATTTAACCAAATCACATCAATACCCATGCCCGCACGCACACAAGCACACACACTGACGAACACAGCATATCATTTACATGCGCATGCACACATACATACAGTACATACATACATACGTACGTACGTTCGTACATACATACATACATACATACACACAGACACAAACACACATCCCCACACACATGCATAAGCACATGCCAGCGCGCGCATGCACACACACACTTTCTGTCTCCCAACTTTCCCATGCCATTCCTCATCCACACACGCTTTCATTCTCACAATCCGATCATGGTGGACAGTAGGCCTAGGCCTAGTGTTCAGAGAATAGATGGGTTTTCAGGTTGGTTTTGAAAACTGACAGGGAGTTGGAATGTCTGAGAGACAGGGAATTTGTTCCAAGTAGCTGGGGCCTGAAACGAAAAGGATCTCTGGTCTTGGGTTCAAATCCCATCAAAGGCGAGGGTTGTTTCGTACCTGGACCAACTCCTACCCAGAGTGAGTGACGATGGACTCAAAGGGAAGACTGAATCATGCAGTCGAGCTTGATCCTTAACCGATGCCTCACTCATGCTGGCTCCACAACTGAGACATTATTGTCGTCAGTAGGGGGCTTAGTAGGCAGTGTCCGTATGTTAGTTCAAAACAAACTCAATGAAGTGACTTAGTAGCAGTGCAGCGTCTCCTCAGTTGGTTGCTTCCTGACATGGCCTAACATATATTCGCTCCCCTTGGACTGCTGGTTTGGGATTCTGCGACCTGAAAAACCAGTGTGTGTTGGGATTCGGAATGAGCGGCATGGGAGCACAGAGAGACAGAACTGCAATTTGTGGCAGGCAGGCTAAAGTCATTTGTACAGATAATCTTTAGGTCAGTCAAGATGATATTACTCTTGGACCCTGAAAGGATGAGACAGGTCATTGGCTGTCTTTGATTGGAAGTAATTAACATATTTACCAACCGCAAGGCGAAGATGGTAATGTTTTGACGTTTGTTTGATTGTTCCTGGCTGGCTGTTGGCTGACTGACTATGTGCTATGTGTGTACGTAATGAGAGACTTAGTGCGATTTTTCTCACACCAGAGGGCATGACGCTCGTGTGGGGCTAATCCTCTCTATATTATTAGTTGGGGATAAAGAAAGAGAGAGAGACAGTGAGTGGTCCTACCATCACTCTCACTACGCCCAAGTAAGAAAATCGCGTGATAAGCCCCTAGTGCATTGACTGCCCTCTGGCGTGAAAAATATCGTCATAGGTTGACCATTACCTCGATTACATTTGAACGGAGGGACCTAGGATTAGGAGGCTCCCTTTTTTTGCATCTGCATAGGTAGTTAGGATATCTAGGCCAAGTTCGAAAATGAAGGTGATTGGTCAAAGGTCAAGGTCACTGGAGCGGAACATATACTGTGTGGCTGCTGATGTAGCTTAAAGGGTCTGCTACACTGCATACAATTCGCTGTCAATCTGATGCGATTGTGACGATGCGAGTCGTGATTCACATGAAAATCTTCTGTCTCAAAATAATTCTACTACTTTTGCTCTTTATACTCAAGTACACCGAATACACAAATTTCACGTGAATCATGACTCACATCGTCACAATCGCATCGCATAGACAGCGAATCATATGTAGTGTAGCGGGCCCTTAGTTGCGATGCCGCATGAGAAAACCAGACATGGTGGATTTTCTGCATAAAATTGAGATTTTGCTAGAGAGCTAAAATTCCTGGTAAATTGAAACCAGAAAAACAGCATTTAAATAGTCTTGTCTTCAAAATACTTTAACCCTTTCACCGCCAAAGTCGCATTTTAGCACCACAGTGATTTAACGCCTATATCGTCACTAAAAGGCCGAGAGGACGTAAAGCACCATTTTTCATTCATTCATTCGATATTTGTTCAACTACCATCATGGCCTCAGCGCTCATATGACAGGAAACTATCTGAGCGATCAACAAAGAATCTAGAAAAGAAAGCAACAATGTCTTATTGTCTAAAAAAGCACCAATCACTTTGGAAAATCCCCACGTGGAGATATCACGTCTTTAGTGTACATAGTTCCCCCACCTTCTGGAAGTTCTGTGCTTGTAGCTTCCTCTAATCTGTCACTCTCTTTTTGACTCTGCCTTTTCCCTTTTGCTTACTGTCATCTACTATCTTTCTGCCTTTCCGGTCCATTCTCTTGCCTTTTTTTTTTTCAAGAAACCACTTTCAAAAAGATTTCCTCCAGCCGAATTAGTCGGACAAGCTGGGCCTACCTATTTCTTAGTTATAGCGCATGACGGCAGCATGGCGCATCTGTGCTCATAATTGACAGGAAACTGTCGGAGCGATCGAAGAAGAAGAAGAAGAAGAAGAAGACTTGGGAAAATGCTTTTTATTTTTATTTTAACAGACAACACAGCCAGGAACCAAAGACGTATCCCTTCATAACAGGCAAAACGATTACACAATAGGAATTGTTCGGAAATAATTAAGGGTAGGTAATTTCATGGTGTGTGGGAGTGATCTCGCCTAATTCAATCGGTCAAACAGGGGAAGTTACTCTACTTTCAGGTAGATCCCCAGCCCTCGCTTCGTGTGTTTGAGGAGACACACAGCATGTACAACGCAGTGCGTAATTCTAAATTTGATGTCATTTATATTTTTACGTCACAGTTTGCAAGTTCTATCACTTTGTAGCAACTGGTCACCCCCCTTATTCTTCTAACAAAAAATGTTTGCAAGTCGCTGACTGGCATCATGCGGTTTCAAGCTTCGACGCCATTGTTGCATTGTTGCTATATTTGACCGAGTAATGGAGGTAAACAACTCTAATTTTCACAAAGTGCCCTCCCCTAGTTTTTTTTCCTCTGAAAATCGTCTATGGCTCCAACCCACCTGCGTGCGCATCTCGACCATTCCAACGGAAGTGTCGCCATCTTAGTCCTTATTTGTGTGTAAACAAAGTGAAAATGTTATCTAAATGTGTAAAGAAAACATCCAGATGTTATAAATACAGTTTAGATAAGTTTCGAATTGGAGCAGCCAAATACGCAGCATCGATCTGGCATTTTTCAAAAAAAGGTAAGGACTAAGATGGCGGTCTCCCATAATATGGCGCTCCTTGTGGCCGGATATGACGACACGTGGGTACTAGCCATTACAATCATTGTGATGGCGGGTCTCTAAACCGAAGATGAAGCAATACTGGTGAAGCTTTTGCAGCTGGCTTTTGTTTACATCGGTTTTCAGTGACCCAAAAAAATCATACCACTGTCTCTGTCACAAAATGACAACTGTTCGAACATTACATATATGCGTGTGTCTTTCATTTAACGTCGATCCACTTCTCGTGAACGAATGAATGAAAAATGGTGTTTTACGTCCTCTCGGTCATAGACACATATGGGACATTTGTAAATACAAAGATGGTGGGAACAATACTGGCCGCAATGCCCAGAGGCAGTGCAACACCAGTAAAGTCCCGAGTTTTTAACAATATAGATAGGTGTAGCGGTAACCACGCCTCGGATAAACCTCATCGGTTATGGTACCGCCACAATAATTGTTATTAAGGCATATCTAAATATCCATTTCTCGTGATATTAGACGGATATTATATATTAGATATATAGTCAGTTGCATGCGTTATGAATATTGGACATTTCTTCTTTTTTTGACGAATCAGACAGACCATACTGTTATTATTTCACTACGTCAATGGAAATGAGAAGGCATGGGTAGGGTGAGTAAAAACAAAATGACAGAGCAAAAAATTTTTTTTTTTTTAAAAGATGACAAAGCCATATAAACTGCACTTTCAGTTCAAGGTAATGATATCTACAAATTATCTCCCTTGTCAAGGGGGTTATTTGTTTCTATTCTAGGACCATTGTGTTTTTGTTGTTTTTTCCCTGTATCGGTATGAATATACTGATAAATTATTACCAAAAAACGTCACCTTTTCATTCATTATACCTACTTTGGTTTGAACCCATCTGTTAACTTTGAAATAATCATTGTCTTTATAATAGTCAACATTTCGTCACTGGGAATATGTTGACATACTTACATCTGTATCGTTAAAAATTCGGGACTTTCCTGGAGTTTCACTGCCTCCGGGCATTGCCTCCAGGATCGTTCCCACCATCTTTATATGTACTAATCATATAATAAAAAGCCAAGTGTCCGTGTGTGTGTCTGAAACACAAAACGGGCCTTATAACTCCGCCGTTTTTCGACCGAATCGCTTCAAATTTGCTATGAGCCCTAACGGGGCGATGGCAACGGCAACACACCGAGGCGGCCGTGTCATTTGCGCGGTTTGGCAAATGCGCGAAACACATATCTGCCGGCCTCTCGGCGCCCGTATCTCCGGTATTTCTGGACCGATTGCCTTCGAATTTGGAAGGTAGATGACCGTGGACGGGGACTATCGATGTGCCAAACTGGAAGCGAATCGATTCAGAAACACGCGCGATATACGCCGCTTCACCTTTTCACAAATAACTCCGCCGTTTCTTAACCGATTCGCTTCAAATTTGCTGTCAGGCTTGCTGTGGCCGGCGCAAAGCCTGGCAGAAAATTTCAAGAGAATCGGGAGAGCGCGTCACTCTCAGAGCAGCACCAACGGGAAACGGGGCCTTATAACTCCGCCTTTTCTTAACCGAATCGCTTCAAATTTGCTGTACTCAGCGTTACCACGACTTGGCGTTACCGTTACTAGGGAGAGGGCGTCACTCTCAGAGCAGCACCAACGGGAAACGGGGCCTTATAACTCCGCCGTTTCTTAACCCAATCGCTTCAAATTTGCTGTACTCAGCGTTACCAGTACTTGGCGTTACCGTTACTAGGCGTTACCGGTACTCGCGTTGCGCTAGTGTCCCATAATAATATGTGTCTGTTTCAGACCAGAGGACGTTAAACGGATTTTCATTCGTGCAAAACTCGGTTAGCATCATACATCTGTATTGTTACTAATTCGGGACTTTACTGGTGTTGCACTGCCTACGGGCATTGCCTCCAGGATCGTTCCCACCATCTTTATATCTACTAATGTTCCCATATGTGTCTGTTCCAGACC
>CM065706.1:15261008-15271008 GCA_017654935.2 Phymorhynchus buccinoides
ACTCCGGGAACAGACTGCTGGACCGTCCCCAAAACCAACCCGCCAAACTGGCATCCCCGAAAAAACAGCCACCACCCCGTCGCGACACGAGCTACAGAACGGTTCACAAATGTTACCTAATGCCTATGGGACCCGAGTACAAAGTTCCCCCGCGTGAGATCAGAACTTACGAACCCTCTCCTTACTACCAGCCGACTTTTAAGCAGAGGCAGCTTCGTAGACCTAAAGAATGGAGCCTCGGGACCTACCAGCTGCAGCGGAAGAAGCAATACCGGCTAGCGCATTACAATTACGATTACCAGCTGACACCGCGCAACAGCGATTACGGTTTCGGGTATTCTTTAACCGAGAAAGAAGAACGCTCCAAAGGGAAGAAGGTTCCCGGGTTCGCGGTCCTGCCTCCTATCCCTAAAGCTAAAACCGAGGGCAACGGGTTTTACAAAGCTAGAGAGTATCATTGCCGTCCGAGGACATTCCACTTTACCATGTACCCCCGATACAAAGAATACGAGAGAGTGGAGCCTTTGCCTCGTCGGGATCGCGACTACTACCTCGTGTACATGCAGAGTTTCCCGGACGGAGAACGAATCCAGAGAAACGGGATGGAGAGGAAGTATGTCAAGCCACGAACTCCCCCGCAGAAGGCCCAGCCAGCTCCTGCCCCCGTCATTGTTCCCGTGGCTGCTCCTGTAGCGGCCCCGGCAGCTGCCCAGCCTCCCCCTGAAGAGCCACCACCGGAAGAACCTCCAGAGGAAACTCCCGAAGAACCAGAGGAGCCTCCAGCTGAAGAGGAAGAAGAGGAACTCCCCGAAGAACCGGAAGAAGAACCGGAAGTAGAGCCGGAAGACGAACCGGAAGTAGAGCCAGAAGCGGCTCCAGTTGTGGCTGCAGCAGCGGTGGTCCAAGAACCAGCCGATGAACCCGTGCCAGAAGATAGCCCCGCCCCTGTAGAAGAGGACCGGGCCGAACCTGAAGAAAGTGAGAATCCCACTGAGGCACAAACTCCGACTCCAGCAGCTTCCTCCCCGGACGTTGTACCGGCAGCAGCTGTGGTGGGAGGGGCGGCGGTGGCAGGAGGGGCAACAGCAGCCACTGTCGTAGCAGCCACTAATGCCCAGAACCCCACCCCTACCCCTTCCCAACCCTCCCCACAACCCGCCACTCCAGCAGCAGAAGAAGAGGCTACAACTAATGAAGACACCACCACCAACACTGATTCAGCCCCTGTAGCAGCAGCAGCAGCAGTAGCAACTACTGGTGCAGTAGTCGGGGGAGCAGCGGCTGCCAACGCAGCATCTTCTACCAACGCAAATTCTACCAACGTGGAGAACACAGAACCGACTCCGGCACCAGTAGAAGACCCTCAGCCGGAGCCAGCTCCTGCTCCTGCTACTCCGGCAGCCACTGCCCCTAATCCGGCCCCAGCGCCCGCGGAGCCTCAGGCTGCGGCTCCCGTTGCAGCAGCTGCAGCCATACCCGCTGCAGCCCCAGCTGCAGCTGCCCCTCAGGCATCGGCTCAACCTGCACCTGCTGCAGCTGCAGCTCCTCAAGCGGGAAATACTGCAGCACAGCCTGAACAGGTGAGAGTCTGCAGTGATAAGAAAGGGGGGGGGGGGGGGGGGGGGGGTGTAGGGGGGGGTGTAGAGAGGGGGGGTGTAGAGAGGGGGGGGGTGTAGAGAGGGGGGGGGGGGGGGAGAGAGGGGGGGTAGAGAGAGAGGGGAGATAGAGACGGAGACAGAGACAGAGAAACATAGAAACAGAGAGATCTGGGAATTCTCTGCTTTTGCTCTGCAGTTTCCGTACACAATTGGGAGAATAAAAAGAATGAAAGACTCCACCACAACACGTTCCTCTTGTTGGTTATGACTCTGTTTTTATTGCTCAGTCCAACTTAAAAAGATAATAGTATAGGAAATAAAACGAAAACAATCAACGCCGTGGCTTTGTAAATATTAACTGGTTTTAGTTGACCTTTTTCGTACAGTATTGTAATCTATCATATGAAAAGAAAATATTGACATTCTTACTGCTTCGTAGAGCTACTTTTCCATCCTCATTGGGCTATTTTTTAATAAATATTCTTTCCATCTTGGTTGCTTTGTCGGATGGGTAGGCCTATTTCAACCTCTTCTGCGTTCCCAGGCCATATGGCCATAATTGGTAAGGTAAGTATGTGTCCAGTTTTCAAAACGTGTCCCATAATATATGCCTGTGCCAGTGCCAGAGGACGTAAAGCTCATTTTCTTTCTCCAGTTTTCAGTCTTCACTGGTCTCCTCGCTAGCATTCAGCCGACACATTCCGATTTCGGAGGAGCTCAGATGAGAACATTATTTAGAAGACATTTTTGGAAAAAGGCAGGAGAATGGGCCAATCATTCATATAGTAAAAAGCCAAGTGTCTGTCCGTGTGTGTGTGTGTGTCTGTCTGTCTGAAACACAAATCGGGCCTTATAACTCCGCCGTTTTTTGACCGAATCGCTTCAAATTTGCTGTGAGCCCTAACGGGGCGATGGCAACGGCAACCGAGGCGGCCGTGTCATTTGCGCGGTTTCGCAAATGCGCGAAACGCGCATCCACCGGCCTCTCGGCGCCCGTATCTCCAGCGTTTCTGGGCCGATTGCCCTCGAATGTGGCAGAAAAGATGACCGGGGATGGGAACTATCGATGTGCCAAACTGGAAGCGAATCGATTCATAAACGCGTGCGCTAGACGCCGCTTCACCTTTTTACAAATAACTCCGCCGTTACTTAACCGAATCGCTTCAAATTTGCTGTCACACTTGCTATGGCCAGGGCAAATTGCGCGGTTTGGCAAATGCGCGAAACGCGTATCCACCGGCCTCTCGGCGCCAGTATCTCCGGTATTTCTGGCAGTATCTCCGGTATTTCTGGACCGATTGCCTTCGAATTTGGCAGGTAGATGACCGGGGACGGTGACTATCGATGTGCCAAACCGGAAGCGAATCGATGCAGAAACGCGCGCGATATACGCCGCTTCACCTTTTCACAAATAACTCCGCCGTTACTTAACCGAATCGCTTCAAATTTGCTGTCACGCTTGCTGTGGCAGGGCAAAGCCTGGCAGCAAATTTGAGGACAATCGGGAGAGCGCGTCACTCTCAGAGCAGCGCCAACGGGAAATGGGGCCTTATAACTCCGCCGTTTCTTAACCGAATCGCTTTAAATTTGCTGTACTCAGCGTCACCAGTACTTGGCGTTACCGTTACTAGGCGTTACCGGTACTCGGCGTTGCGCTAGTAAGGCATATTAATAATACAGTAATAATAATCATAAGCCTAGATGATAGTAAGAAAAGGGAAAAGGCAGAGTCAAAGAGAGTGATAGATTAGAGGAAGTTGCAAGCACAAAACTTCCAGAAGGTGGGGAAGTATTTGTACTGGAAGACACCTCCCCCCCCCCCCCCCACCTTTATCCTAACGGGGAGAGAGGCTCGTGGAGGGGGGCGGGGTCGTCCATCTCCCCGAATGGAGGCACGAGGCATCCACCCATTGCCCCGGCCTATACGAACAAACTTAAGGAACATCACGAGTCTGGTCCGCTGTGCTCACCTCTTTCTCCGCACCTGCACTGAGCTAGGTGAATATGTACCACAATAGGCGGGCGGCCTTGATAGTAGTTGCGTACCTTTTTATGGGAAGTTCTCTCTTTGTTTGCTGTTTACTGTGTGGGTGAGAATCACATAGGAAGAAGAAGAAAACTTAGGGTTTTACGTCCTCTCGGCCCATAAATCACATAGGAAGATCTGACACCACCCTTTTTGGCTCACGTCGTTTTTTAAAACAAAGTGAGTCTATAGTATCGTACATGTTCGGTTGTGTGTCTGTGTGTATGTGTGTATGTGTGTGTGTGTGTGTGTTGCGTCCGTGGCCCCGACCTTTAACCTTAACTCAAACCTTAACGTTGTCATTTTCTCTAAACATAAAAGGCGTTAGAGGGTTAAAGTTAGCAGGATACTTGATTTTGACGTGAGTCTTCAAGTCACGGCGATCAAAGCAGTCAGATACATTGATAAAGAACAAAATAAAGATAATCATTTGTTGCAGAGATTACTGTTGTGCAACCTTTAACCTTGACTCAGTCACACTCTTCAAACTAAAGAAGACTCTCACTCTCCACTGAAACTTTAACGTTGTCATTTTCTCAAAAAAACATAACATGTTAGAGGGTTAAAGTTAGCAGGATACTTGATTTTGACGTGAGCCTTCAAGTCATGGCGATCAAAGCAGTCAGATACATCGGTAAGGAACAAAAGAAAGAAAATCATTTGTTGCAGAGATTACTGTAACTGTTGTGTTGTACCGAGTAGGAGATACATACTGGAAAGAAGACTCTCCATTAGATATACAAAAACGCTCTTTAAAAAGAAACACAAGACTTCAGGTGTGTACAAATAGGTACATTTTAACGTCGTCAACTTATATTTTCTGTAACAAATGGATGTACCGAGTGTGTGCGTTGACGGCCCGGTTGTTTAGCTTTTATTTGCTCCTTTGAGTAACGGTTGTTCGTGTTCATTTGCCCATCATCTCTGCGCATAACTTAGCCTACCGCACTTCCGGCAACAAGGCCTAGGCCTAGAGTCCATGCCTTACCTCATAATCAAGACGACGTACTTAACATTTAGCCCACATTCATTTCAGTCTTGAAAAAAAATATACGGAAAATCCAGGGTTCGTCGATTTCACTGCCTTCGACGTACGAATCCTTTGTTAGGCCTAGACGATTGATCACCATGAGCAAAGACTGTACAGGGGAAGATAAACATGGATGAGCTTGCTGGCTGTGACCTTGACCTTTGCTTTGTGGCAGAGGGGGGGGGGGGGGGATTAACGAAACGAAAATAAAATATTAGGACTAATATAAAATATCTTACAGAAATGTAGATGATGTGGAACAAGTTTTCATCGCATGAACAATCAGTTTAAAACAGTAACAGATCAGGAGTATGGCCTTACGAATCACGCAACTTCAATTATTAATTTTCTAAGAGTAAGAGGCTTAGACCCACAGGCAAAGACTAGGCCTACTACAGGTGTCCGTAGACCCCCCTTACCCCGGCGGGGGTGTGTGGGGGGGGGGGGGGTGATTGGTCACTATGTTTTTTTGTGAAAGCTTGGTCAATATGCTTTTCAATTTTACTTGTTTGCCAAAAATAAAAATAGGGCTCCACTATGTTACATGCGCATACATATAATTAAATTTTAAAGAAAGGGGTAGGGGTGCATAGAAATAAGTTTAATTTACACAGTAAAATAAAAATTAATTCTGTTTTCAGATGCACAAGTGTCTACATAACAGTATTCTCTCTATACAGGCATGGAAATTGTCATGGGAATTCCCATGCCTGCTATAGTAATAAAAATCAGACGTGAGCCTTGCAGGCTTTGCCTCTTGTTATATGATGATGTTGAGTTTGCTTCCCTTTGTCTTTTATTCATGCAGTGCTAGGCAGTGGGTGTCATAAGGGTCTCTGTACACGCGATCATTTTTCACTCTTTCCCCATGGCGACACAGTGATAGGCCACTCATAATACGACTTGCATGTCACTGTGTTGCCAGAGTGAAAGAGTGAAAAATGCTCACGTGTACACAGACCTTGAGCAAGTTTGGTAGAGGGGAGCTAATTCACGACAGAGAGTTCCCTCCCTCTTGTTCATTTCTTTATTGTTTAAATGTGGACCCTGACGGATGAGTTTTTGCAAGAAACACATCGAGATCACCATGAAAACACTATTTACAGAGATCGCAACACTCACTTTGCTCTGGTTTCCTAGAAATCAAACCGTCAAATCGGCGATTCATCCTTGGCGGAGGCGCTGGAAGTCAAATTATTTCACTAAAAGAGAAGGCGTGTGTCGTTTCTTTTGTAATGGCGACCAAATTGGTTGCACGATTTTTTTCGCAATACAACCCTTTTTTCTTTTTTGTATGCAGTTTCTTTAAAAGACTTTCGCCCACAACAAAGGAAGTAGCTTTTTTTTTGATTATACTACACTACAAAAAAGAAAAAGCTTAAACCACAATGGGTTTGGCCCCCACCCACCCCATCCAAAATGGATTCTCTCTCCGGCATATCCGCCAAGGAGGAATCGCCGTTTGGACGGTTTGATTTCTAGGAACCAGAGCAAAGTGAGTGTTCCGATCCTTGAAAAGGCTGTCTTTCTGGTGATCTCGCCGTGTTCCTTGCAAAAACCCATCCGTCAGGGTCCACCTTTAATGATTTGACGTATAAAATAATGTTTTGGGGTTTGATTTCTGTTGCAGAGCCCAAGCAACAACAACATGACTGGAACTTTGGGCACTATTCAACGCAGTCTGGCAATGTTCAATTAACTGATTTCTTTTTTTCAACACTTCTGTCTGATGATTTTTTTTTTTTAAACTGGCAAACATGTAGGCCTACATTTGTCTACACCGCCTCTCCCCAGCCCCCCAACCCCGCTATGATTACATCAATGTGGCGGTACCATAGCCGATGAGGTTTAACCGAGGCATTGTTACCGCTACACCTATCTATAATATTGTTAAAAACTCGGGACTTTACTGGTGTTGCACTGCCTCCGGGCATTGCAGCCAGTATTGTTCCCAACATCTTTGTATTTACTAATGTCCCATATGTGTCTATGACCGAGAGGACGTAAAACATCATTTTCATCACCCCCAAACCCCCTCCTACCATTGTGGCGGTACCATAGCCGATGAGGTTTAACCGAGGCGTGGTTACTGCTACACCTATCTGCATTGTTAAATAATCGGGAGTTTACTGGTGTTGCACTGCCTCCGGGCATTGCCTCCAGTATTGTTCCCACCATCTTTGTATCTACAAATGTCCCATAATTATGCGTCTGTTCCAGACCGAGAGGACGTAAAGCACCATTTTTGGCTCACGTCGTTTTTTAAAACAAAGTGAGTCTATAGTATCGTACATGTTCGGTTGTGTGTCTGTGTGTATGTGTGTGTGTGTGTGTGTTGCGTCCGTGGCCCCGACCTTTAACCTTAACTCAAACCTTAACGTTGTCATTTTCTCTAAACATAAAAGGCGTTAGAGGGTTAAAGTTAGCAGGATACTTGATTTTGACGTGAGTCTTCAAGTCACGACGATCAAAGCAGTCAGATACATTGATAAAGAACAAAATAAAGATAATCATTTGTTGCAGAGATTACTGTTGTGCAACCTTTAACCTTGACTCAGTCACACTCTTCAAACTAAAGAAGACTCTCACTCTCCACTGAAACTTTAACGTTGTCATTTTCTCAAAAAAACATAACATGTTAGAGGGTTAAAGTTAGCAGGATATTTGATTTTGACGTGAGCCTTCAAGTCATGGCGATCAAAGCAGTCAGATACATCGGTAAGGAACAAAAGAAAGAAAATCATTTGTTGCAGAGATTACTGTAACTGTTGTGTTGTACCGAGTAGGAGATACATACTGGAAAGAAGACTCTCCATTAGATATACAAAAACGCTCTTTAAAAAGAAACACAAGACTTCAGGTGTGTACAAATAGGTACATTTTAACGTCGTCAACTTATATTTTCTGTAACAAATGGATGTACCGAGTGTGTGCGTTGACGGCCCGGTTGTTTAGCTTTTATTTGCGCCTTTGAGTAACGGTTGTTCGTGTTCATTTGCCCATCATCTCTGCGCATAACTTAGCCTACCGCACTTCCGGCAACAAGGCCTAGGCCTAGAGTCCATGCCTTACCTCATAATCAAGACGACGTACTTAACATTTAGCCCACATTCATTTCAGTCTTGAAAAAAAATATACGGAAAATCCAGGGTTCGTCGATTTCACTGCCTTCGACGTACGAATCCTTTGTTAGGCCTAGACGATTGATCACCATGAGCAAAGACTGTACAGGGGAAGATAAACATGGATGAGCTTGCTGGCTGTGACCTTGACCTTTGCTTTGTGGCAGGGGGGGGGGGGGGATTAACGAAACGAAAATAAAATATTAGGACTAATATAAAATATCTTACAGAAATGTAGATGATGTGGGACAAGTTTTCATCGCATGAACAATCAGTTTAAAACAGTAACAGATCAGGAGTATGGCCTTACGAATCACGCAACTTCAATTATTAATTTTCTAAGAGTAAGAGGCTTAGACCCACAGGCAAAGACTAGGCCTACTACAGGTGTCCGTAGACCCCCCTTACCCCGGCGGGGGGGGGGGGGGGGGGGGGGGGGGGGGGGGGGGGGGGGGATTGGTCACTATGTTTTTTTCTGAAAGCTTGGTCAATATGCTTTTCAATTTTACTTGTTTGCCAAAAATAAAAATAGGGCTCCACTATGTTACATACGCATACATATAATTAAATTTTAAAGAAAGGGGTAGGGGTGCATAGAAATAATTTTAATTTACACAGTAAAATAAAAATTAATTCTGTTTTCAGATGCACAAGTGTCTACATAACAGTATTCTCTCTATACAGGGATGGAAATTGTCATGGGACTTCCCATGCCTGCTATAGTAATAAAAATCAGACGTGAGCCTTGCAGGCTTTGCCTCTTGTTCTTCTTCTTCTTCCCCAATTATTAACTTTATTTAAAGAACTGTCCCATATGGTTCTTTGTAACCGAGAGGACGTAAAACAGAAACATGCATTCCCTCCCCAGCCCCCCAACCCCCTTCCCTAAAATTTTCGAGTGGAGAACTTTCATTGTGAAGCAACATTTTGTGGGGGGGGTTTTGGGGGGAAAAGGATAGGGTTAAGATTAGCTTCATGAAACTGGAAGAAGCAGACTTTGAGATTGAGGGGCAAAACATGTTTTGTTGTTGTTGTTGTTGTTGTTGTTTTTATTCCCTGTAACCGCGACGATGAAAAGAAGGAGGAGGGTGAGGAAAAAACAAACACACCAAAAGATTATGTTGATGTTATTTGTATGCAAGAAGAAGAACAGAAGGAAACAAGGAAAAAAACGGGAAGATCAAGGGGAACAAGATTGTTTGTTTATTATCGGTTTTTTTGTGATCAAAAGAAGAAGAAAGAAGAAGAAGAAGAAGAAGAAGAAGAAGAAGAAGAAGAAGAAGAAGAAGAAGAAGAAGAAGAAGAAGAAGAAGAAGAAGAAGAAGAAGAAGAAGAAGAAGACGACGAAGAAGAGCAAGAAGAAGAGAAGAAGAAGAAGAAGAAGAAGAAGAAGAAGAAGAAGAAGAAGAAGAAGAAGAAGAAGAAAGAAGAAAGAAAAAAAACAGAAGAGAACATCGTTTGTTATCTATGTACAAGGAGAAGAAGAAGAAGAAGAAGAAGAAGAAGAAGAAGAAGAAGAAGAAGAAGAAGAGAACAAGAAGAAGAAGAAGAAGAAGAAGAAGAAGAAGAAGAAGAAGAAGAAGAAGAAGAAGAAGAAGAAGAAGAAGAAGAAGAAGAAGAAGAAGAAGAAGAAGAAGAAGAAGAAGAACAAGAAGAAGAAGAAAGAACAAGAAAAACAAGAAGAAAAAAACAAGAAAACAAGAAGAAGAAGAAGAAGAAGAAGAAGAGGAGGAGGAGGAGGAGGAGGAGGAGGAAGAAGAAATAATAAGAAGAACCCAGAAGAAGACATGCAGTGTTAGTTATTTAAGTGAAAGAAGAAGAAAGAAGAGGAGGAGGAGGAGGAAGAGGAAACAAAAGGAAGAGAAAAAACATCTTATTCTAAATTCTTTCATTGCGCCATCCTTCCAGATACATACGTGTAGGCCTGCGTATGCAATTTTGTTAAGAAGGGAAAAGGAGAGAGAGAGAGAGAGAGAGAGAGAGAGAGAGAGAGAGAGAGAGAGAGAGAGAGAGAGAGAGAGAGAGAGAGAGAGAGAGAGGTTTGTATATGATTGTGATCAATAAAATAATAGAGGAGGTTACGAGCGTGAGGTAAACGCAGTGGTAAATGAAGGGCAGGAGCTGTGCCGGTCGGGGTTTGTCCCCCGGGGAGTGTTTTGTTAGCCAGATTGGTCCAGCCTGGATGCTGCTGAAAATTGTAAAGTCCATACCGACACTTCAATGG
>CM065706.1:15276008-15291008 GCA_017654935.2 Phymorhynchus buccinoides
CCAATTGTAATGCAACAAAATTACAATTACTATTTTCAATGTTTTAATGTACTGTGTTTTGCAGATGATCCTATCACAAATCGTCATATCTATTGTATTTTACAATAATAATAGTAATAATTTCATTTGATATAGTGCTAAAACCTATGGTGTAGTATGCTCGCTTTTATTTGACGCAACATTATAAGATGAAAAACATTAAAATCAACGTTTTGCAGAGGATTCTATTGCAAATCCTCATATCAAATAAGTAAGACCTACCTAGTCTAAAGTTCTGCGCTGAAGTAGAACTGAGGATCCATAGGCCAGCAGTTACAGATATTCCGACACACACACACACCCCTAAAAAAAAAAAAGTAAAGAAAGAAAGGAGGGAGAAGTCCATGACCTCGAGTGATTCCATGCCGGGATAGTTTTAGTTTTTTTCAGGATAGGCCTTCGTTGTATCTTTTACACACATATCTATCTCAGTATCTGTCTTTCTGTCAATATATCTCAATCTCTGTCTCTCTGTCTGACTTTTAGTCTCTGTCTATCTGTTTTTTTGTTTCTGTGTAGCAAAGTGGTTGTGTACCGTATACAAATTACTTTATTGTCTGAGAGGGCATATCATTTTGTTATGTGCTTGTGTTTATTATCATGTGTGTGCTTGCGGTGTGCACAAACTAGTTTTATGGACAGATGCATGCACATGTGCGCACAAACATTCACGTTTTATTTTACACACACACACACACACACACACGCGCATTTTTTTTACACACACACACACACACACACACACACACACACACACACGCACGCACGCACGCACGCACGCACGCACACGCACACACACACACACACACACAACACACACGCACACACACACACACACACGCACGCACACACACACACACACACACACACACACACACACATGGACGTACGGCAGACCCATTCGCACACGGATTGAAATCTATTTCTGACGCAAAGAGCTTTAGCTAACCGGAAGCCACTGGAAGGAAAATAGCCACTGCCTAAAGAGTTACGGTTAGTCACGGACCTACATTTAGGCCTACAATCTAATGTAAGTTCGTGAGGTTAGTAGCTGTTAAGGTCACGTGGTTTAGGTTTTAGCGTTTCGGTTTAGTGCTTGGGTTGGGGATAGGGTTATGATAAACAAAGAGACGGAGAGATATTAGTATGTAAACAGGGACACATAGAGACTGTCGGGACGGGTAACCAGCCAATGCAATGATGATTTTGTTTGTGGCCATCGGGTACAACCACGACTGCCCTCGAGCGCCGACATTTTGATAACACTCATCACAGAAAAAGAAAGCGTTTAATCAAAAATTAAAGAGAAAACCCAAATTTATCTTTCAAATTTTAATATAACAAAATTTAAATGTATAAGTTTAAGGTTATTCTGGTTAAAAAATTGTAAAACACGGTGTATTTAATTAAAAATATAAATTATTATTATAAATATGTGTATAAAACCTCTTTTTTGAAGGAAGTAAAATGTATTGGTCGATAAATTTAGGCTGGTTTCTTTGAGCGATCGATGAAGAATTTTTTTTCTTCTTACGATTTTAAACTCTTTGACTCTTGATTTTTACATGAGAATTATTGTATAGTAATTCTCAATTTTACAACAAAGAAAGACAATTTAGATAGATCTCTCTGTGTAAGTATAACTTGTACTTGTAGGCTTAAATCAGCCTTGTAGATGCAGCATTTGAGTCATATCTTCAATCCATATTAGTTATATAACTTAGTATATAAGTATACTTGTATCCTATCGCAAAGCGGTTTAGCAAAACTGTTTACGGTTTTCTCATGAAGAAAATGGCTGCAAACAGTGACAATTTCGTCCAAAGACAAAGAACAGTGACTTGTAATTTGAAATAGCTGGATATGTGTTTATTTTCTTCTTTTGATAATGTGTGTGATGGGAAAACAAAACAAAAGGTCTACAGGAAATTGAGGGTAAAAAATCCACTGTGGCACCTGTAAGCCCCTCAGTAGTGAGACATTGGACGACTTTGCATTAATGCTGGTATTTTTACAATACAAATTCGTCCAGTTGATTTGTCATACATATAACTTATCTAACATTTAAAAACAAATTGCCTCTCTCTCTCTCTCTCTCTCTCTCTGAAAAGCTGGATCTAAATCTTAGCAATTAACTGCCTGAAAACAGTCGCGTACATACCATAAAACTAAAATCGCAACATGTGTGATTTTATCACACATGATGCATGTATTTTATGATAATTAATTTTCAAAAGGCAATTTCGTTTCAGCTACCCAGACTACTCAAGACTTGTGTATGGGGTAAACAGGAGAGAGAGAGAGAGAGAGAGAGAGAGAGAGAGAGAGAGAGATTTGGTGGGTAGACAGTCAGACAACCGCCCAGACAATGTCACACACGTAATCCGAAGCTGATGCACTTGTACGATAGCGTAGGACAACAACAAAAACAACATATCTAATTGGAAAAAAACCCGACGACGAACGCTGTGAAGTGTGAATGTCAATTGTCACTTTACTAATAAAATAGGTCCGCAGATTTACGCAAAACGTGAGACCAAATTGAGCAAAACACGATTCCTTCCCTTTAACTATTTAAAGATACACAGACGCGCCACGATTAAGTCCCTTGGAATTTTTCTTTGTATTTACAAATGCCCCACATGGCCGAAAGCCGAAGAGGGCGTAAAACCCTATTTTTACTAAGTGGATATTTTTAGCAAGCTTTCTGCTCGCAGAGCTTTCTTCAGGCCGGGTTTGTGGGGAAGAGACATGAAGTTGACTACACTGAGTAGAGCTGTACTAGGGAGAAAGGTGGCAGAGTGGTTAAGACGTTCGCCTGCCAAATGTAGTGCGTGACTGCAACGTGAGTGACCCGGGTTCGAATAGTTTGAAAAATCGAACTGAACTGAACGTCGAGTCCTTCTGATGGGGACTTAAAGCTAGTCTGACCCATGCGCTTTACGAACGTAAAAATCCTATGGCAGTTGAAAGTCGGTAAGAGCAGGGAGAAATCCCGCTGAGCCAAATAGACGATTTTCGGGAGAAAAAATTAGGGGAGAGCACTTCGTGAAAATTAGAATTGCTTACCTCCATTACTCAGTCAAATGCCATAGCAACAATGGCGTCGAAGCTTGAAACCGCAGGATGCAAATCAGCGACTTGCAAACATTTTTTTTTTAAAAAATAAGGGGTGGCCAGTTGCTACAAAGTGATAGAACTTGCAAACTGTGACGTAAAAATATAAATGACATCAAACAGAATGACGCACTGCGTTCTACATGCTGTGTGTCTCCTCAAACACACGAAGCGAGGGCTGGGGATCTACCTGAAGGCAGAGTAACTTCCCCTGCTTGACCGATTGATTTAGGCAAGATCACTCCCACACACCATGAAATTACTCCCCTTAATTATTTCCGAACAATTCTTATTGATAGCTAGGTTTCCCCAAGTCTGATGCCCCCCCCCCCCCCCCCCCCCGCCTCCCCTCCCCCTCCCCCCTCCCCCCGCCATTTAAAAATTAAATTGGGTCTGAGGCGACCCGCTCTCAGACAACCCAAATTTCACAGAGAGTGACTTGTAGCGGTGCCAAGCCGATGAGGTTTAACCGAGGCGTGGTCACCACTACAGCTATCTGTATTAATAAAAAGTCTTTACTGGTTTCGTACTGCCTCCGGGCATTGCCTGTATTGTTCCCACCATATTTGTATTTATGTCCCATATGTGTCTGAAGACCAAGAGGACGTAAAACTCCATTTTCTCCTCCTCTGTGACTTGAATATACAATATACAAAATATATATATAATTTGGAATATGGTAGACCTACAGCTTAGTCTTTCACGGAAGACTATGACTAGCTAGGGGGCATTTGCACTGGCTCTAGTGCTGCAGCCAGAGAGAGGAGCGTATCCTGGGCAAGGCTTCCCCAAATTCATGTATCAACAAATTGTAGCCCAGCCCACCGGAATAGCGGCTGCGACCCCCTCTGCTATCTGGCTGTCATTTCCGGAAACGACAGACATGCAACAAGAAGATGTAGGTCTAAATGCATTAAGAATAGTTTTTTCCCCACTCTAATGTATGTGCCTCACCATTCTCTCTCTCTCTGTCTGAGCGTGTTTGCATGCATATGTGTGCATGTGCATGTTATGCACTTACACAGCCAGTCAGTGAGACGGACAGTGGGACAGAAGGATTGATATCTACTACCATCTCACACACACACACACACACACGCGCGCGCGCGCACGCACACGCACACACACACACACATACACACACGAGGGCAGGATGTAAAAAAGCTTTGTCAGCTTATTCTTTAACCCTCAATCAAGATGATTTTGACTTGACAGAGAGAGAGAGAGAGAGACAGAGACACAGAGAGAGTCAGCGAGAGACAGAGAGAGACACACAGAGGGAGAGAGAGGGAGAGAGAGAGAGAGAGAGAGAGAGCAGATCATGATACTGAGGTTTATTTGCCAAAAAGTCATCATTCCACTTTGTTAAAATCCAGAAGGTAGTGTCAGCCAAAGGTTCTTTATATAATTCGTAGTATAATAATACATAGTACCCTCTGGCTTTCATCCGGGCAGAATGATAGTACTGTTTTGATTGACATGTACCCCTCAGCACGCACCAACAGTCCACAATCACACAGATAAACCCACACCAGAAAACACAACAAGACTATCATGCTTTTTTCCAGAATCAGTATATTAGTTACATCACCTGATTCAACAACTTACTAAAAAATAAAATAAATACATCCTCTACTAACAACCTTCATAATCAACTATTCATTTCAGGGCAACTAAGGTCTAAAATGCGAGGAAAAAACAACACCACACACAACCATATTTTTCGACATACAGTGGAGAACTCATAACTCAAAAACGGATAACTCAAAAACACTGGATAACTCACAATCATTTTTGGGTCCCAGTATAATAATCTCTATGTTGAAAAGTCTTTTTTAACTCAAAAATTGGCTATCTCAAAATAAAATTTCAGTCCCTTCAATTTTGACTTCAGCGTTTTTTTCTGTACAGTGCACTTTTTTTTCTCTGATTTGACATTTGGATATTGGGGTCTGCAACGAACACCTTTTGCAAGAGTGAATGCCCTTGGAGGGTGGGGGAAGATGGTTCAGTACTGACCAGACAGGGGGATAACTCTCGCCAATAACCCCTATTTGATGCCACTAAATGGCTGCCTTCTGCAAGAGTGAATGCCCTTGTCAGTACTGACCAGCAAGAGCAATTACTCTCACTGTCAAGGGCGTTAATAACCCTAGTTGCAGAGGCCTATAGGGAAAACTAGTAGGTACCTGTACACACAAAATGAGAATCTAACACAAATATAACAACAATGTAGAATAGGATGACAGACAACAAAGTTAACATCGATTAAATGCAGACTCAAGGCACAAATGAGGTCTTCTTTTTCGAGGACACCTTTCTTTCCATATTTGGATGTTTTCCTGTGATTCTTTTCCTCTTGCATTTACTGGTGTTGCACTGCCTCCGGGCATTGCAGCCAGTATTGTTCCCACCATCTTTGTATTTACAAATGTCCCATATGTGTCTACGACCGAGAGGACGTAAAACATCATTTTCATCATGATTCTTCAATTCCTCTTCCCGTTTTCTGACGTCAACAGTAGTATTGCTTTGGGTGAGAATATTGATTAAAAAGAAGAACATTCCAATGTGACGAACCTAGCCGACTGTGCGGAAACAGCATTTTCACATCCGTTCTTGCTTTAAAAAACACCTCCAAAACAATAAAACAACAACAACAAAAACCTGGCAATTTCAAAACATACTCATCCCAGAAAACACACACACACACACACACACACACACACTACTTCAAACAAAATTACGAAACATTCAGAGAAAAACAAAAATTCAAAACGGACAAACCATTATTCTCAGAACAATTTGCTAGATGATGTTTGCTAGGTGATGCAATGGAATCTCCCTTATAAAACCTTCGAAAATCATCCAAAATGAGGTCTTAATTGGGAAGGAGTTGTATAAGGGAGGTAATTTTAATACTTACAAAGAAGGGCAATGTCTCAGAGAAGGTCTTATAGTGGGAGGGAGGGGGGGGGGGGGGGGGGGGGGGGGGGGGGGGGGGGGGGGGGGGGGGGGGACTTCCACTGTATCACAATTATTAAATCTGTCATTCCTTGAAAAATCGATTAAAATCGACATTTTATGGGTGAAGTAATATTAATTTCATTAATATTTAATATCAGTATTTCAATCTGAACTTAAATAATAAAACAATAACAAAACCAACAAACTTCAAATTAAAACTTAACAGATTAAAATATCACATATCTATATTGTTAAAAACTCGGGACTTTACTGGTGTTGCACTGCCTCCGGGCATTGCAGCCAGTATTGTTCCCACCATCTTTGTATTTACAAATGTCCCATATGTGTCTATGACCGAGAGGACGTAAAACACCATTTTTCATTCATTCAAATTAAAACTTAATACATATATGTATTGTTAAAACATTGGGACTTTACGGGTGTTGCACTGCCTCCGGGCATTGCCTCCAGGATCGTTCCCACCATCTTTATATCTACTAATGTCCCGTATGTGTCTGTTCCAGACCGGAGGACGTTAAGCAGAATTTCATTCATTCATTCAAATTAAAACACACTAACAAAACAAAACATGTAAAACCATAACAGACTATATCTTTCTTTTAAAGATATCTATGATCACTTTTGGTGAAATATCATAATAGAATAATCTGTATAATAATATCAAATCTGCTGGAATTCTTAGTAACCATGGCCTGTATTCACGTTGAGATAGCATGATGCTAACTTAGAAGCTCTTCCAATGTCCTATAGGATTTAATAGGACTTTTGGAAGAGCTTCTAAGTTAGCATCATGCTAAGTCTCATGCTATCTCAACGTGAATACAGGCCCATATTAATAACATTGTCACTGACAAAAAGCAAAAACCAAATAATCAAATCTTCTTTGGCACGAGAACACATTTTGTATTAATTCTTAAAGCGCCCATCTCTCTCTGTAATACTTTTAGTACACTTGAAATATCTTCTCTATTATGGGTGTGTGAATCACGTTATATTGTTAATACCTTATGATCCTACGAAAAATGCTTTATATAGTTATTATGTTTTAACACGCAAGATTTAACCATCTCGTGAATGTGTAGTAAGTTTGTGAATCATGTTATCTTGCGTTTACATGTGTGCTATTACGAAGTGTATGCTATATGTCTATTATGTCTTGGTAAGTAAGTTTTAACTGTTGTTATGAATGTGTTGTCGGTTGTGGTATGTGGACCATGTTATCTTGTATTTTCTTATCAAGTGTATGCTATTCGTTATTTGTTATTTTCTGATTTTACTTCATGTCTGATGTTCTATTTATATTTCAATTTGTAAAGCGCACAGAGCATGCTCATAGTGTGGAATGTTAGCGCTATAGCAAATCAAATTATTATTATTTATTATTATTATTATTAAATCGCCCCAAACTAATGAAGGACAACTCAAGATAAACTTTGCTAATTACATTTCACTAAAGTGACCTGCTTGCTGAGTATTTGTCAGTAGAGTGCTAGTGGTAGCGCGTTCGCTTCGTGTCAAGTAAACCCGAGTTCGAACCTGGGCACAGGGGATTTTTCCTCTCACTTTGCACTAGGCCTTGCGGTCTGAACATGGAGTCTTTTGGATGAGATGATAAACCGAGGTCCCATGTGCTCATGCATTTAGCACACATTAAACCCAGTGGCAACGAAAAAGTTGTCATTTGGTCAAAATTTACCCCCCCCCTCCCTTCCTTCCTCATCAGTCACACAAAAATCGCATGCAAATTTATTTTTTTTCTGGCTGCGCGCGCTCTCCAGGTGGGAGCAACCCGAATCTCACAGAGACGCCTCTGTGACTATAATGTACCTAACCTAATATCACATGTGAATAAATAAGAACCGTAGCTACATATCACAGTAAATCAACAATACTTTCAATATAAAAAATAAATGGCAGTATCTTGGAGAGAAAAAAAGTAATACTTTTATAAAAAAAACATTTGCAAAAACAAAAAAATCTGAAAGCAAAATTATAGTAGCTATCAAAATAATCAATACTGTTATTAAATGGATAAATGAAAATTGCGCACTGAATGCATAATCATAATCATTCGTCTGCCACTAAAATTCAAACATATCCTATATATTAACCCCTTGACTGCCACCAACATATCACGTACTGACCTGATGACATCACTGATGACGTCATCAGATGAAGAGGAATAACCCTGATATGCTGGCTTTTTCTCTAACACAGTCAAGAGAGTAATATCCCCAGACCAGTTTGCCAGATTGGCTCTATCAGTTGTCTTTTTCACAGCATGATTTGCCCAATGATTTTGTTCCTGAATTGTCTCTAGCAGTCAAGGGGTTAAAAGGTCTAAGAAACACAAAAAAGACATTTAAAACTTTTTTTCAGAAACGAAGATGACAGCTGGGTTCAGTAAAAAATTAACAACAAATTAAAACAAAATTGACCCCCCCCCCCCCCCCCCCCCCCCCCACCCCCCCCCCCCCCCCCCCCCCCCCCAAAAAAAAAAGAAAAAAGTCACGTTTCGGGTTCAACACATTTTCCAGTGCCACAAATTATTTGATCATGTCATACACTTTATGCTATTTTTGCTAAATGCTTTGGCAGTGGTCAAAAAAAAAAAGATGGAGGTTTATGATAATTATGTTGTCTCATGGTGTGGTCAAGGGATAAAGAGCCCTGCTTAGTGGTCAGGCACAGTATTCACGAGTGCGTCTTACAATAGTTAACACTGGTAGTAGCATGCAAACTATCATGCTTAGTTTTGTTCTGACTCGTTTTATTTATTTATTTTATTTATTTCATTATAGTCCCGTCAACAACTATGGTCATCTCAGGACTGTCACCACATACAGTTCGACCACTTAGTACAAAACACTCATCAATGTATCTTACCAGCGTTCAACAACAACCTGTCAACAACAAAACATACAGTACAATTCATAACATGACACCTCCATCATTGCGCCCTATAGCACATAAGTCCACACAGTGCTGGAAACATTGAGCCACTCTACTCTATTTATCGGATCCAGGTTATAAAAAACCAGTAAAAAAGGATAACAAACACATACTAGTAAAAAAAGATATATAAAAATTGCATACAGGCAAATTAATCAAAGAAAGGAGACCCAGCTTGAATAGACTTTGAATATGATTTAACAGCATACTGAACTTCAATCAAGCCAGCTCTGACAACTCAGGAGGCAAAAACAACAGCCCCAACTCCAAGACACCCAGCTCAGTATGGGTTGACAAAAACAACAGTCCCAACTCCAAGACACCCAGCTCAGTATGGGTTGACAGAAACAACAGCCCCAACTCCAAGACACCCAGATCAGTATGGGTTGACAAAAACAACAGCCCCAACTCCAAGACACCCAGCTCAGTATGGGTTGACAAAAACAACAGCCCCAACTCCAAGACACCCAGCTCAGTATGGGTTGACAAAAACAACAGCCCCAACTCCAAGACACCCAGCTCAGTATGGGTTGACAAAAACAACAGCCCCAACTCCAAGATCCCAGCTCAGTATGGGTTGACAAAAACAACAGCCCCAACCCCAAGACACCCAGCTCAGTATGGGTTGACAAAAACAACAGCCCCAACTCCAAGACACCCAGCTCAGTATGGGTTGACAAAAACAACAGCCCCAACTCCAAGACACCCAGCTCAGTATGGGTTGACAAAAACAACAGCCCCAACTCCAAGACACCCAGCTCAGTATGGGTTGACAAAAACAACAGCCCCAACTCCAAGACACCCAGCTCAGTATGGGTTGACAAAAACAACAGCCCCAACTCCAAGACACCCAGCTCAGTATGGGTTGACAAAAACAACAGCCCCAACTCCAAGACACCCAGCTCAGTATGGGTTGACAAAAACAACAGCCCCAACTCCAAGACACCCAGCTCAGTATGGGTTGACAAAAACAACAGCCCCAACTCCAAGACACCCAGCTCAGTATGGGTTGACAAAAACAACAGCCCCAACTCCAAGACACCCAGCTCAGTATGGGTTGACAAAAACAACAGCCCCAACTGGCAAGACACCCAGCTCAGTATGGGTTGACAAAACAACAGCCCCAACTTCCAAGACACCCAGCTCAGTATGGGTTGTGCAAAAACAATTCCCCACTCCAAGACACCCAGCTCAGTATGGAGTGACAAAACCGTAATTCATGGACTACAAGCCCCAAATATGGAGTGCCATGTCAGTATGGGTTGACAAAAACAACAGCCCCGCTCCAAGATATGGAGTGCAGTATGGGTTGACAAAAACACGGACTACAAGACACCCAGCTCAGTATGGGTTGACAAAAACCAGTAATTCAACTCCAAGACACCCAGCTCAGTATGGGTTGACAAAAACAACAGCCCCAACTACAAGACCCCAGCTCAGTATGGAGTTGACAAAAACAACAGCCCCAACGGACTCCAAGCCGCCCAGTCAGTATGGGTTGACAAAAACACCATAATTCAACTCCAACAAGCCAGCTTCGTAACATGGAGTGACAAAAACAACATTCACGGACTACAAGACACTTCTCAGTATGGAGTGACAAAAACCATAATTCACCAACTACAAGCCCCAGCTCAGTATGGAGTTGACAAAAACCAGCCCCACTCCAAGACAAGCCCAGCTCAGTATGGGTTGACAAAAACAACAGCCCCACCTACACCCAGCTCAGTATGGGTTGACAAAAACAACAGTAAACTCCATAACACCCAGATCAGTATGGGTTGACAAAGGCCAGCAGTAAGCTGATCGAAAATGTCCCCAGTACCGTAATTCAAAGTGACTACAAGCCGCTTCATAATATGGAGTGCATTTGTACCGTAATTCACGGACTACAAGCCGCTTCATAATATGGAGTGCACATGTACCGTAATTCATGGACTACAAGCCGCTTCATAATATGGATGCACATGTACCGTAATTCACTTTACACTTTCGGCTTCATAATATGGCCGTGGCACTGTACCGTACTTCCGCAGGGGTACAAGCCGGGTTCAAAAAAAAAGTTGCACTTATAGTCCGTGAATTCACGGTATGTATTTTTTTCTTAACATTGACTCAGTCACAACAAAACGTAAGCACGAACTACAAGCCGCTTCGTAACATGTTTTGCACATGTAATGCCGTAATGACGGACTAAACAGCCAATTCGTAACATGGCAGTTTCACTAATTTACCGTAATTCACCCACTTAACTGCTTAAGACGCTTCGTAATATAAGCCGCACCACCTACCAATTAAATTTGAAGACGAATACGAAAAAACTTGGGGCAAAAACCTACTTAAGCACACAAAAAAACTACGACATTTTGTTTTCCTACATTCACTCTAGAGCTGATCGCGGGTTTGTTGAAAAATGCCATACTTGAAAAATCAAACCTCGAACCAGATCGTCATTCCTCTGTTAACTGTATACCTGGAATTTAATTTCTGATTTTATTTTCTCATAAAAAGTGAACAAGCATGCCAAACAAAATGAATCAAGGATGCCACCAAAATGAAAGAGCTTTCAAAAGAAAAGGAGAATTGTACAACAAAACTGTATAGCCGCAGGGGTATCGGGGTTTTTTTGTTGCTAAAAAAAAAGCGGCTTATAGTCCATGAATTACGGTATGTATTTTTTTCTTTTCATGGACTCCGTCAGAACAAAACATAAGCATAACACAGCCCCAAGGGAAGCCGCTTTTGGCCAAAAATGCAAATGAGCACGGAATTTTTTCGCATTAAGCATGTTCTTATTTTTTTCATGTTTACTACCAATGCTGAACTGCTTAAGACGCCCTCGTGATTACCGTACCAGCTGCCAATTAAATTTGAAGACGAATACGAAAAAACTTGGGGAAAAAACTTCTACTTAAGCACAAAAAAAACTACGACATTTTGTTTTTCTACATTCACTTTTCTTTGAATTCAGAGATTTTAACAAAAATACAATACTTGAAAAATCAAAACTCCTACCCCATCTCCTTCCTCTTTTAACTGTGCTTCTGTTAACTTTAATTTCTGCCGATATTGTTCTTTTAAAAAGATAACCAGCATGCCAAACAAAATTAATCAAATGCAACCAAAATCAAAGAGCTTAAAAAAGAAAAGGATAATTGTACAACAAAATTTCGATGTTCGTTTTATCGGCCGATTTTTTTAAAACTATATTTTTCGAGGTCCCAAAATTGGATTTTGTTATTGTATTTTCTTACTATTCTAATAGTCACATTATAAGGCGCAGGGGTCTCAGTCTGGGGAAAAAAAGGGTCACCTTAGTCCGAAAAAATACAGTCACTCTTCCAGTTCACAGACATGCCAATGACTAGAAACGAATGAAAGAAAATTTTGAGGGGTACAATTATGTCAGAAGATAATTATCAGTCTTCTATATTCCTTTTATGATAGTTCAGTCAGGCATGTATGTACCCCTCGAAACGTTATTATTATATGGAAGCCCATGGCCCAGTTGGCATCGTGAGAAAATGCTGAAAATCGAATCTGCTGAGCTGAGTTCAGTAAGAGAGGTAACACAGATTACGCTATACTAGAGTACTGAAGGGGGTTGCGTACCCCTTAAGGCATTGACAAAAATGATGCAAGCATGACGTGATTTCTTAACAATCTTTACGATTTCAAGGGGGAGTACGCATGGGCCCAACCAATGCACAGACCTGCCGGTACTCTATATTACTCAAAAGCATACAAGTCTGAAAAAAAAAAAATAATTAGACCAAAAATAAAAAATATATATTCACATACCAAGGAATAACACTAACACACACACACACACACACACACACACACACACACACACACACACACACAATGAATGATAACAATTATTTTGCATTAAGAGATTACAAAAAACAAAAAAACAATTGCGCTAAGATTACCAAACAAGAATGAAGAACAATATCACTTTTATTTAAAGTAAGTACTAAACATAGAATTGCTAGCCTTTCGTTTAAAAAAAAAAGTAAAAATAATGAATAATAGCATACTTGATTCAGATCACAGAAATGCATGAAAATTAGTTCCAGCAAGAACAGCAAAATGAAAGAAAACTACACAATAAAAATGAACATTCCTTACAAAAGTTTCAATTGCTAAAAAAACCAGACATACCTTGAACTGTAGCTCTTCATGCTCTATACACACACACACTAATTCTTTCTTATACAAATAATGTTGTAAAATTTGGAACACATTTAAAAAAAAATCAGTACAATTTCAACAGTATGAGATGGAAAAGCCATCCAAAAACTGGTTGAACAAAGACTGGTGTCAAAATGTCAAAATGTCAACAAAGCAAACCAAGGGGTCTGGGATGCAAACAAAATTATATCACAAAAAGTTATTTCTATTTCTTCACAACTCTAATCTTTAAAGGGCCCCCTTGACGGATGAGTTTTTGCAAGAAACATGTCGACATCACCAGGAAAACACCCTTTATAGAGATCGCAACACTCATTTTGCTATGGTTTCCTAGAAATCAAACCGTCAAATTGGTGATTCCTCCTTGGCGGAGGTGCTGGAAGTCAAATTATGTCACTGAAAGAGAAGGCATGTGCCTTCTCTTTTCTAATGGCTGCCTGAGTTTAGACCAAATCGTTTGCACGAAATTTCCACAATGCAAGCCTTTTTATTATTATATTTTTTTAAATGTCATACAGTTTACCTAAAGGAGTTTCGCTCACAACAAAGGAAACAGATTCTTTTTTTTTTTACTGCACTACAAAGAAGAAAAAGCTTCAACCACAATAAGTGGCCTCCACCCACCCCATCCAAAATGACTTCTCTCCAGCATCTCCGCCAAGGAGGAATCGCCGTTTCTGACATTTTGATTTCGAGGAAACCAGAGCAAAGTGAGTGGTCCAATCCTTGAAAAGGCTGTCTTTCTGGTGATCTTGACGTGTTTCTTGCAAAAACTCATCTGTCAGAATGCACCTTTAACTGTATGCATGTATACGTACATGGAACTTTGATTTCTGCTGATCTTGTTCTTTTAAAGATAAATCAACATGCCAAACAAAAAGTCAAGTGCTACCAAAATAATCAAGTTAAAGTTAGAAAAACAAAACAAAAGCAAACAAACAACAACAACAACAACAACAAAAACAACAACAACAACAACAAAAACAACAACAACAACAACAACAAAAACAACAACAAAAACAACAACAACAAAAACAACAACAACAACAACAACAACAACAACAAAAACAACAACAAAAACAACAACAACAACAATAAAAACAGCGCTTTAGCTTGATATCTGATGCACCCCCTTTTGGGGGAGACGTTTGAATGACGGCGAAGAGTCGCCACAGGTTGACCTGATATTTCAGTACCTCCAGGATCAGCCCACATATTAAGAAGACCACCGCGCCAGAAGAACTTGTCCCTAAAGGTAAAAGCTGTGAGGATGTAAAACTGTCTTTCTACTAAACCAAGGGCTTAAAGTGAAAAGGACAATTGTAAAACAAAGTTTCTTTGATGATTCGAAAGTTGTATCCTTACAAAAACACAACTAAAATGATGCGTTGAAGTGTGACCTTGTCTCTCAATCCTTACAAAGGGTCTTCAATTCACAATTGTCATCTCTTACAGTCATACAAAGAGGGGGGAAATTATTATCGAATTGAAATAAAAACAAAGATAATACAAACCTTATTACCAAGATGTAATAAAAAAAACAATAAATAATAAATAACTGCAGAATTTCACAGTCTCAGGAAAATTTAAAAATAAATTTGGTGGGTTGGGGATATCCAAAGCACTAAACAACAAAAATAAAAACAAAACCAACGTTTCCGAGCATAACTCTTTCGTCTGGGTACACACACACACACACACACACAC
>CM065706.1:15296008-15341008 GCA_017654935.2 Phymorhynchus buccinoides
GTATTTGTGAGATTAGGGCCTCATTGCCGGGACAACAGTGAAAATTCTGCCTCAATTTTTTTATGATCAGTTTGGTAATTTGGGTTATGGTTATTGGAACACAGTTTTTGTTCAGTCACAGACACCGACAAACACACACACACATATACATACGCACACACATACACAGACACAGACACATACACACAGGCCCATATATTCCAGTCATAATTATTCTCGTTCCTTAAAGAAACTGGAGTGCAAAGAGACCGTAACCAATGGGTACATCATATTCGTTACAGGTTTAACAATAACAACAACAAATGCGCATTAAAAACTACCGTTTTCAAGGGAAAGACACTACACTCGAAGGTACAACGAGTTAAGACACTACATCCAAATACAAATCGGTTATCCGCAGCAAGTTAACGCAACCAGTTATTGCTTTGATAACAAAATATTCTGAACGAATTCTGTCCGCATTGTACCAAGAAGAATGGGGACTGGGTTGAATGGGGAGGGAGAGGGGAGAAAAAGACGGGGAGAAGAGAGGGAGGGAGAGAGAGGGAGAGAAAGAAGGAAGCAAAGAGGTGGGGAGGGAAGGAGGGGCGGGGGTGAAACAGAAACAATAGAAACATTATCAGTATTTCAATCAATTAATCAATCAATCAATTTGTTTTTCTGACCCACACACAACCTGTCAAAATCAGAAATCATTTTCTCTCTTTAAACAAGATTCTTTTTAAGAATACACATCTGTATTGTTACAAATTCAGGACTTTCCTGGTGTTGCACTGCCTCCTGGCATTGCCTCCAGGATCGTTCCCACCATCTTTATGCCTACTTTAATGTCCCATATGTGTCTGTTCCAGACCGGAGGACGCTAAGCAGAATTTCATCAATCATTTTCGTTTTTAACTGTAAGAAGAAGAAAAAAGCGCACAAACCAACAAAATCAAAGATTCCCTTCATAAATGTACACTTTGGGCACAATCTTAAGCAATCTTTTACAGTGTGAGATTTCTATATTCATCCTCAGGTACTGAAAGACAAAATCTGGATCCAGCCACAGTGAGACTTTTACCTTTTTTTTTCTTCGTTTTTTTTTTCTCCAGCAGCTCCAGTATTATAAAGTCACACATCTTTCTTCTCTTTCTCCTTCATTCGTCTTTGGGAACCTTCATTCTTTAAAAGAACTTGCGGGTTAAATTTTTAAATGCATGGGCACAACTACACAAAATGAAAAAACCCTGAAAGGCCGGGGTCCAGGGGTAATGTCCCCCTGCAGCTGAAGCAAAAATTAATTTATGAAGGTATTTTAGTTTGCTTTTTCCACAATTTATACAAATGCTTATTTTAAAGTGTTTGAAAAATACAGTAGACACACAAAGATCTTGTTTGACAAATAAAAATTAAAAAAAATCCTTTTCTGGTAAAATTCAAAAACAGGAAATCCTTGTATACCAGGAAAAGTTGCACCCATGAATATGCAACATTAAAATTTAAAGAACACACACAATGGTCGATTTTGAATTGAGAAATATTACCCATCTATAATAAAGACAAACAAAGTAAAAGCAAAACTCGTATTTCCATATACGTTGTACACTTTAAATTAAAAGATATAGAAAGAGGTCTCCCGCATTTTACGATGAACACAACTGGCTTAATTAATTTGGATTTGTATCCATGTTGTGATCAAATGGTAAACTTCAGATGAAACATGTGACCCAGCACCACAAAAGGGACATTAAGTGTCAAACTGACCATTCTGAGAAAATGGTTCATTGGAAAACAATTCTCTTTCTTACGATATAAGAACCATTCTTGTATCTTTTTCCGTTCCCGAGTTATGAGCATTTAAAGTTAGTAGGGTGAGCGTCAGCCATTTTGAGAAAACACAGTCTAAAGTCTAGCCTAGCTGTAGAAAATGCAATGACCTACTGGTTTTAAAACACTTATAAGACCATTTAGAGACCATATTAAAGATTATCCTTTATAAGTATGAAAAATAAGATGGTAGAGAACATGAAAATACTCATAACTCAAAATTGACCACAAAATGAATTTTTGACTTTGCAAGCCTGTTGTGAGAAACTAGCCCAGCGACTTAATGTCCCTTTCGGGGTGCTGGGTCACATATTTTAGCTCTCCAACCTCATGGTTTTTTTTCTTCATTCTCTCCTCTTCTTAATCATAATTATTACATTTACCTTATTCTTTATCATTAATAATATTTATTACTGATATTCAGAAGGTCATAATTAATAGCTATCACATAAGACCACCAACACAAGACTATCAACATTATGCTTTTTTTTCCAAAAAAAATGTTCTTAATTGCTTTTTATCACAGTTATTACAGTACAATTATTAAGTGTTCTGATTACCATATTGACCCTCTCACTCTGATCAATCGAACCGATAATCTATATTGAATACCAAGTGATGGGAAGTAACTCCGAACGTCACACCAAATCTTTTATTTAAAAAAATCACCCAGAATAAAGTCTAACTCACATTTAATTTCTGAAAGATGCATATTGAATAGCAATGATGATATTTTCATTCCAAAGCTAACACACTGTCACACAACAAACCATGAATTGGAATTAAAAAATCCGTAATGGCGCTCCGAGCATCGCGCCGAGTCAATACTGCGCACGTCACGTGGAAAGAAGAAAAACATTTGGGGTCACTTCGAAAAATCCGTTCAAAAAGACTAGTGGGTGCTTTCCCTTGCTGTAAGAACCAAAAACGGACCACTGAGAGTCAGGAACAGGAAGAACTAACTTAGTATATTGCATTGTGGGTAGGGCAAAAGTGAAAGTGAAACTACTAGACCGGGCGTTCAGCGGGCGCAATCGGGGGCTACGGGAGCCAATGGTAAAGAAAAAATCTGGTCAGATCTGGCGTATGTAGCCTTGAGAGGGTTAACAGTCATAACATTATAATCTTAACATTTTCAAAAATCAGGTTCATTAACAATATCATTATCATCTTCATTTATGATTAAAGCTATGATTGAACACTAAGACAAATTATTAACGCAGTCGAATCAGATATTACATTTGAAATACACTTTTGACAAAAATCTTCTGATCATCGTGACTATTTGCTACTATTGAATGCTTTAATCACAATAAACAATGCACTTTCCCTGAACGGCAAACATATGCTTTGAACAAGAACTACACAAACCGCAACCGTTACCCCTCTCTCTCCCTCTCTCTTTCACTAAAAGCAGTCTAAAAATATCGGCAACAGTAGGAATTCTGCAGCATGTAAAAAAGCACACGAAGACCAGCTAAGGATAATTATACAGTACGAAATCAGGCATCAGAATTGTCTGAAGTCCAATCCTCTGAAAACGCGCTAAAAGGGCCATCAAGGCCCTAGCCTGAAGAGGGACAACACCGAAATGAGTTCCCAACATGACCTAAAAGGCTTAACCCTTTCACCACCAATGTCGCATTTTAGCACCACAATAACACCCATGTCACTAAAAGGCATCAAATCAGGGCCTGTTATCCAAAGAGCCTATTTTCTTAATTTTGGGAGGTAGGGATATGTCACAGAGGAATTCGCAATATTGCAGGTACTTTATTTTCTCTACCCAGTTAAGTTTTGTAGTATTTTTTGGCTGAACAATGGCCGGCAGCGAAAGGGTTAATATAGTGAAAAAAAGCTATGTAACAGAAAAGATAGCACTGAATAAAAAGGCAAAACCTCTGACAAGAGAAGCCAGTCCTCTGTCAGAAATTCTCAATCCTCTGAAAATAGCTGATCCTCTGACAATTCTGATGCCTGGAAATACTGTCACACAGTATTAGCTTAGCTTAGCTTAGTTTAGTAGATGACACAGTGAGCATGTTAACTGGCAATTCCATGGGTGCTCCTGGGAAATTAAAAAAAAACTGCAAGGGGGCAGCCCCGGCGGAGTGCAGGGGCAGCGCACACACACACATTTACTGCTCTTTTTTCACCCCTCTAGACTAGTACAAGTGCTACATTCCTTTGAATATAGCAAATGCATATATAGGCCCTTTTTATTGTACAAGTGTGTGTGTGTGTGTGTGTAAGAAAATAGTTGCTTCTCAAATTCTCATAATCCGGCAACGCCGGCTCTCAGGCAATTTAAAAATTCTGCAATTCAGGACATCCTGTAAGGAGCATCCATGCAATTATCAGTAAAATACTGATCGCAAAACCAAAATACTGAAGAAAACAATTTGACCCTGTCAGTCCCAGGGACTGATAAATGTTTGCTAGGACTGATCAATGGTTTTAACAGAGGCTTTGATATTGTGAGTTTCTGTGTTTTTCACTGGTTTTTGTGTTGTGACTTTCTGTGTTTTTCACTGTTTTTTTACTTGTGAGTTTCTGTGTTTTTCACTGGTTTTCTGTGTTTTTCACTGGTTTTTTACTTGTGAGTTTCTGTGTTTTTCACTGGTTTTTGTGTTGTGACTTTCTGTGGTTTTCACTGGTTTTTCTTTCCCTGAGACTGGTTTTGACACCGGTTGTTATGGAAATTGTCGCTGGTTTTCAAAATACCTAACACGATCAATGTCAGACACCCAAAGTTTTCTTGCCAAGTCACAAACCATGCGCATGAAAAAAAACCCATGAATATTGCAGACATTCACTGCAGCAAGTCCATCGACACGTTTGCTTTTGAAGGATCCCCTTAACCTTCCTCAAATGTCATCAGTAAATCTACAAGACACGTCTTCTTGAGGTAATATATGTCACCTTACAAAACGTGAAGCCATTCTGTGCAGCAGTTATCAAGATATTGGATAAGGGAGGGGTAGGAGGAGCAAACCTGTTCAAACACCCTCATCAGCATTATAATTGATCAGAAAGACACAAAACATCAGCTGCGGGTCGAGATACCACCCCTTCAAAATTTGAAGACATTTCTAAGCAGCGGTTCACAAGATATCACAAGGATACACATACGCACACACACCAGGCATGGTAGTGGGGGCAAAGTGGTTTTCAAGGAAAATGGCCGGGGGTCCAGGGGGCTGAAGAAAATTCAATAAAATTCAATAAATGAGTGAAATTTTCACTTTTTCATGCCGTTTCAATGCATTTAAAAAAAAAAAATTGTTTCAAACTGTTTCACGGATTTTCCGCGATTCGTTCGCAGAGGTCTACCATGCCTGACACACATGCACAAAACAACCAGTCGGTCAAAAAAAAACCCAGAAAGAAGTGATCACAAAATGCTACTGCTTCACATAGGCGTGATTGGCTAATGTCAACAAAGACGACGACTTACGAGGGAAATGGGAACTCAGGCATGGTAATGGAGGAAAAGCGTTTTTCTCTGAAAATAGTACAGATAAACCCCTATTTTACCACCCTCTGTTAAGCGACCACCTCTCATTTGAGACCGGATTTGTTGGCACGGATGCATTTTACTATGTAAACCTCTCTTAAACGACTTCCTCTAAAACGCGACTTACGACCGCCATTTTGTTGGTTTTTACGACCGTTGCTGTCGTCTGCATAGACTTCGAGCAAAGGGAAACAACCACTGGGCCTGAAAGCGGAGTCGCTTCCCTTGTTGTAGAAAAGATGGAAAGCGTAGGAAAAGCACGAAAACCACTGACTTTGAAAAAGAAAACTACTGACTTTGGACGAGAGTGGAGGTGATTAACAGAAGTCGGCGAAGTGAAACTGTAATACATCGATTGCACAATCCTATGGAGTTGGAAAGACCCAAATCCAGTTTTAATATGTCATTGTATGTGTGCATGAAGAAGAGAGTATGAACTGTGCTGAACTTTTTCTTTCTACGGCTGCCAGTGAAAACCTCCGTCATACGACCCCTCCAATTTACGACCGATTTTTCCGGACATTTTGGAAGTCTTAAAATAGAGGTTTGTCTGTATAGGGTTTCAGGAGATGTCTCTTGGTGTAATCAAGGGATTAAAACCCCTTTATGGTGATCAGGGGACAATTGCTCCTGTAAAACTGTTCAAACTTGGGAAAAGGGCATACCCTCAAACTTAAAGGTGGACCCTGATGGACGAGTTTTTGCAAGAAACACATCCGTCAGGGTTCACCTTTAAAACCCCTTCTGACATTTGATTTTTTGCATTCACTTTTCTCTGAATTCAGAGAATTCTCTGAACATTACCATGCCTGGAATTGAGCAGAAATGCCTAGGTACCCCAGTTTTCTTATTTTCGGGAAAACAAATTTCAAATCCGGATTTTACCACAATTTTCTGGAACATGACAGGAATATGTAGTCTACTAGTCAGTACTGGTGATGTGGTTCCTCTCGCTGTGCTATGTTCACAAAATGCAAGCAAGTCGACCTTTTGCGTTCTTCCCCACATAATTTATTCAAGCATGAGACTTAGCATGATGCTAACTTAGCATCTTCCAAAAGTCTTCCCCAGGACATAAGAGCTTCTAAGTTAGCATCATGCTAAGTCTCATGCTATCTCAGAATACCTGTTTATCCCTACATTATGATTGCAGACCTGTTTAACCCTATTTTGCAAATTTGTAATTTCTGAAACAAAAAATAGTAACTTAGAAAAAAACCACTGTAATCCAACATGCGGACGATTCTATTTCTTCACAAAATCCAATTAACAAGAAAACTATTTGTAATTACACAATTATACGCAAGCAATAGTGCACTGGGAGACCTTTAAAAACATGTTTAAAACCATGTATTTGCCTTTTCTTTGGTGTCTTTCTATCAGATTTTGGATCATTTGACCTAGAACTCTCACCACGCGGTCGCTTTGACGCCATCTTGAAACAGAATGAAAATAAATTGACGCGCATTGATGCTGGGAACCGGAATAACTTTTCACCGCATTGTTTCAAAAGCATCACTTGCCGACGCAACTGTAGTGGTGGGTTTTTTTTATTAGGATATTTTTTTTCGTTGTTTTTTTGACACCGTAATTTCGTAATTTGACTATCGTTTAATAAAAATTACAGCAAAATCGTAAAGGTAAACAGGTCTGTGATTGGGATCGTTTGACTGTTACTTACTTGGCTTAAACAACTTTTAAACCATGTCAAGTTACAGCAACAAGCTTAAAGCTTATAGCGTGCTCGTAAAGATATCAGTTACTACAGGTAGCTTCGCCGGCTGCAAAATAAAAACAAATTTTTAGACACAAATAAAACGTCTCTCAGTTCACAAATATTTGAAAGCATACTACAAACAGGAAATGACATTAGCCATTCAAAATGGTTGCAATCCACAATTTGGGCCATTTGGCATTTCTCTTATCAACAACAAGCTGAAAATCTTATTTTCGGAACATCATTTATCTTGACAAGAAGCTGAAAATCTATTTTCGGAACACCATTTCTCTTATCAACAACAAGCTGAAAATCTATTTTCGGAACATTATTTCTCTTATCAACAACAAGAAGCTGAAAATCTATTTTCGGAACATCATTTATCTTATCAACAAGAAGAAGCTGAAAATCTATTTTCGGAACATCATTTCTCTTATCAACAACAAGAAGCTGAAAATCTATTTTCGGAACATCATTTCTCTTATCAACAAGAAGCTGAAAATCTATTTTCGGAACATCATTTCTCTTATCAACAACAAGAAGCTGAAAATCTATTTTCGGAACATCATTTCTCTTATCAACAAGAAGCTGAAAATCTATTTTCGGAACATCATTTCTCTTATCAACAACAAGAAGCTGAAAATCTTATTTTCGGAACATCATTTATCTTGACAAGAAGCTGAAAATCTATTTTCGGAACACCATTTCTCTTATCAACAAGAAGCTGAAAATCTTATTTTCGGAACATCCCGACCAATCATTTTTCCTTTCCGTGACGCACACGGACCTGCCGTGACAATAGGCATCTCTGAATGAGAGAGAGGAAGGTGGGTGGAGGGAGGGAAAGGGAGGAAAAAGGGAATGAAAGAAGAGGAAAGGAAGAGAGGAGGGAAAGGGGGGAGAGGGAAAGGATCTGGAGGGAGGGAGGAAGGAGTGGCAGCTTTTTCAGCCAGGAAGAACCGTTCTAAGGACACCTAGGTGATCGACAACGTTTGAAACACGCTTGGGTAAATTATGATTTGTCACATTGTTTGACACCGACGAATGAGCAAGAATGAAAAGGGCACTCTCCCCCATTTTAGTTTGACACTGACGAATGAGCAGCAATGAAAAGGGCACTCTCCCCCATTTTAGTTTGACACTGACGAATGAGCAAGAATGAAAAGGGCACTCTCCCCCATTTTAGTTTCACACTGACGAATGAGTAAGAATGAAAAGGGCACTCTCCCCCATTTTAGTTTGACACTGACGGATGAGTAAGAATGAAAAGGGCACTCTCCCCCATTTTAGTTTGACACTGACGAATGAGTAAGAATGAAAAGGGCACTCTCCCCCATTTTAGTTTCACACTGACGAATGAGTAAGAATGAAAAGGGCACTCTCCCCCATTTTAGTTTGACACTGACGGATGAGTAAGAATGAAAAGGGCACTCTCCCCCATTTTAGTTTGACACTGACGAATGAGCAGGAATGAAAAGGGCACTCTCCCCCATTTTAGTTTGACACTGACGAATGAGCAGGAATGAAAAGGGCACTCTCCCCCATTTTAGTTTGACACTGACGAATGAGCAGGAATGAAAAGGGCACTCTCCCCCATTTTAGTTTGACACTGACGAATGAGCAGGAATGAAAAGGGCACTCTCCCCCATTTTAGTTTGACACTGACGAATGAGTAAGAATGAAAAGGGCACTCTCCCCCATTTTAGTTTGACACTGACGAATGAGCAGGAATGAAAAGGGCACTCTCCCCCATTTTAGTTTGACACTGACGAATGAGTAAGAATGAAAAGGGCACTCTCCCCCATTTTAGTTTGACACTGACGAATGAGCAGGAATGAAAAGGGCACTCTCCCCCATTTTAGTTTGACACTGACGAATGAGTAAGAATGAAAAGGGCACTCTCCCCCATTTTAGTTTGACACTGACGAATGAGCAGGAATGAAAAGGGCACTCTCCCCCATTTTAGTTTGACACTGACAGATGAGCAGGAATGAAAAGGGCACTCTCCCCCATTTTAGTTTGACACTGACGGATGAGTAAGAATGAAAAGGGCACTCTCCCCCATTTTAGTTTGACACTGACGAATGAGTAAGAATGAAAAGGGCACTCTCCCCCATTTTAGTTTGACACTGACGAATGAGCAGGAATGAAAAGGGCACTCTCCCCCATTTTAGTTTGACACTGACAGATGAGCAGGAATGAAAAGGGCACTCTCCCCCATTTTAGTTTGACACTGACGAATGAGTAAGAATGAAAAGGGCACTCTCCCCCATTTTAGTTTGACACTGACGAATGAGTAAGAATGAAAAGGGCACTCTCCCCCATTTTAGTTTGACACTGACGAATGAGCAGGAATGAAAAGGGCACTCTCCCCCATTTTAGTTTGACACTGACGAATGAGCAGGAATGAAAAGGGCACTCTCCCCCATTTTAGTTTGACACTGACGAATGAGCAGGAATGAAAAGGGCACTCTCCCCCATTTTAGTTTGACACTGACGAATGAGCAGGAATGAAAAGGGCACTCTCCCCCATTTTAGTTTGACACTGACGAATGAGCAGGAATGAAAAGGGCACTCTCCCCCATTTTAGTTTGACACTGACGAATGAGCAGGAATGAAAAGGGCACTCTCCCCCATTTTAGTTTGACACTGACGAATGAGCAGGAATGAAAAGGGCACTCTCCCCCATTTTAGTTTGACACTGACGAATGAGCAGCAATGAAAAGGGCACTCTCCCCCATTTTAGTTTGACACTGACAGATGAGCAGGAATGAAAAGGGCACTCTCCCCCATTTTAGTTTGACACTGACGAATGAGTAAGAATGAAAAGGGCACTCTCCCCCATTTTAGTTTGACACTGACGAATGAGCAGGAATGAAAAGGGCACTCTCCCCCATTTTAGTTTGACACTGACGAATGAGCAGGAATGAAAAGGGCACTCTCCCCCATTTTAGTTTGACACTGACGAATGAGTAAGAATGAAAAGGGCACTCTCCCCCATTTTAGTTTGACACTGACGAATGAGCAGGAATGAAAAGGGCACTCTCCCCCATTTTAGTTTGACACTGACGAATGAGCAGCAATGAAAAGGGCACTCTCCCCCATTTTAGTTTGACACTGACGAATGAGTAAGAATGAAAAGGGCACTCTCCCCCATTTTAGTTTGACACTGACGAATGAAAAGGGCACTCTCCCCCATTTTAGTTTGACACTGACGAATGAGCAGGAATGAAAAGGGCACTCTCCCCCATTTTAGTTTGACACTGACGAATGAGCAGGAATGAAAAGGGCACTCTCCCCCATTTTAGTTTGACACTGACGAATGAGTAAGAATGAAAAGGGCACTCTCCCCCATTTTAGTTTGACACTGACGAATGAGCAGGAATGAAAAGGGCACTCTCCCCCATTTTAGTTTGACACTGACAGATGAGCAGGAATGAAAAGGGCACTCTCCATTTTAGTTTGACACTGACGAATGAGTAAGAATGAAAAGGGCACTCTCCATTTTAGTTTGACACTGACGAATGAGCAGGAATGAAAAGGGCACTCTCCCCCATTTTAGTTTGACACTGACGAATGAGCAGGAATGAAAAGGGCACTCTCCAGACCTGCCTACCCCCAATTTCTTTTTTAGGTACTCCACGAAATAAAATTCCGTACTTTTTCTCAAAATTCCGTATTTTGTAAGGAGACCCCAAAACGGAACATTACAGAACATTAAACCGCCATGCGAAATGACGAAAAACACTCGATTTTGACAGATCTTAGAAGTTCAAATTTTTGCCGTATTAATTTTCCATTTACCGTACTGCAGTATTGGGGCTCAAAATCGTGTACAAAATACGGAAAAATCGTATGGGTAGGCAGGTCTGACTCTCCCCCATTTTTGTTTCACACTGAGGAATGAGTAAGAACGAACAAAATTCTCCCCCATCAAACTCCTTACAAATGCAGTGTTAATAGGTAGGTCACACTCTTGACAAATCATACCATTTCACACACCTTCTCTCCCCCATGCCTACAAATTCTCGCAATACAGACACTAACACAGCTACACATACACAAAAACATATCTATGTACAAAAAGATACCCATCTATGTACAACTAGGCCACAACGCCGTGGATCATCCTATGCACAAACCACATCACAAATTTACCCTTGATTTGTGGTTATATTCAAAACAAATAAGGGTGACTAGTCAACAAACAAAACGCGTTATTGCTTTCAGCATGGATTTCAACATAGTTCAGGATTTTTATATACAAAAATATTGCAAAATTTAAAAAAAAGGGGGCTTGCAGATCAAAGCACTTGCAAAGTGATTATTGAACACTTGACATCTTGCCAGCTCCATTGCAACACTTGACAACAGCATGACATTGGAATTTAAAGGGGGACCCTGATGGATGAGTTTTTGCAAGAAACACGTCGAGATCATCAGAAAGACAACCTTTTCAAGGATCGGAACACTCACTTTGCTCTGGTTTCCTAGAAATTAAACCGTCAAAACGGATTCCTCCTTGGCGGAGATGCCAGAGAGAGTAGCCATTTTGGATGGGGTGGGTGGAGGTCACTCATTGTGGTTGAAGCGTTTTCTTTTTTTTGTAGTGCAGTAAAAAAAATGTTGGAGCTATTTCATTTGTTGTGAGCGAAACTCCTTTAGATAAACTGCATAAAAATATTTTTTTAATAAAAAAATGCTTGTATTGCGAAAATTTCATGCAAACGATTTGGCGGCCATTAGAAAAGAGACGGCACACGCCTTCTCTTTGGGTGAAAGAATTTGACTTCCAGCACCTCCGCCAAGGAGGAATTGCCGATTTGACGGTTTAATTTCTAGGAAACCAGAGCAAAGTGAGTGTTGCAATCTCTGTAAAGGGTGTTTTCCTGGTGGTCTCGACGTGTTTCTTACAAAAACTCATCCATCAGGGTGCCCCTTAAAAAACAAAAGCTGAAGACCCACTGTTTGTGATAGAAGGCTGACAGATACTGCCTTCAGACTTTCATCCCCAGACAGCATGTCTCTCTCTCTCTAAAAACAAATCATCCCCTCGAACACCGTCTCCTAACCACCACATACAATCACGCATCTCTCTCTCTCTAAAAACGAATTACCCCCTCGAACACCCAAACACGCTCATCTCTTCACCACCACATACAATCACGCATCTCCCTCTCACTCTCAAAGACCAACCAAGTCCTGACCGTTCCGATCCGCAGAAATGAGATGTCCATTTGTCCAACGACTCCGTCTCTGGATGCTTTAACAGTACCTGGCATCTTTCCTTTTATCTCCAAAGTTTTGGGCAAAATTCCACTTCAGACACACCCCGCTCATGTTTACGACTCTCAGTCTCAAAGTGCGCTTTTTGTTTGCATGAAGGGGGCAGTGGGTGGATGCCTCGTGCCTCCATACGGGGAGCTGGGCTGGACAACCCCACCCCCTCCACGAGTCTCTCGGACTATAGGGCGCACCTGATTATAAGGCGCACCCCAAAAAATTTAACACAAAATTTGGATATTGTTACGACTTTTTCTCACTATTTTATTCCATTGGTCTCAGTCTGGGAAAAAAGTATGGCCTTATACTCCGAAAAACATGGTAGTTGAATAGAGTTCACAACTGAATTTTCTTTCGACTAAAAGGTCGGATAGTGTGTACAGTGAGTGGCCTTTCATGGTGCATTTCAGGGAAAGATTTCAGCAGCTACTTATTCCGATGGCAGTAGATCTGTTCCTGACTGTTTTCCCCTCAAAACCACCCCCACCTCAGTTGAACCACACAGAACTGAGATCTGTCTGCTTAGTTCATACAGTGGCTGACAGCCATAAGGTACTATCATGAAAAGAATATGGAAGGCTGACAGCACTGTCTGGCTTTCACCCTCATGCATCTCTCTCTCTCTCTCTCACCTTTTTTGGTAATGACAATAAAATGTTCAGCGTTCTCTCTCTCTCTCTCTCTCTCTAACAACCAGCATCTTGATACTTCCATGGGTGCAAGCGGTGACCAATGCATTTGCCTGAGCTTTCCATCATAACCCTTGCTAAAACGGTCAATTTAAGAGCACAGAGCGTGAGAAGAGCCCTATCTTCAGGCAGACCACTGCCTGAATCAGCATCAAATTGCCTGAATTCAGGCTTCAGGCAAACTCACATGCACCCTTGTACTTCAAAAAGCATCCAGACTTTCCAGCTATTGCAGTACCTCCAGGATCATCCCACCATCTTTATATCTATTCATAATGTCCCGCGTGCACCTGTTCCAGACCGGAGGACATCAAACAGACTTTTCTTCTTCTTCTCTCTCTCTCTCTCTCTCTCTTAAAACCCTTTCATCGCCACAGTCGCCTCTTGGCACCACAATGATTCAACACCCACATCACTAAAAAGCATCAAATGAGGGTCTGGTATCCAGTGGCCTTATGTTCTATGGTTTGGGAGCTAAGGACATGCCCTATTTTATGCATGTCACAGAGGAATCCCCAATATTGCAGACAGAATCTTTTCTCTACCCAGGTAAGTTTAATGGAAAGTTTGGGCTGAAAAATGGCTGGCGTTGAAAGGGTTAAATTAACTACTCACACACACACGCCTCTCCACCGACTGCACCTTCTTCTTCTTCTTCGATCGCTCAGACAGTTTCCTGTCAATTATGAGCGCAGATGCGTCATGCTGCCGTTATGCGCCTAATAAATAGTTAGGCCCAGCAAGTCCGACTTCGGCTGGAGGAAATCTTTTTTAAAGTGTTTCTTGAAAAAAGGGCAGGAGAATGGACCGGTAAAGGCAGAAAGATAGTAGATGACAGTAAGCAAAGGGAAAAGGCAGAGTCAAAGACAGTGACAGATTAGAGGAAGTTACAAGCACAGAACTTCCAGAAAGTGGGAGAACTATTTATACAAAAGACCCCTCCCGGTATCCCCACGGGGGGGGGTGGGGGCTCAGTTCAAATCCACAGAACTGAGATCCGTGCATTCATCGAGCCGCTCCGCTTCGGCGGCCGTGTGCGGGGGGAGGAGGGCGGGGCTGTGGGACGGGGAGGGGGAGGGGGCGGGGGTGGACTCAGCGGTGGTGGCAGCGCCGCCGGTGGTGGTGGGCGGGGCGCGGTAGAGGCGCAGGGCGGCAATGCAGAAGGCGATGGACATGAGCTTGGTGCCGGCCACGCCCAGGAAGGCGGAGTTGGACATGAGGTCGGTGTCGTACAGCCAGCAGGAGAGGGAGGCGCCGCTGCAGCTCTCGCGCCACACCTGGCACGTGTTGTCCAGCAGGCGGCCCGTGATGATGGGGCCCACCACCGTGCCTGACACCAACAATCCACCACAATTATGTTTCAAGATTCAAGATTCTTTAACTCTTCTGCTGCCGTCGGCGGGTTGAACCGCCCGGTTTACTGTATACCGTTGCTAGCCACAGGCGGGTTTGACCGCCAGATACTAGGGAAACCCTGGTGTCCCCCTTTGCGCTATTTATATGAAGTGACATCACATCCTTTACTTCCGTGACATGCGCAGTTCGCTCAGGGAAAGCACAATCTTCCGCCATCTGCATTTGTAGGCTAAATTTTGTAATTTTCAATCGATTTTCGTCGCGTTTTCGACGATGGAAACTGATGACTTTTGGCATGAACCTCTACAAGATGGCGACAGTGATGACGAAGCATTTACTGTGGAAGAAGTGGCAGAATCTGAACTTAGGCGAATAAAAAAGAGCATCGAAAGTGTTGAAACGATCTTGGGTTTGCAGCAGCAGATCGACACAGGTAATTTTTAGTGATGATTCGAGCGAGTATTTTTTTAATGAATTTTTAAAGTGAGTGTGTGCGAAAATCAGTGCAGCGGCAAAAATTACTTGGTGCGCAACAGTAAACAGTCTAAGTAATACTTGGTAGTAGAAGAGTTAATCAGCCAATGCATCACAATACAAAGGAAATCGTTTTGGTTTTGCACAAGACACAATCCAACAACAACGAAAACATGCACATCGATGGACAACCAATACATTTTACTTATTCATTATTATCATCATCTTCATCACTGTTGTTGTTGTAGCGATTGTCCACTTAACTCTTTTAATGCACACGTTTATCCACTTGCATACACACATACACACATTTGCATGCGCATGCGCACACAAGCATATATACATGCACATGCACGTACGCACACACTCTCTCTCTCCCACACATATGATACACCAGCTTCACACAGTATGAATGTGTCAGTACACCAAACACTAGGTCACACAGAAACCTAGACATTTTTGTATCAAATAACAACACTTAAGGCTCTTGGAAATGTCCATCTTAGTCAGCCACACAGACAATAGGATGAAAGAGAGCGGGAAAAAGCCTACCTAAAAAAAAAATAAAAAGGGGGGGGGGGGGGGGGGGGAAAAGAAAAAAAAGAGAAAAGGAACAAAGAAAAAAGGAGGAAAGGGAGGGGGAAAAAAGGGTTAAAAATGAAGGCGGAAGTGGTGGTGGGTTGCATGATGAGTGAGAAAGATAGCGGAGAGCGGATGAATGATTGGGTGTGGTGTGAGAGTTACACATTTGTTAATGTAAATTTATGTTTGAAACTTTTATTTAATATTTTTATTTTACACGGTGGAAGACCAGTTTCCATGTGCAAAAAAAACAAATTCACCATAGTTTACTATCCGTGCCTGGCACCAACAATTCACCATAGTTTACTATCCGTGCCTGGCACCAACAATTCACCACAGTTTACTATCCGTGCCTGGCACCAACAATTCACCACAGTTTACTATCCGTGCCTGGCACCAACAATTCACCACAGTTTTCTATCAGGCGGTGTTGCTTCAGAACAGTTTAGCCTGTCACCGCATTCTGCGGACTATAAGGCGATACTTTTTCCCCCCGACTGAGACCCCTGCGTTAGGACTAATAAAATAGTAAGAACATATGTGAACATTAATTGTCAAAATGACTATTCCGAGATAAGTATACAGTTGAAAACTTCAAACCATTCTCTTTCTAATGGTACAAGAACCATTCTTGTATCAACTTCCATTCCTCTTATGAGCATTTAAAGATTGGTAGGGTGAGTATCGGCCATTTTGAGAAAATTTCTAAAGTCGCCTAGCTGTAGAAAATGCATTGACCTATTCGTTTTAAAGCACTTGTAAGAGCATTTAGAGGCCATAAAAAGATAAATCCTTTGTAGATATGAAAGATAAGATGTTAGAGAACACATAAACAGATAACTAAAAATTGATAAAAATGAGATTTTTGACTTTTCAAGCCTGTTGTGAGAAACTAGCTGAGCGACTTAATGTCCCTTTCGTGGTGCTGGGGCACATATAGTGTCAAACCCCCCTGTTCGCTTGGCGTTGAGTCCTTGGAAAGACTATGCCTTTTATCCTCATTCTACCAGACATCTGTTAGGAGAAGGCTTAGATGGTGAAACCAACAAACAAAAGCCAATCAATTTAACTTACAATAAAAGAAACAGTATGAACATTAACAACATGTAGGCATAAAAGAACAACAGCACAAACACAAAATAGAATGTAACAGAGCAGCATGTGGATGAAACAGATAAAGATTCATTATTTTCATTTTTTGGTAGAAATTTTCCAGATTAAGTGTGTTGCCCCCCCCCCCCCCCCCCCCATTAAAAACAGAAGAGTTTCAAACATGGTTTAATTATCATTTCAATAAACCGAATAAAGCCAACAACCATCAACGATAAAACAATCTGCAATGGACCTACCCAGTATGTGAACATCAATGATAAAACAATCTGCAATGGACCTACCCAGTATGTGAACATCAACGATAAAACAATATATACGAACATCAACAATAAAACAATCTGCAATGGACCCACCCAATATGTGAACATCAACAATAAAACAATCTGCAATGGACCTACCCAATATGCGAACATCAACAATAAAACAATCTGCAATGGACCTACCCAATATGCGAACATCAACAATAAAACAATCTGCAATGGACCTACCCAATATGCGAACATCAACAATAAAACAATCTGCAATGGACCTACCCAATATGCGAACATCAACAATAAAACAATCTGCAATGGACCCACCCAGTATGCGAACATCAACAATAAAACAATCTGCAATGGACCTACCCAACATGCGAACATCAACAATAAAACAATCTGCAATGGACCCACCCAATATACGAACATCAACAATAAAACAATCTGCAATGGACCCACCCAATATGCGAACATCAACAATAAAACAATCTGCAATGGACCTACCCAACATGCGAACATCAACAATAAAACAATCTGCAATGGACCCACCCAGTATGCGAACATCAACGATAAAACAATCTGCAATGGACCCACCCAATATGCGAACATCAACAATAAAACAATCTGCAATGGACCTACCCAACATGCGAACATCAACGATAAAACAATCTGCAATGGACCCACCCAATATGCGAACATCAACAATAAAACAATCTGCAATGGACCTACCCAATATGTGAACATCAACAATAAAACAATCTGCAATGGACCCACCCAATATGCGAACATCAACAATAAAACAATCTGCAATGGACCTATCCAACATGCGAACATCAACGATAAAACAATCTGCAATGGACCTACCCAGTATGCGAACATCAACAATAAAACAATCTGCAATGGACCTACCCAACATGCGAACATCAACAATAAAACAATCTGCAATGGACCCACCCAATATGCGAACATCAACAATAAAACAATCTGCAATGGACCCACCCAGTATGCGAACATCAACGATAAAACAATCTGCAATGGACCCACCCAGTATGTGAACATCAACGATAAAACAATCTGCAATGGACCCACCCAGTATACGAACATCAACAATAAAACAATCTGCAATGGACCTACCCAGTATGTGAACATCAACAATAAAACAATCTGCAATGGACCTACCCAATATGCGAACATCAACAATAAAACAATCTGCAATGGACCCACCCAATATACAACATCAACAATAAAACAATCTGCAATGGACCTACCCAATATACGAACATCAACAATAAAACAATCTGCAATGGACCTACCCAACATATGAACATCAACAATAAAACAATCTGTCAATGGACCTACCCAACATGCGAACATCAACAATAAAACAATCTGCAATGGACCTACCCAACATGCGAACATCAACAATAAAACAATCTGCAATGGACCTACCCAGTATACGAACATCAACAATAAAACAATCTGCAATGGACCTACCCAACATGCGAACATCAACAATAAAACAATCTGCAATGGACCTACCCAGTATGTGAACATCAACGATAAAACAATCTGCAATGGACCCACCCAACATGCAAACATCAACAATAAAACAATCTGCAATGGACCCACCCAGTATGCGAACATCAACAATAAAACAATCTGCAATGGACCCACCCAATATGCGAACATCAACAATAAAACAATCTGCAATGGACCTATCCAACATGCGAACATCAACGATAAAACAATCTGCAATGGACCTACCCAGTATGCGAACATCAACAATAAAACAATCTGCAATGGACCTACCCAACATGCGAACATCAACAATAAAACAATCTGCAATGGACCCACCCAATATGCGAACATCAACAATAAAACAATCTGCAATGGACCTACCCAACATGCGAACATCAACAATAAAACAATCTGCAATGGACCCACCCAGTATGCGAACATCAACGATAAAACAATCTGCAATGGACCCACCCAGTATGTGAACATCAACGATAAAACAATCTGCAATGGACCCACCCAGTATGTGAACATCAACAATAAAACAATCTGCAATGGACCCACCCAGTATGTGAACATCAACGATAAAACAATCTGCAATGGACCTACCCAATATGCGAACATCAACAATAAAACAATCTGCAATGGACCCACCCAATATACGAACATCAACAATAAAACAATCTGCAATGGACCTACCCAATATACGAACATCAACAATAAAACAATCTGCAATGGACCTACCCAACATGCGAACATCAACAATAAAACAATCTGCAATGGACCTACCCAACATGCGAACATCAACAATAAAACAATCTGCAATGGACCTACCCAACATGCGAACATCAACAATAAAACAATCTGCAATGGACCTACCCAGTATGCGAACATCAACAATAAAACAATCTGCAATGGACCTACCCAGTATGCGAACATCAACGATAAAACAATCTGCAATGGACCTACCCAGTATGTGAACATCAACGATAAAACAATCTGCAATGGACCCACCCAACATGCAAACATCAACAATAAAACAATCTGCAATGGACCCACCCAGTATGCGAACATCAACAATAAAACAATCTGCAATGGACCCACCCAGTATGCGAACATCAACGATAAAACAATCTGCAATGGACCCACCCAGTATGCGAACATCAACGATAAAACAATCTGCAATGGACCCACCCAGTATGTGAACATCAACGATAAAACAATCTGCAATGGACCTACCCAGTATGCGAACATCAACAATAAAACAATCTGCAATGGACCTACCCAACATGCGAACATCAACGATAAAACAATCTGCAATGGACCCACCCAGTATGTGAACATCAACGATAAAACAATCTGCAATGGACCCACCCAGTATGCGAACATCAACGATAAAACAATCTGCAATGGACCTACCCAACATGCGAACATCAACAATAAAACAATCTGCAATGGACCCACCCAGTATATACGAACATCAACAATAAAACAATCTGTAATGGACCTACCCAACATGCGAACATCAACAATAAAACAATCTGCAATGGACCTACCCAACATGCGAACATCAACGATAAAACAATCTGCAATGGACCTACCCAATATGCGAACATCAACAATAAAACAATCTGCAATGGACCTACCCAACATGCGAACATCAACAATAAAACAATCTGCAATGGACCTACCCAACATGCGAACATCAACAATAAAACAATCTGCAATGGACCCACCCAACATGCGAACATCAACAATAAAACAATCTGCAATGGACCCACCCAATATACGAACATCAACAATAAAACAATCTGCAATGGACCCACCCAGTATGCGAACATCAACGATAAAACAATCTGCAATGGACCCACCCAGTATGCGAACATCAACGATAAAACAATCTGCAATGGACCTACCCAATATGCGAACAATCATCTGCTTCAGACCCTGGGCAAAAGTTTTGATCTCCTCCGGGACACATCTGCAAAAACAACAGCAACATATTATTTATTAACTCATTCAAATCGTTCCACCCATATATGGCCGGAATTAAAAATAAAGCTGTCAATTTGATGAATTTGTTTCAAGGGAAGTAAATCTGTGTGCACACCACACTTTCACTACCATTTACTTCTTCTACTACAGTTACTACTCCTACTACTATTCTGCTACTACCACCATCACCACCACACCACTAAGACTCAGAGAGAGAGAGAGAACACTGAAATGTTTTAATTGCATATTGGCCTCAGGCCACAATACAATGGAGAGAGAGAGAGAGAGAGAGAGAGAGAGAGAGAGAGAGAGAGAGAGAGAGAGAGAGAGAGAGAGAGAGAGAGAGAGAGAGAGAGAGATAGAGAGAGAGAGACAGAGAACACTGAACACTGAAATGTTTTAATTGCATATTGGCCTCAGGCCACAATACAATGGAGAGAGAGAGAGAGGGAGAGAGAGAGAGAGAGAGAGAGAGAGAGAGAGAGAGAGAGAGAGAGAGAGAGAGAGAGAGAGAGAGAGAGAGAGAGAGAGAGAGAGAGAGAAAGAGAGAGAGAGAGAGAGAAAAGAGAGAGAGAGAGAGAGAGAGAGAGAGAGAGAGAGAGAGAGAGAGAGAGAGAGAGAGAGACTCAGAGATATAGAGAACACTGAACACTGAAATGTTTTAATTTACATATTGGCCTCAGGCCACAATACAATGGAGAGAGAGAGAGGGAGAGAGAGAGAGAGAGAGAATCAGAGATATAGAGAACACTGAAATGTTTTTAATTGCATATTGGCCTTAGGCCACAATACCATGGAGAGAGAGAGAGGGAGAGAGAGAGAGAGAGGAGAAACACTGGAATGTTTTAATTGCATATTGGCCTTAGGCCACAATACCATGGAGAGAGAGAGAGGGAGAGAGAGAGAGAGAGGAGAGAGACACTGGAATGTTTTAATTGCATATTGGCCTTAGGCCACAATACCATGAGAGAGAGAGAGAGGGAGAGAGAGAGAGAGGGAGAGAACACTGAAATGTTTTAATTGCATATTGGCCTTAGGCCACAATACCATGGAGAGAGAGAGAGAGGAGAGAGAGAGAGAGAGAGGAGAGAACACTGGAATGTTTTAATTGCATATTGGCCTCAGGCCACAATACAATGGAGAGAGAGAGAGAGAGAGAGAGAGAGAGAGAGAGAGAGAGAGAGAGAGAGAGAGAGAGAGAGAGAGAGAGAGAGACAGACAGACAGACAGAGAGAGAGAGAGAGAGAGAGAGAGAGAGAGAGAGAGAGAGAGAGAGAGAGGGGGAAAAAATAGCAGCTAACTGAGAGAGACAGACAAGCGACAGACAGACAGAGACAGAGTAGAAAAACAAAAGCTCCTGCAGAGAAGCGAACCTGAGCTGCACAGAGTCCCCAGGAGCGACGGCAATCATGCTGAACCCCGTGAGGAAGAAGAGGAGGAGGAGGAAGGGGTAGACGATCTCGCACTCCTCCCGACACCCGGAGGAAATCACCGTGGTGTTGGTGTCGGGCCCTGCTCCGTAGGCCAGGCAGCTGCAGTTGATGTACTGTAGAACAACACAATGGAGATAGTGATCATAATTGTGACCCAGCACCACGAAAGGGACACGAAAGACCACAATGATGGGCTAGTACCACACAACAGGCTTGTAAAGTCAAAAATCTGATTTTTTGTCAATTGTGAGTTATGGGTACTTTTTTGTTCTCTGGAATAGAACATATTTAACGTCCTCATGGCATCACGCCCTTAGGGACAATTTGTACGGGTAAGGTGTGTTCTCTAACATCTTATCTTTCTTATTTATAATGGATAATCTCTATTATGGTCTCTAAGTGGTCTTATAAGTGTTTTAAAACGAGTAGGTCAGCTAGGCTAGACTTTTAGACTGTTTTTCAAAATGACCGAAGCTCACCCTACTAACTTTAAATGCTCATAACTCGGGAACGGAAAAAGATACAAGAATGGTTCTTGCATCATTAGAAAGAGAATTGTCTGAAGTTTTCAAATGTATAATTTTCGCAGAAAGGTCCCTGGGTCACAATTATGAAAATGAAATGGCTCATACAGTGGAAAACGGCTCACTCAAAAATGGTCCCAGTTTCATCCTTCTTATGGCAACACTTTTTCTTTTTTCTTTTTTCAGCGCCACACACTCTTTACTATCAACAACAACAAAAAGACCACAATGATGATCAGCGCCACACACTCTTTACTATCAACAACAAAAAGACCACAATGATGATCAGCGCCACACACTCTTTACTATCAACAACAACAACAAGACCACAATGATGATCAGCGCCACACACTCTTTACTATCAACAACAAAAAGACCACAATGATGATCAGCGCCACACATTCTTTACTATCAACAACAAAAAGACCACAATGATGATCAGCGCCACACACTCTTTACTATCAACAACAAAAAGACCACAATGATGATCAGCGCCACACACTCTTTACTATCAACAACAACAAAGACCACAATGATGATCAGCGCCACACATTCTTTACTATCAACAACAAAAAGACCACAATGATGATCAGCGCCACACACTCTTTACTATCAACAACAAAAAGACCACAATGATGATCAGCGCCACACACTCTTTACTATCAACAACAAAACAAGACCACAATGATGATCAGCGCCACACACTCTTTACTATCAACAACAAAACAAGACCACAATGATGATCAGCGCCACACACTCTTTACTATCAACAACAACAAAAAGACCACAATGATGATCAGCGCCACACACTCTTTACTATCAACAACAAAAAGACCACAATGATGATCAGCGCCACACATTCTTTACTATCAACAACAAAAAGACCACAATGATGATCAGCGCCACACATTCTTTACTATCAACAACAAAAAGACCACAATGATGATCAGCGCCACACATTCTTCTTTTTTTTCCCTCTTTCTTTTCTCACAAAGAAACAGGAACATATAACTGTAACCAAGAAAGAGATAAGCAACGATGCTATACATACAGTTCACACATACACAAACCCCTTTCCCCACCCCTCCTCCCCCCATGCACACACTCACACATCTGAACATGTTAAAGAAAAAGTCAGGTCGCTTAAATAAAGTTGAGGAGGCTATCTTGTCTATTTCCCTTCCCTTTCCCTTTCTTTACATTTAGAAAAAAAAAAAGAAAAAAAAAAGCTAACATAACAAAAAACAGTTCCAGCAAATCGATACAATACTCCACAGCATTAAAACTCATTAAGTCAGATACACAATAACAACAAACGTACATGACTGACCGTGACACACACATCTATTTGCGAACAAGCTGTAGAGAAGAAAACCTTTTTTGGTTTTTCAGGCTGAAATGGGTTCGCTAAACATCGCGAGCGCGTGATGTGTAGGGTGCACACTTCTGTTTCACGTGGCATTCACGTCAGATAGGCCTGTGAGATTTGCTGACTAAAATTAATTATATGATTCATTTTGATAATCCATCGTAATACATTGGTGTACTTGAGACCTTTTGCTTAAAAAAAGTGTTCCTTTGTGGCTGTACACATTTAGATTTGGCCCTGTTCACATTCAAACTCTGCCATTTGCAAATAGACTCAGGCACCCAAGTCACTTTAGACACACAAAAAACGAACAGCAGATGACACGTTATGGGTTAAACCAATGAGGAAAGGCTTCTAAAATGGTTGGGCTCATTTCACCAATCAGCAGCAGAGGAGCTGATCTGGGGCACTGGCCTTATCGTTCCTATCCTACCTCCTGGCTGAAATGCCCTCTCCCACCCTTCCCCGATTTTGGCCATCATAGTGACGGACAGCTTCAATTTTTCCCCGTCAAATACTGAGAATTTTCGGTCTGTCTAATCTGAAAATATTGACTATCCTATAATAAATTTCAGTGTACTGTTATGTCAGAGTTCGTACAAAATTACAGCATTTCTTGAGAAACTTGCAATCGACAGTTTTCTTGAAGTCTCTCATTCCAAGAATTTGTGACCATTTTTTTTTTTACTGCTATTAACCCCTTGACTGCCACCAATGTATTACATACTGACCTGATGACATCACTGATGATGAAGAGGAATAACCCTGATATGCTGGCGTTTACTCTAACATAATCAAGAGAAAAACATCCCCAGACCATTTTCTCAGATTGGCTCTATCAGTTGTCTTTTTCATGTCATGATTTGCCCCATGATTTTTTCTGTAATTTTCTCTGGCAGTCAAGGGGTTAACTCCAAAACCTGGAAACCACAAGTTTCGGCACTCCACAAACTGGATTTCTGGGGTATGCCAAATAATAACCACCCCCTACAGACGGATAGTGATCGCGCTAGGAATTTTGAAAACCAGTCCCATCAGCGACAATGCCCCCCAACAACCGGTGTCAAAACCGGTCCCAGGGAAACAAAAACCAGTGAAAACCACAATATTCAAAGCCTCTGTTAAACCATTGATCAGTCCTAGCAAAAATGTATCAGTCCCTGGGACTGACAGGTCAAATTGTTTTCAGTATTTTGGCTTTGCAATCAGTATTTTACTGATAATTACCAGTAAACGCGATCACTGCTGAGATAGATTGATGCCTTAGAGTAAAAACGGACTATCTCCAGATAGTCCATTGACTTATTATTTAACGTATTGCGAAAACTAATGACATGTTTTTTAAAAAGACTGAAGAAATACAAATTGCATAATCCCTATTTTATAATTATTATTTGTCAGTCTTTTTAATACCAATTAGATGTTGCTAGAAGTTCAATAATAAGTCAATGGACTATCTGGAGATAGTCCATTTTGACTCTAAGGCGTCGAGATACAGGTAACTTACCACCCCATCTCTGGGTCCAGCCACACACCCGGCGTGGCAGGGAGAGAAATACATGGTGTGATTGACGTCACACACGGGAGTGAACACGTCGGTGGTGCAGCGACACGCCGCGTTACACGGCGACGACAGCGCGATGTCATCGTGCGACACGCTGTTGTCGAGACATACATCATGACACCAAAACGTGAACTTTTGAGAAAAAAATATATCCATGCACACACCCACATTATGTTCTTCAGTATTCACTCTGATAAATGTTTACACGTGCACACTCTTGCATACACACAGAACTCTCTCTCTCCCTCTCTCTTTCTCCGTCACATAAAATGACAATGAGAAAATAGTTCCCCCGCCTTCTTGAAGTTCTGTGCTTATAACTTCCTCTAATCTGTCACTCTCTTTGACTCTGCCTTTTCCATTTGCTTTCTATCATCTACTATTTAGTATTATCTTTCTGACTTACTGGCCCATTCTTCTGCCTTTTTTTCAAAAAAATCTTCCAAACAATTTTTCTCCTTTGAGCTGCTCCGAAATCGGAATGTGTTGGCTGTACGCAGCGGGGAGACCAGTGAAAACTGAAAACTGGACACATATGTACCTTACCCATTATGGCCATATGGCCTGGGAATGCAGAAGAAGAAGAAGAAGAAGAAGAAGAAGAAAAGCCTTGTTGTAGCTCCGCCCATGCAATCAGCTAACCTGCGCAGGAATGTGCTCAGAAGCATGATTGTAATATTTGCCAAAATATTTCCGTATTTTTCAGACTTTCCGCTGTCGCTTTCCAAAATCTGATCTCCACTTCTGAGTCTTGCTTTCAGTCCATAAAATCTTGGATGCTCAGCAACAAACTCTAATTTTTTTTCATTTTTTTTCTCGTCAGGGTCATCGCTCTGAGGATGAATTTGTTTTTCATCGAAGAGCGCTATAGAAGCTTCATTTATTATTATTATTATTATTATTATTACTATAAGGTGCACCTTATCATAAGGCACACTCACCAAACTTTACACAAAACTCAGATTTTGTTATCACATTTTATTATTATATTATCAATCATATTATAAGGCGCAGGGGTCTCTCTCATTCGGGGAAAAAAGTATCGCCTTACAGTCCGAAAAATACGGTATTCAGTTTGATAATGGTCTCACCTCATGGGGTAAGGCAGCGTGACGCCAACAAACTCCTCACGACCGCAGTCGATCCAGACGATTCCCGTGAAGAGCAGGGTGATGACAAAGCCCACAAGGCACAGCTTGATCAGCCCCGGGATGCTCAGCTTCATTCGCAGAGCGATAAAACCGCCCATGAACTGGCCGGTAGCAGCGCTGGGTACCACAACTAGCCCTGCACAACACACACACAGTCACAGTAAAAGTCAGGTGCTAAAGGGCCACCCTGACGGATGAGTTTTTGTAAGAAACGCGTCGAAATCACCAGGAAAACACCCTTTACAGAGATCGCAACACTCACTTTGCTCTGGTTTCCTAGAAATCAAACCGTCAAATCGGCGATTCCTCCTTGGCGGAGGTGCTGGAAGTCAAATTATTTCACCCAAAGAGAAGGCGTGTGACGTCTCTTTTCTAATGGTCGCCTGAGTTTAGACCAAATCGTTTGCACAAAATTTTCGCAATACAAGCCGCCTTTTTTTTGGGGGGGGGGTACAGTTTATCTAAAGGATAAACAGTTTATCTAAAGGATAAACAACAAAAGAAATAGCTCCTTTTTTTTTTTTACTGCACTGCAAAAAAAGAAAAAGCTTCAACCACAATGGGATTGGCCTCCACCCACCCCATCCAAAATGGCTTCTCTCTCCAGCATCTCCGCCAAGGAGGAATCGTCGTTTTGACGATTTAATTTCTAGGAAACCAGAGCAAAGTGAGTGTTCCGATCCTTGAAAAGGCTGTCTTTCTGGTAATCTCGGCGTGTTTCTTGCAAAAACTCATCCGTCAGGGTCCACCTTTAAACTGTATTAACTTTGTCAGTTTGTGCACATACGTTGGGTGTTGGCCTGTTGCCGCACTGGGAGATGGACAATTTGCTTCATTTTATTCTGTCCGTTCCTGACCATTCGATTGGGTTCGTAAAAACGAATATCACAAAAATAAGTTCTCCAGAGTTAGGGACTGATATTCTAAGAAAAGATTACATGGATGCTCCTGGGAAATTAAAAAAATCCTGCAAGGGGGCGGCCCCGTCGTTGTGCAGGGGCAGCTCTTTTTTCACCCCTCTAGACAAGTTTGAAGACAGCAAATGCCTGTGTTATAGGCCCTTTTCATTGTATAAGTGTGTGTGTGTGTAAGAAAATCGTTGCTTCTCAAAATCTCATAATCCGGCGACGCAGGCTCTAGGCAATTTAAAAATCCTGCAATTCAGGACATCCTGCAAGAAGGAGCATCCATGAAGATTAGCAACATTACACATTCATCAATCGTAAAACATCACATTGTAGACCTTTATCACTTGTCATCTAACACAGAATGAAGGAATGCAGCATTATCATTTTGCACCAAGAGAAAAAAACCACAACTGACCTGACAACATGGCTGCCTTGGAGGCGGACACCCTGAACTTCTTCTCGATCATCTTCGGCAAAAACGTGGCCACACCCGACAGCGATATACTCTCCGACACCATGCTGAGCGAGATGAACAGGAAGCAGGGGTTGCTGAGCAACGTCAGGCTGGTCTGGACGAAGTGCTTCAGCGACTTCTCCTGGCTGAGAGGAGGCGATGACGACGACGACGACGACGGCGATGACGATAACCCCATCGTCTCTTTCTGGTCCTGGGTCTGGGTGTGGGCTTGGGACACCCGGATCTCTCGTATATGCTTGGCCGCTGGTGAAAAGAAAGACACACACACACACAACAAAAAATGTCTATTAACCCCTTGAAAGCCGAGCCCATTTCCGGTTCCGGCGCAACTATTTGCCAAGCCATTTTAGGTAGTTAAGTCTATCGCAAAAATTTCTGAATAAAAGTGCATATACCCTATACTTTTCTGAACGGGAATATATACTAGGTTAAGATGATAATTATTTGGTTGGTATAATTTCGTTTCACACGTTTGATTAATGTTCTTTCAGTTATGTTGTATCTCTGTCATATGTTGTTGCACCTAACCTGAATTTCTCTTTTGGAGATACTAAAGTATACTTGAACTTGAACTTGAATTTGATCAGCCTAGGGTTATTGTCATGAAACTGTAAGAACCAGATTTTGAGACTGAGAGTTGTAAACATGTTGGGGTGGGTGGGGGGGTCTAAACTAAAACTTAGCCTTAATGCTGGAATTTGTATTCGTTTCACTATGCCCAACCTGAACTATCACCTCCTCCAATTCAAATTCACTTTATTATCTCATAGATTGAAAAAATACAGGCATGTGTGCATAACAAACACCACAATATTAGAATTAAGCATACTGAACATATTGAACCAATGCAGAAGTCGTAACTATGATGTTCTAAGAATAGCATCAACATAAGCAAAATAGACAACAACAACAAACGAATAAGTAAATGCACATACACACAACTAAATGTTTCCGTACAGAAACACTATAAATAAGTAAAAGAGTTTTAAGTTTCAGAATTCTGTATCGATGTCCAGATGGTAAGAGATGGTAGCATTTTGCTAAGATATTTAATGGTATCATTAAGAGTTTTCATGGCCCCTCCCCCTTCTCCTTGAACCCAGAACTTACATGGCAGTCCAGTCCTAAAACACAGGATAAGCAAAGACACTAAAAGGCTAACAGCTGAGGCATACAGTGATACACAATGCTTCTCTTCCAACGCCCCTTCACTCTTCAATGCATTTTGTTACGTTCTTCGCTGTCCGTTGCATCTCAACTGACAAGAGGAGAAGTAACTATTTTTCTTTAGTGTGCACGAGTTGCTTCAAAGGAAGAAACAATGATATGAGCTCTAAAAGCAGACAAACGCATGGTAGGGTGCTTGGCAGTGAATGTCTTTACATTTTGGTGGGAGTGTAGAGTGATGTCTTGGGTGAATGAATTCGCACGTGGTGCTAGAAAAAGTTAATACCGTCTTCCCCTGCCAACAACGTCCCAGTTCTCCATCAACTCCGTCACTCTTTCAAACACAAATGTTCACGAGGCAGTGTGGCACGAGGCAGTGTGGCCCCAAAGCACAAGGCAGGTAGGGACACCTACATCTTCTTCTTCTTCGTTCGCTCAGACAGTTCCCCGTCATATGAGCATAGATGCGTCATGCTGCCGTTATGCGCCTAACTAAGAAATAGTTAGGCGCATAAGAAATAGCTAGGCCCAGCATGTCCGACTTCAGCTGAAGAAATCTTTGTAAGAATTCATAGAAGAAAAAAAGGCAGGAGAATGGACCAGCAAGATAGTAGATGGCAGAAAGGAAAGGGAAAAGGCAGAGTCAAAGAGAGTGACAGATTAGAGGAAGCTACAAGCACAGAACTTTCAGAAGGTGGGGGAACTATTTGTACGAAAGACACCCGGTATCCCCACAGGTTGACAGCCAAGGCCGTAACGAAAACCAATCACTATGCCCCCACCACCAGTCCCTACCCACCAACAACGCTTGATTCACCTTCTCCATTCCCCAACATAACACCTGCAAATCTGCCCCCCACCCCCCAGCCTCCCCAACCACCAACACTCACAGGGCAGTTCTGCCCCAAAGCACAGGATGGGCAGAGAGACCAGCAAGTTGACAGCGGAGGCCAGGACAAACCCCAACCACCAGGCCCCCACCCATCGAGGGTCGTCAGGCGTCATTCTGCACACACAAAACACCACCCATCGAGGGTCGTCAGGCGTCATTCTGCACACACAATGAACACCACCCATCGAGGGTCGTCAGGCGTCATTCTGCACACACAATGAACACCACCCATCGAGGGTCGTCAGGCGTCATTCTGCACACACAATGAACACCACCCATCGAGGGTCGTCAGGCGTCATTCTGCACACACAATGAACACCACCCATCGAGGGTCGTCAGGCGTCATTCTGCACACACAAAACACCACCCATCGAGGGCCGTCAGGCGTCATTCTCCACACACAATGAACACCACCCATCGAGGGTCGTCAGGCGTCATTCTGCACACACAAAACACCACCCATCGAGGGCCGTCAGGCGTCATTCTCCACACACAATGAACACCACCCATCGAGGGTCGTCAGGCGTCATGAGAGCAGCCTAAATTTCACAGAGATAAATCTCTGTGACTAGAATATACCAAACACAATTACTGCCAAATTACAAGATGCAATATAAAGGTGCTCCCAGTTCAGAGGTTTCTCATTCTCATTCTATCAATTGTCCGCTTTATAGCGACTCCCTCAGACTTTTCCTCTCATCATCACAATTAGTGAGGCAAAAGCGGTTTGCATACACCAAGTACCTGCAAAGCTTCAGATTGTGAGCGGGCCCGGGTCATTGACCCATACTGACAGTGATTTGACCCCTCACTTTGCGCACCCAGGGATCATCTGACCCATGAAATTTGGAATAAAATTTAAGTGTATTGCTACAGTGACACATCACTAGCCCATTCTTTTGGAAATGGACCCATCATTTTCTGCAATCAGGGGTCTGCATCATGAGCAGTTTGCTTTTCTAGGGCCCGGCCTAGACACAGTTCTGATTTGGTCGTCACATCGCCGTGTAATCGGGCAGCTTAGCGAGTTCCGCTTCTTCTTTCCTCCTCCTCATTTCTTTCTTTCTGTCGTTTTTCGATGATTGCGCAAGTATTCTTTGTCGATAGGCCTCAAAACCATGAAAGAAAATAAATTTGCTTTGCTTTCTTTTCTCACTGCGCCTTGCTGCCGGAAATCACATTACGGACTAACAATTTGTGTGATTGGACAAAGCCAAAGTCCTTGGCCAATCAAAAATGCTGGCACAAAGGATGCTCGGTGACTCAGTATTGAGAAGACTATAAACACAGCAGCCGCGATTTCACACTCGTTAAGCAAAAGCAAGTTCGTTTTTATATTTCTTTGTATGAGTTGGCAAATTTCGTATTTTTGTAGCACTCAGCGTATGATCATATTTCGCTGTCAAAAGTCGTAAAATACGCCTAAAAATCGTAGGGTAGACAGGTCTGGGTCATAAGACCCATGAAGTTTGAAAACAATCTGAAGCTCTGACCTGAAAGGAGTGGACAATGCACCCCTGCTCGCCCTGCCATGTGTGTGATTAGCAGTAATGGAGTAGGCAGATGCCAAAAACTGGAAAAAGGCAACTGGAAGTCGTTCTCTTCATTTTCTTTGCTAATACTGAATACTTGATCAAACTGACGCAACATGCGTAAAGAGCAACAATAGCAGTGACAATTCTGCCAAATTTCATTGTTATCGGCCCAGGAGTTAAGGTGCTAGAGGATGGAAGAAAGTATGCTTCACACACACACACACACACACAAACACACACACACACACACACACACACATACATAGCATAAAAGTACATTGCAAGTTCTGTTATTGCATGAAAGCTAATCACGCTTTTATGTCTAATATCACTTTTAAGTGAAAAGACGCTAAATTAAAGAACAACACCACACACACACACACAGAGAAATACAAAGACCCTCCGATTCCAATTGTAGTGTATTACAAAGTCAATTCCCTTATTGTGGAAGTTGGACTACACAAAGAATATGCACTAAGAAAGAAGTAAAATTTATTATTTTTAAATGAGGAAAATCTTACGATCTTTACTTACAAGCTAAACTTAAAAGACGAAAGTAAAAATAAAAAAACTGAGCCATGAAGGTAAAAGATGATGAAAGCTGCTTACTTTGTGTCGACGATGTCAAAGTCCACGTAGTAGCTGAGGAACTGTCCCCCCACCACGTAGCCCAGCCCCGGGCCCAGCACCGCACTGCCGTACAGGATGCCTGGCGGGCAGAAACAAACAGGACATTGGGAATTAGACAGGTGGAGAAGAAGTTGGTCAATGGTCACAGTTAGTACTAGGTAAGTTATCACCCATTGGTTTAAGTAAAACACAAAAGTGTAGAGTGGTACAGTGGTAGCGCGTTCGCTTCGTGTCAAGTAAACCCGAGTTCGAACCTGGGTACAGGGGATTTTTCCTCTCACTTTGCACTAGGCCTTGCGGATGAGACGATAAACCAAGGTCCTGTGTGCCCATGCACTTAGCACACGTTAGACCCAGTAGCAACGAAAAAGTTGTCATTTGGTCAAAATTTACTCCCCTTCCTTCCTTCTTCATCAGTCACAAAAATCGCATGCACAAAAAAAAAAAATTTAATTGGGTGGCGTGCCTCTGGCTGCGACGCACTCTCCAGGTGGGAGCAACCCGAATTTCACAGAGACGCCTCTGTGACAATAATGTACCTAACCTAACCTAACCTAACCTAACCTAAGTACGGGTATCTCCCATTCTTTGTTAATTAAATGTACCCGCCTTGGCTTAAGCCTTTATTTATGTTTACTGTTCCAGTGTGTTTTCTTTCTGATTTCTGGGAATCATTAGCACTGACTTCGCTTTGGCATACGGCTGTGTCAGACCAATTGACATAAGCTAGAACACCAAGGCTACATCAAAATGTTGTGATGTTCTGCATAGTTATGCGGGGCTTGTCTTTAGCCATGACAAGCTCCTAACATAACATCAGTCTCCAAAATCCTCCAAAGTCACCCCTACGGTGTACATAGTGGTACCTCCCATCCTGTACTTCCATTCTTTCATCCTAATTATATCTCGCCCGAAACGTAAAATGGACTCACCCAGATACAGAAGGGTGAAGGAGGGTCACAAGCTGTCGTTGATGAGCGTCACCACTACGGTGTAGATAGTGGTATGTCTGTTTTTGCAAACTTCGCCCTATATCTGATTCCCCACCCCCCAAAAAATGGACTCACCCAAATAGAGAGGGGTGGAAGAGGGTCTCACGCTGTCGTCGATGAGCGTCACCCCTACGGTGTACATAGTGGTACCTCCCACCTTAGACTTCCATCCTTTCATCCTAATTATATCTCGCCTGAAACGTAAAATGGACTCACCCAGATACAGAAGGGTGAAGGAGGGTCTCACGCTGTCGTCGATGAGCGTCACCACTACGGTGTAGATAGTGGTACCTCCCACACTATACTTCCATCCTAATCATATCTCGCCCGAAACGTAAAATGGACTTACCCAGATAGAGAGGGGTGGAAGAGGGTCTCACGCTGTCGTCGATGAGGGTCACCCCTACGGTGTAGATAGTGGTACCTCCCACCCCGTGCAGCATCTGTCCCAGGATGAACATGTACAGGTAGTTGGACACGCCCATCTCGTGCTCTGACTCACACTTCTCCGGAGACGGGGACCCCCTCGCTGTACCGTCTGTGAAGAAAAAGTATGGCAAACTTGTAGCTTAGACCCCCCTTACGCTTACGACGATTAAGATTAAGATTAAAATTATAGCCCCGTCGACAACAAAGGCCATGTCAGGGCTGTCACCACGTTAAATCTCACCACGTTGCATCTCACCACGTAATAAAAAGGGATAAAAACACAAGAAACAAGATCAAAGTTTTTTGGTTAAAATACTTTTTGTTAAAAACCATTAGTCAATCACAAACTTAGCAAGTAAAAACCTGACACGTCTAGGGTTAAAAAAACCATCACAGTAGTTTACATCAAGTGAAATATATTAATCTCTTTCAAGTAATTAAAGATCGTGTCAGGCGGAACGTCACGGAACAAAACCTTCATTGACTCTGCAGTGTAGTGTTTCCTTCTAATGTCGTATAAATCCCAGCAGTCTACACTTATGACTCTCAATCAAGTAGTAGTAGTAGTACTAGTAATAGTAGTAGTAGTAGTAGTAGTAGTAGTAGTAGTAGTAGTAGTAGTAGTAGTAGTAGTAGTAGCTGCTGTTATTGATTATTATCTGCACTTGCTGATCATGTTACTGATATCTGTTTCATGTTGTTATTCTATGTTGTTATGTGTAAAGCCTACTTCGTAGGATGGGCGCTATATAAATTTCTCCCATTATTATTATTAATAATAATCTCAAAGTCTGGTTCTTTCAGTTTCATGATTGATAATAATAACCCAAGGCTTATCTTCCATTACTCTCTGTTGGATAACTGATCAATGTGTATAACTATGAAAAATGGTAGTTCTAAGGGATTTCAACAACAACAACAAAACCACAAACAAAACCAACCCAAGGCTGATTCTAACCCTATCCTTTTTTCAGAGAACGGCAGAATGTTGCTTTTCCAAGAAAATTTTCAATGCAAAAATTTAAAGAGGGGTGTCTGTAAACTATAACTTCCAAGAATCCACAGTGCAGCACCCAATTTCAAGTCATTTTCATAAGTGACTTATTTTAGCACTCACTATTTATTATAACCCAATTCCAAGTTTGTATATGTGGGTGCTTCTACAAAATCCTGGAAAGCCAAGAAGTCATGAGGCTGCCTAGTCCTGAGGCCACCTATAATCCTGAGACCGCCTATAGTCCTGAGGCCGCCTAGTCCTGAGGCCGCCTATAGTCATCAGGCCGCCAAGTCCTGAGGCGACCTAGTCCTGAGGTCACCTTGTCCTCAGGCCGCCTAATCCTGAGGCCGCCTATAGTCCTGAGACAACCGAGTCCTGAGGCCGCCTAGTCCTGAGGCCGCCTAGTCCTCGGCTGGGTACAGGGGCACCATCCCTGTTGGGGATGACTTGGGGAGGGGAGGGGAAGATGGAATGCCATCCTGAAGCTAAAGGGAAATTGCTATTTAAAGGATACTAGCGCAACGCTGAGTACCGGTAACGCCTAGTACCGGTAACGCCTAGTACCGGTAACGCCTAGTAACGGTAATGCCTAGTAACGGTAACGCCTAGTAACGGTAACGCCTAGTAACGGTAACGCCTAGTAACGGTAACGCCTAGTAACGGTAACGCCATGTACTGGTAACGCTGAGTACAGCAAATTTGAAGCGATTCGGTTAAAAAAAGGCGGAGTTATAAGGCCCCGTTTCCCGTTGGCGCTGCTCTGAGAGTGATGCGCTCTCCCTAGTAAGGGTAACGCCTAGTAACGGTAACGCCAAGTACTGGTAACGCTGAGTACAGCAAATTTGAAGCGATTCGGTTAAGAAACGGCGGAGTAATAAGGCCCCGTTTCCTGTTGGCGCTGCTCCGAGAGTAACGCGCTCTCCCGATTCTCTTCAAATTTGCTGCCAGGCTTTGGTTAAGAAACGGCCACAGCAAGCCTGACAGCAAATTGGAAGCAATTCGGTTAAGAAACGGCAGAGTTATTTGTGAAAAGGTGCGCGGCGTTTATGAATCGTTTATGAATCCGGTTTGGCACATCGATAGTCACCGTTCCCTGGTCATCTACCTTCCAAATTCGAAGGCAATCCGTCCAGAAATACCGGAGATACGGGCGCCGAAAGGCCGGCGGATACGCGTTTCGCGCATTTGCCAAACCGCGCAAATGACACGGCCGCCTCGGTTGCCGTTGCCATCGCCCCGTTAGGGCTCACAGCAAATTTTAAGCGATTCGGTCGAAAAACGGCGGAGTTATAAGGCCCGTTTTGTGTTTCAGACACACACACGGACAGACACTTGGCTTTTAATATAAAATTTGACAAGCTCTCCTTGAAGCAAAGCGCAAAGCCAAAACATGACACGGACAGAGGGTAGAGACAAAATATGGGAAGATGAGAAAATGAACTTGAACTCTCTCCCTCACTGTATATACACACACACACAGACACACACACACACACACGCGCATGCGCGCGCACACACACACACGCGCACACACACGACAACAGAGCCACATACAGAAACACACTCGCTACAAACTACCACTATAATAATTTTGTGTACCGTATTTTTCGGACTACAACTACAAGACCTCCCCCACCAAATTTAACACTCCGATTTTTATTACATTTTCTTACTTACTATATTAGCAGTCATATTATAAGGCGTCGGGGTCTCAGTCTGGGGGGGAAAAAGCATCGCCTTATAGTCCGAAAAATATGATACTTATTGAATCAAATAATCCCTGTGGGGATACCGGGGGTCTTTCGTAAAAATAGTTTCCCCACCTTCTGGAAGTTCTGTGCTTGTAACTTCCTCTAATCTGCCACTCTATTTGACTCTGCCTTTTTCCTTTGCTTTCTGTCATCTACTATCTTTCTGACTTATTGGCCCCATTCTCCTGCCTTTTTCCAAAAAAATCTTCCAAATAATTTTTCCCTTGAGCTCCTCCGAAATCGGAATGTGTTGGCTGTACACAGCGGGGAGACAAGTGAAAACTGAAAACCGGACACATATGTACCTTACCCATTATGGCCATATGGCCTGGGAACGCGTGTTGCATGTGTGTGCGTGTGGTGCATTTGTGTGTGTGTGTGTGCGTGTGTGCGTGCGTGTGTGTGCGTGCGCGTGTCTGTTTAGTGCATGCATGTGTGTGTGTTTAGTGCGTGCGTGTGTGCGTGCGCGCGCGCGTGCGTGTGCGTAATATATATTTTTGGTCGTTTATTTATTTATATTGCTTGCTGGTGTTTTCAATTATTATTGTAAGCGCTTAGGGCTTTTTTTAAGATTAGGCTACAAATATTAATTATTATTATGATGATTATAAGAAGAAGAAGAATCCAATCCAATCACTGCCGTCCACTCACTCAAGGGCAGGCACAGGGACGTGACGCTGTCCTCGCCCAGCGAGTAAAGCCCCGTGGTGAAGTGAGGCAGCGCCATTAGGATAGAGCCCAGTGACGACACGATCACCGCGATGCCCACCATGCGCGCCTTGTGCCGCCCCGCCCACAAGTAGCTGATGAGCAGGCCCAGGATGGCCGCAGACACGTCGTAGGCGCTGGAGATGAGGCCCACCGTGGCGCTGGCCAGATTGAAGCGCTGCTCGATGGCCGTCGTGTTTACGTTGTTGATGCCGTTCACCACGAAACCTGTGCAGTTTCAAAAATGTTTGTTTTAATTACAGTGGAACCTCCCTTATAAGACCTCCCATTATAGGACTCCCTCCCACATAAGACCTACTCCATTATGGGTAGAACCACTGGCATCCTTTATGGATCCACCACTATTAACAGTGGCATTTTAAGCTATAAAGCCTTTTCAAGCCACATTTGTACAGTGCATGGAGGGTTGGTAGTGTTTTGTGGTATAATTTGTTCATAATAAGACCTACTTCTCTGAGACATTGCCCTTCTTTGTAAGTATATTAAAATTACCTCCCTAAAAGACCCCTCCCTTAAAAGACCTAATTATGGATGATTTTTGAAGGTCTTATAAGGTTCCACTGTATCATTTTTTTAAACTTCAGTTCCCTCAGTTCAGACCCTATCATCTTAACATGCATACAATGATATACACATATCCATGGGTGCAACTCTCCAAAATTTAAAAAAAACTAAAAGGCAGGGGTCCAGGGACCCATGGCCCCAGCAGGGTACAGGGGCAGAGCCCCGTCGGGCGATTCAGGGGGGCAAGTTAAGAGAGATAATAACGAGACAAACAGACAGTTAAAATGATAGACAAGGAGTCTGATAAGCCTTGTAAAATTATTACATTGCCTTTGTAAACTTCCAAGATAGAACCACCAAGTTCAAAATGTCCCACATTGCTTGTGGGCAATTTTTTTTCAGTTTCTGGTCAAATCAAAAATCATGAAATCAGTGTAAAAATTAAAGAGCAGCACCCATGCATATATCCACAATAGTCAGGAACAAACACACAGACAACAGTGAAAACATTAACCATCATCTTGAGTATGGCTTCGTGGCTGGTTGAAGACACCCCCCAAAAAAAACCTAAAAAGGTACATTCGTGCAAAGAATATATAGACCTAAAGTATATCGCCATCCCCTGTGTGGGTCTTTTGCATAAATAGTTCCCCCACCTTCTGGAAGTTCTGTGCTTGTAGCTTCCTCTAATCTGTCACTGTCTTTGACTCTGCCTTTTCCCTTTGCTTACTGTCATCTACTAGTACTATCTTTCTGCCTTACCCGGTCCATTCTCCTGCCATTTTTCACGAAACACTTTCAAAAACATTTCCTCCAGCCGAAGTCGGACTTGCTGGGCCTAGCTATTTCTTAGTTAGGCGCATAACGGCAGCATGACGCATCTGCGCTCATAATTGACAGGAAACTGTCTGAGCGATCGAAGAAGAAGAAGAAGAAGAAGAAGAAGAAGAAATCGCCATGTTCAACATGCCATCAACACATTCTCACCTAAGGACAGGGCGTAGAGCGAGAAGAAGAACAGCAGCGAGGGAGGGTTGTTCAAGCGCTGCAGGCACCCAGGTTTCCAGCATAGCACTCCGCAGCGCACGTCAGCCTCCAGGGCCTCCACTTTCCTCCCCTTGCCTGAGTCGTTGCCTCCCTTCTTGTCATGGTGGTCCTCCTCGGCCAGGAAGGTTGCCTCCCTTTTGTTCCGTCCGTCGCTGATGAACACTAAGGGGATGGTGTTGGCCGAAGGGAGTTCTTCCCCTTCCTCTCCCATGATTGCGTGTGTGTGTGTGTGTGTGTGTGTGTGTGTGTGTGTGTGTGTGTGTGTGTGTGTGTTGGCTAAAAAAGGGGGCTCAACTGTATTCAGATCCTCATCTCTGTATCTGTAAGCGTAACGAGGCAACTACTGTATAGCATGATTCGAGAATTTCAACTGATTTGCTTGATCTGTCCTCTTAATGAATCGAAAGGTCGTGTTAGTTGCCAGGGTTTTTTTTATGTAACAGCTTCCATTGTCGATTCCTTGACTGAACCTGATCTGAAAGTGGAAAAAAGGAACAGAGAATATTGCTTTGCTATAAAATTGCAATAGGCTTTTCTTTAATTTACTTCAAAAATACTAATTATAATATATAATAATACAAATTATTGTATTTACTAAAAATACAAATATTAATATGTGGTAAGATTTAATGTGGTGACAGCCCTGACATGGCCTTAGTTGTCGATGGGGCTATAATTTTAATCCTAATCTTACTTAAAAAATAAACTCAAATTAGCTTAATAAGGCACTTACAGCATGCTGGCGACCTTGAATTTCACTGAGTTGAATTTACTTATTTAGAGAGCTGCATTCGAAAGGTCAGGATACCTTGGGCAGAACGAGCGCAGGCAATTTAGTAGTCTAGAATAGAGAACGAACACTCGTGGCAAATGCCCTATTTTTTAAAATAATCATTATCATTAATATCAATCTCCCTTACACATGCTGGATAAAATATATATAGCATAGCATAGTAATGAAGTATGGTATGTGAGAATTTCTATTGATATCTTGACTGGGTCTGAAAAAATAGAAAAACAGAAATATCTGCAATTAGTTTCGTTTGAAAAAGAAAATCAACATTAATATCCTAGTAGTAGTATACTTTCATAAATCTACATGGAGATGGGAAGGGAGGGAGAGAGAGAGAAGACTTGAATTTTAAAAAAATAAAGTAAACTTTTTTTGGTGAAGAAAAGCAAGGCTAATAAAGTAATATAGTAATAATAGCAATATTTTATTTCGAAAGAAACATACTGTAAAAAGTGACGAAAGTCATAAATAGTTTTGTCAAGTGCCACGCTTGGAAACATTTAAAAGGTAATAACTCCAAACCTTGTAACACTCCCACACACAATAATAACCCCCTCCCCCCACCCCACACCTAGCACCAAAAAAAGCTTTAAAATCACCAGGGCTATTTCTGACAGTCTGCCCATTGCAAAATATCAGTTCTATGTTTAACTAATCACACACACACACACACACACACACACACACACACACACACACGCACGCACGCGCACACACACCACACATGCACGCACACACACACGCACACACACACACTGACACACACACACACACACACACACACCACACACTGTGACACACACACCACACACACACCACACACACACACCACATACACACACCACACTGACACACACACACACACACACACACACACACCCAATCCTAAGTGAATATAGTGAACAAGCATACGGTAACCATAGGGTGCCAAATTCTTCTCTGAATATTTTCTAACCATCTGTGTCCCACAAAACCTCTGGTTTTCTTACGACAATAAATTTGTTGTTCTTGTTCTTCACACCACACACACACATGCACGCACACACACATGCACGCACACACACACACCACACACACACACACTGACACACACACACACACTGACACATACCACACTGACACACACTGACACACATACCACACTGACACACACCCTATCCTAAGTTACAGTATTGCACTATTGGCTTACACTATCGTTAACCAAAGCTACATTACAAGCACAACTGCCCCTGTTTACTTATAAGATTTAAATCGCCCTGACCAGAAAGTAGAACGTATGACTAGAAGAAATCAGTAATACTAATAGTGCGCACTGTGACACTGGACAGTACATGATTCACTGGCTTCACTTGTCTTTTCAGCATCAGATTCTTTGAGAAATGAAATCTTCTCTTCTCTTCTTCGCCTTAGGCAGCCAACTTCATCACGCTGAAGATTCTGCTGCACTTTATGGCAGATTTAAAACATTTGTTTTCTACCAGCATGGGATTGCCAAACTCCGTAATCAGACTCAGTCACACACATAAATCTAGAGTCGATTCCTGTCGCGTGCACATCTGTCGCTCGTGCAAATCTGTCGCTCGCTACTATGAGTATGACGGTGTGTATTTGCGACATTCACAAATTTCACTTTTTCCATACTTGAACCATTTACTAACCCTAACCCTATCCCTAACCGACGGAAAAAGTGAAATTTGTGGTTCATGCTCAATGTCGCAAAATGCCGCAAATACAGACTCTCAAGACATAAGTAGCGAGCTGCAGATTTGCACGAGCGACAGATTTGCACGCTACAAGGCCTAGGCCTAGTAGTCTACAGAGTTGCAAAATTTCATCTCGAATTAGTTTTAGCAGACTTCGAAATCAGCTTGACTACACCACATTACAACATTGACTAATATTCTTCTTTAGTCTTCTTCTTCGCCGTGCGTGGCAAATCACAATCAAGTGAATCAACTGATTATTTTGCCACGGAACCGGGAGCGGGGAGGTTCTACCAGTACTGTAGTAGTACCACTTATGCCGGAAGAAAAGGCTCAAAGCCTGAGAAGAAACTAAAATGGTAAGGTTCTCATTCAAATAGGCCTAAATAGTAGTCAACATGCGAAGCATGTGCACAGATGCACAGAGATGTGTTGATGTAGGCCCACCGATTGTACACAGAATCTGATTTATCTCGTTCTTGCATGAAGTCAAGGCTGAAAACCTAAGGGACTGTACTCGCGAATCTCAGCCAGGAAGGGGGAGGCAAAATGAGGAAATTATTTTCATGTGATGACGTCAGAGGTATGATTGAGAATGCAGAGGTTATGCACATTCCGATCGTTAAATAAACAAACAAGCATTGGCAAACAAGCTAACATGCACACAAACTCTCTCTCTCTCTCTCTCTCTCTCTCTCTCTCTCTCTCTCTCTCTCTCTCTCTCTCTCTCTCTCTCTCTCTCTCTCTCTCTCTCTCTCTCTCTCTCTCTCTCTCTCACACTCTCTCTCTCTCTCTCTCACTGAGCACACACAGTGTCAGTGTCAGTGTCTCTCTCTCTCTCTCTCTCTCTCTCTCATATTTTAAAGTGTGTGTCACGTGCATGTGCACGCTGTGCATACATGCATGATTGTGTAAGGTTATATCTCTCACGCCGTGTGTGAGTGTGTGTCCCGTGACAGTGCTTTTCAGTGTGAGTGTATGCGTTTCAGTGTGCGTGTCATGTCAAAGTCAAAGTCAAAAATACTTTATTATCACGTTAGGTGAAACTGATTACAGTGTACGTGGTTTCGCACAAGCACAATGCAAACAAGGAAGCACATTTGCATGCATTAAAAATGGAAACAAATGGAGGGGGGGGGGGGGGGGGGGGTGAGGGGTGTGTCGTGTATATGGTTGCGTCAGTGATGTGTATCTGTCTGTCTGTCTGTCTGTCTGCCCCATGCCCAGTGTTTGTTCCAGTCTGTGCACCGACGAGCCGCGTTCGTGCGTGCTGCATACATTCACGTGTGCATTCACGTGTGCATTCAATCTCACAGCCGGGATAGAGCACAACTTACATGTAATGTAGGTCCGTGGGATAGAGTCACACACACGCGCGCGCACGCACGCACACGCGCACACGCACACACACACACACGCACGCGCGCACACGCACACACACACACGCACACACACGCACACACACACACACACACACACACGCACGCACGCACACACACGCACACGCACACACACACACACACACACACAAGGCACGCGCCTGTGGTTTGTGACCAACCTCGTTGGTTGACTGAACACTTTCAGTAACGCCCGCCTCAAATACAGTCCCCTGTTATTAGCATTCCAGTGGGGACCATATCGATGCGCCCCCATCTCTATGTGTCACTGTGCACCGTCCCCCCGCCCCCCCCCCCCCCGCCTCTTGTACTCTTGTATCTCCTCAGGCAAAGGATATTGAAACTTCAAAGGGTTGGGGCGGATTAGGGACACAGAAACACTAGAGATGCATGAGATGGGGACATATAGGCACGGGGTCATCATAGGCCGGTCTATACGTGACTTAATGGGGTCAAATTGACAGAGACGGGGACAAGAAAAGACACATGCGTCTAAACAGAGGCCGTTCGCCAGAGATCAGATAGACCCACAGAAGCCCTCTTTTTATTTAAAGGGAAAACACCCGATCCTAGGGATCGGGTCTTTTTCGCCAGACAAGCTCTGCTTCGCGGTGGCTCGCACAACAGGGTCTCTCTTCGCAGTTGTGAGTCAAATGCGGCGCGCGCTCAGCGTTTCCCCTCTTTTATACTCAGCCTGTGCCTTTAGCTGGGCCTAACGAAGGTCTAATTTTCAATATTTTTCGCACAATCGAGTTTGCTCTTCGTTTTGCTTCTGTTTATGAGATATTATTCCTAATTCTAGCCCACTCCCTTGCTGTAGTCCTATCCTGACCGTAAATTCAAACACGGTTCTAATCATAAGTACAACGAAGCCGGACTAACATGAACTTTAGTTTGTGTTCTCACGTGCGGAGCGTTTCCTTCATTTGTTTTGGCTGTTTTCAGTTCTAACCCTAACCCTTCCCCATTCCCCCATTCCTTCCTAACCCTATCCCCCTTTCTGGGGAGATCAATTCTAACCCTATTCCTACCCTATTCCGTATTCGTCGACCTGGGGGGGGGGGGGGGGGGGGACTCACATAGAAAAAACCACACACAAAAATGGTGACGCATCAAAACGGGAGCGTATCGATACGTAGCCATTTCTCCTATCGCAAACCGTTCGGTTGACAGACGACATACAAAGTTGGCAAAATGTCGTCTGCTACTGTGACCAACCAAACGACACAAGGTCGTCTGTATTGAAACTGAGCTTTGACAGTCCCTGTCGCCTTGTCTTGCAACCATGTTGTGTGAACACTTCAAGTGGGTTTAAACTGTGACTGTGTTTTTAAACTCCGCTTTTAGTAATTACGATGTTGCGAGTTGATTTAGTGAAGAAACCCTATTTGCTATTTTATTTCATCACAGTTTCCATGCTGTTGGGTGTTTCTGCCACGCAAGCTGTGCAAAAATGAAGGTCAGTATTAGTATTAGTATTGTAGAGAAGGTAAAGATGCAGATCAACACCCCTCCTCCATTTCTCGGTTCTTCCAGTTTTTTAGTTCCCGAGCGAAGCTTCGGGAAGTATTGTTTTTGTTTCATGAATCCGTCCGTCCGTCTCAGTGCGTGTGTGCGTCCGTCCGTCTGTGCGTGCGTCCGGACGCATTTTCTTGAAAGCCATTCAATCTTATTTAAATCACTCTGTGTGTCAGTGTGTGTGCGTGTGCGTGTGCGCGTGCGTGCGCGCGCGCGTGTGTGTGAAAGAATTAATTCATTCAAGATTCGCTCATCATTGTCACAGATCGAACCGTAAAGGGTCAGCCACATGTGGCGTGCAAATCTGTCGCTCGTGCAAATCTGCAGCTCGCTACATATGAGAGTCTGTATTTGCGGCATTTTGCGACATTGAGCATGAACCACAAATTTCACCTTTTTCTAGGGTTAGGGTTAGGGTTAGGTTGCAACCATGGTTCAAGTACAGAAAAAGTGAAATTTGTGGTTGTCGCAAATACAGACTCTCATAGTAGCGAGCTACAGATTTGCACGAGCGAAAAAGCCACACTACCAACAATTCGACATCTATACGATCCGCTTGTGATGATGTCTGTGAGTCATGACGTAAAATACTCCCGTCTAAAAATATGTCCACTATTTTCGCTCACTGTACTCATGTAAACCCCAGTACACGAATCAAATGATAAACTGTATGATACAAATATTTCATCAGATCCGTGTACAAATGGTGAACATAACTAGGGGAAGACGGGGTAAGAAGCCCATGGGCGGGTAAGAAGCCCATGCCAATTATCTCATGAAATAAAGAAAATTTCAGTCAAATTTGCCCATGAGACGAATGCTAGACATTAACGCTCGTCTCATGGGCAAAATGAGACTGAAATTTGCTTCATTTCATGACGAGATAATTGGGGTGGGCTTCTTACCCGCCCATGGGCTTTTTAACCCGTCTGACCCTAGTAAGATTTCATCACATTTACTTAGACAGTAGAATTTCACGAGAATCATGCCTCACAGATGTCACAATCGGATCGTATTGAGGTCGAATCGTATGCAGTGTGGGTGGCCCTTGAGTGTCACCAAAAAGGCTTTTTGGTGTCATTGAATGGTTTAAGTGGAATCAAATGTTTCGTAAAAATGATCGAACGCGTGCATGTAGGCCTATTGTAATCAGGGCTACCAGGGACCCCCATTTGGGGGTCTATG
>CM065706.1:15346008-15363508 GCA_017654935.2 Phymorhynchus buccinoides
TGGCCGGATATGACGACACGTGGGTACAAGCCATTGGCCACTGCAAAGAACACCTTTTGCAAGAATGAATGCCCTTGGTGGGTGGAAGATGGTCGAGTACTGACCAAACAAGGGCATAACTCTCGCCAATAACCCTATTTGAGGCCACTTAGTGCCTGCCTTTTGCAAGAATGAATGCCATTTTGTATACTCATCCACAACGGCTTAACTCTTGCCGTCAAAGGCTTTAATAACCCTGCTTGCATTGGCCAATAGGGCCTAAGTTATCTAATGCACAGTAGGCCCTACTATATAACAGCTTTAGGACAAATTTCTTTTTGAACTGTTCAGAAGTAAGCCTAATCGGAAACAGCTGAACAACTTCAAAGTCAGGAAAGTGGAATCAATTTGTTTCTCACCATCCTACATCCTAATATAAAGGAGTTTGACTTGGTGCTGTGCACAAAGGTACCTCTTCATTTTGCCAGAAACAGAAGCTTCTGTCTGCTTCCGTCTGTCGTCATGGAGATGACTAATTAACCCAAAGATCACAGCGGCCTGGGAAATATATTTTAAAAAAGAGGCCATTTTGTGATTCGCTCATTTCTGGAGCCGAGCGGGTGCTTTCTCGCTGTCAAGAACGTTGTCGTTAAGAAGTTTACCTCTTCTTCTGCCCCACGCCCAAAGTCTTCGTTAAGACTTATTGGCGCACAGGATGCATGCTTTGTGAGTTCGTGTCATCCACTTCACCGGCACACACGGCCTACTCGTACCGAACAGTGGAATGGGCTTTTACGTGCGCGCAAGATCTTGTGCGTGCGTTCGCACACGGGACCTCGGTTTTAGGTCTCATGGTGCCATGTATTTTTTCGACGTTCTTGGTTGTCCGTTGCGTCTCAACCGACGAGAGGGGAGTAACTAGTATTATGTTTTATAGTGTGCAAGCATTGCTTTAACAGAAGAAACATTAACATAACGGCTAAGCTCTAAAGATAGATAAACACATGGCAGAGTGCGTGGCAGTGAATGTTTTTGAATTTGGTGGGAGTGTAGAGTGATGTCTTGGGCGAATGTATTCGCCCATGGTGCTAGAAGTTTAATACAACTTTGCATAGGCTTTGGTTTCAACGAGCAAAACTGAAGTCTAAATCAACAAAATGATACAATTCGCATCAAAAGAGAACTTACTGTTGCGCTTTTATTTATGTTTACTGTTCCAATGGGCTTTATTTCTGGTTCCTGGGAATCATTGGCACTGATTTCGCTTTGGCATAAGGCTGTGTCAGAGCAATTCACATAAGCTAGAACACCAAGGCTACATCAAAACGTTGTTACGTTCTTCATAGTTATGCGGGGATCGTCTTTAGCCATGACAAGCTCTTAGCATAACATCATCAGTCCAAAATCCTCCGAAGTCGGAATGTGGCTGCTCACGTGGCGGGGTAATCAAAAACGGTCACACACGTAATGTTCTCACCCCTAGCTGGTGCGTTTGTACCAGTGTTCAATTGCTTCGGCTGTTGGGAATGATCCCTGGAGTCTTTAAGCCAGGGAACAACAACAACATTAGCACCAAGTCTCAGTGCTGCAGCCAAAGGGACTAGTTGATCCTTCACTTGGTCACCTTTCGATTTTGGACTGGTGGTGTTATGCTAGGAGCTTATCACGACTAAAGACAATCCCCGCATAATTATGCAGAACATGACACCATTTTGATGTAGCCTCGGTGTTCTAGCTTATGTCTGACACAGTCTTATGCCAAGGCGAGTTCCTCAGTTGAGAATGTTATGCCCTGCAGCGACGAAGCTTCCTCATAACGACACCAAACAGGCGACGAACGGCCCAGACGCTGTTGGATAACAATGACGCTTTTCCTGGATAGCAGGATAACACTAGGCTACGTACGGAGACTGTCTTTGTTTGGTGTCCGGGGAGACAGTCCAGATGTGGGAGCGCTGCTGCTTGGTGTTGTCTGTGCGTGTGAGTCATTCACCGCTTGGAGAACTACAACAAAAAGTGCTGTTACGTTGTTGGTTTTGTCCCCGTTCTCCAATGTAATAGTGCCGTCTGTGGGAGAATAATATGAGTTGTACTTAAACAGACTTAATGCATGTAGGTGAGGATTTAATGTAATACTAATAGTGCCGTCTGTGAGAGAATAATATGAGTTGTACTAAACAGACTTAATACATATAGGTGAGGATTTAATGTAATACTAATAGTGCCGTCTGTGGGAGAATAATATGAGTTGTACTAAACAGACTTAATACATATAGGTGAGGATTTAATGTAATACTAATAGTGCCGTCTGTGGGAGAAAAATATGAGTTGTACTAAACAGACTTAATACATATAGGTGAGGATTTAATGTAATACTAATAGTGCCGTCTGTGAGAGAATAATATGAGTTGTACTAAACAGACTTAATACATATAGGTGAGGATTTAATGTAATATTAATAGTGCCGTCTGTGGGAGAATAATATGAGTTGTACTAAACAGACTTAATACATATAGGTGAGGATTTAAAGTAATACTAATAGTGCCGTCTGTGGGAGAATAATATGAGTTGTACTAAACAGACTTAATATATATAGGTGAGGATTTAATGTAATACTAATAGTGCCGTCTGTGGGAGAAAAATATGAGTTGTACTAAACATACTTAATACATGTAGGTGAGGATTAAACATTTTTTGGAAAAAGGAGCTTATAAAGCGCGCTTATGAAGCCAGGTTAGCCTAGTATAACTATAACTTCGTACTTGGAACATTTACTGTAGAAAGTCCCCCCCCCCCACCACCTCACCCCCACCCCTTGAATCAGAATCCGTTCTTTGAAGAAGTTTTGTGGGATTTGAAAAACAGCAACAACAATTGTTACCGTATTTCGTTGAAGGATTATTTTGTGATTGACAGTGTAATTCGGTTACACAAACACTGAAACCTTTTTTTTATTTTATTAATTCCAATGTCCTTTTGTTTTGAATCAGTTTGGTTTATCGCCATTATCGGTATTGTAGTAGGCCTAATCTACTGAAAGTGGGTAAGAATGATATCTGGCTGGAGAATGTCCGTGATCAGATTATTGCTGCATGGAAAAATATTGTAGTATTTATGTGTACTTTTGTGGCAATATGGCCTCTGTGTGCGCGCGCGCGTGTGTGTGTGTGTGTGTGTGTGTATGTGCGTGTGTGTGTGTGTGTGTGTGTGTGTGTGTGTGTGTGTGTGTGTGTGTGTGTGTGTGTGTGTGTGTGTGTGTGTGTGTGTGTGTGTGTGTGTGTGTTCGTTTGTGTGTGTGTGTATATCCACACTTTGACGCTACTGTTAAGCACATAGGGCATAGTAAGCAATTGGATAATGGATCTTGTAAGCCGTATAATATTGTTTTTATTCTTTGGGAATGATAATAATAATAAATATAATAATAATAATAATAATAAACGGACACTTATATAGTGCTCTTCATCGAGCACAAAGCGCTTTACAATCAACATTGAAAGTGAAACACTCACACACGCGCACAACAGACACACACTCACGTACATGCACGCACGCGAGTGAACGCGTTCTCAGTTGCACACAGACACACACACACACACACACAGACACACACACATTTCATCAAACACACAGAAAACACATTCTCACTGAAACGCACACACACTTACACAAACATAATGGGGATGGAGTGAGCGGAGATAGGTGTGGGAAGTTCGAATTAAGATCGATTTAGTATTACATATTGGGTTAGGAGATAAACTAATATAAATCCACCCGCCAATAAAATACATAGCTGTTCCCAATCCCAATTTTTGAATGCATATTTGCTCTGTTTAGGGTGTCATTAGAAAGGAATGTACGTTTTTAAATTTCTATAGGGGTGTAATCTCCAGCCGTAGGCGGGTGAGCGGTGAGGGGGTAATATTACTGGTAAAACCACTTTACCTTTACTCGATCTGTTGTGGTGTTGTTGTGCTACTCCTTATTTCCTTCGCACTGAAGAAGTGTGGGTTGTTGTTGTTTTCTGTTGTGGGTTAATTTATGCAAATAGTTTTTGGGTTGTTTGTTTGTTTGTTTGCTTGCTCGCTTTTGACCCTTTTTTATTTTATTTGTTTTAAATCTCGTTTGTGAGATTTTGATTTCATGTTGTTTGTAGTTGAGTCTATGAAAATACTGGAATGCTGGTCTGCAGAGTGATGTGAAGTGGAACTCTCTCTCTCCCTCTGTCTCTCTCTCTCTCTCTCTCTCTCTCTCTCTCTCTCTCTCTCTCTCTCTCTCTCTCTCTCTCTCTCTCTCTCTCTCTCTCTCTCTCTCTCTCTCTCTCTCTCTCTCTCTCTCTCTCTCTCTCTCTCTCTCTCTCTCTCTCTCTCTCTCTCTATCTATCTATCTATCTATCTATCTATCTATCTATCTATCTGTCTATCTCTGACAGATTGGAAGACTAGGCGTTGCCTAAAATCTTTATCCTTGAAAAATAAAGAAATAAAGTTAAAGTTTTCAAAGTGGGTTTTTTTTCTCCCTCTCTCTCTCTCTCTCCCTCTCTCTCTCTCTCTCTCCCTCTCCCTCTCTCCCTCTCTCTCTCTCCCTCTCTCTCTCTCTCTCTCCCTCTCTCTCTCTCTCTCTCTCCTCTCTCCTCTCTCCCTCTCTCTCTCTCTCTCTCTCTCTCTGCGTGTGTCTGACGACGTTTGTATTAATTTCTGATCGCTTAGGATTATCAATGAGATTCGAGTATTTACTTTGCTTTGTCTATTATTTTCATTTTGTTCTACGTTTTCTTTTGTATTGTTATGTTTACTGTTCGTTGTTGTTTGGTTAGACATTTTCTTTTTTGTGTGTGTGTTACGTAATTATTCTAAACTGGTATAATTCCGCCAATGTTTATGCTGTGTAATTTATTTTGAACTGAGTATGTCATAAGCTTTGCTTGTTGTCGCTTCAGTTATGTTGTTGTTGTTCATGTTTCTTTTGACATTTAAGCCAGTCTATAAAAAAGAGAGAGTATATACATATACAATTGTGGTGGTACCATAGCCGATGAGGTTTAACCGAGGCGTGGTTACTGCTACACATATCTGTATTATTAAAAAAATCGGGACTTTATTGGTGTTGCACTGCCTCCGGGCATTGCCTCCAGCATTGTTCCCACCATCTTTGTATTTACAAATGCCCCACAAGGCCGAAGGGCCGAAGAGGGCGTAAAACCCTATTTTCATTCAAGAGAGAGTAAGCCTATTTGGAAATGGTATTTATAATGTGTGTGAGTGTGCATTATTTTATGCGTGCACTTGTGCGCATGCATATTAATTATGTGTGTGTGTGTGTGTGTAAAAACTGTTCGTGATAACATTATAACCGCGCGTATTGTTTTGCCTATCATGTATGTTTGCGTGCGTACAGTAAATAACATAATATTATGATGTGTTTGTCTTGCTCTAGTGCTGCGGCAAAAGGGACGGGTTGGCCTTTGGGGACCTTCTCCAAAGCTAGTTGTCCTCAAATTCCTTTGGCCGAGAGAGTGGGAATGTACCCTGGGCAAGGCATCTATAAACAAATTCTAGCCCAGCCCGCCAGAATATCATCTTCCCCCATCTGTGTGGCAGTCATGGTCGGAAACGACTGACTGGTCACTTGTATGCATTGTGTATTTAAGTCTGAGTGTGTTTGTGCATTCGACGTATTAGTATGCAGTGTTTCGATTCAGTGCGAGTACGCATGTGTATTCACTTTGCAATTGTGTTGATTGTTTCAGCAGCCGATGTGAACCCCTGTCGACCTTCACAGAAGCTCCCTAACTAACAGTTAGGCTAGGCCTACTACGCAACCACTACCTAAATACTACCAGAACTATCACTGCCACAAACACATGCCGGCCCAGCGCTCCAGCATAGTAGTTTCCAGGTATCGCAGCTAACAGCTACTACCCAACCGCTACCTAAAATACTACCAACTAGGCAAACCTCTACCACAAGCAAACTCCAGACCTACATAAACACTACCAGAACTATCACTACAAGCACATCCCGGCCCAGCCCTCCAGCATATTAGTTCCCCTATATCGCAACGAAACAACTACCACCCAACCACTACCGTTGCCTAAAATACTATCAACTATCACTACCACTACAGATTCCAGCTGTCCAGAATAACAATCTCCTCCTCCCAGCATCTTGGAAGTCCCATATTGTCACATCTTCCGTGACCCAAACTGAGCCATGGCGAGCAGCAACAACAGAGACTCCAGCCGCCACCAGCACCAGCACCACCACAACAGCAGCAGCAACAGCAGCACCGCTAGCAGCAGCGGGTCCACCAACAGCCTGCTGCTCCAGTCCTTCCACCCCGGCTTGAACGCCAGCGGAGACGCTGCTGCTGCCCAGGCCGTGGACTTGACGTGCCCCGTGTGCTACGACACGTTCCGCTCCCCTCGATTCCTGCCGTGTCACCACACGTTATGCACCGAGTGTATCGGGGACCTGATGGAGCGGGCGTGTACCGAGGGTGGTGGTGGTGAGGGGGGGAAGAAGAAGGACTACTTTTTGTGTCCCCTGTGCCAGTTGAAAGTGCCCGTGCCCGAGGACGGAGTCACCAGTTTCCAGGTAAATTTGGGGTTGGTGGGGGAGGGGTGGAAGAGTAGGGGAGGGGGGTGATGTGGTTGATGGAAAGTGAAGGAGAGGGGGGGGGAGGAGAGGATGGAATGAATGGATGGGTGCAAGCTTAGCTGTATGTATGTGGACGTGTGAGTGTGTGAGTGTTTGTGTGTGAGAGAGAGAGAGAGAGAGAGAGAGAGAGAGCGTGCGTGCGTGTGTGTTGTGTGTGTCTGTGTATATACATGCGTGTGTATGTGTGTGTGCGTGCGTGTCTCCGTGTGCCTATGTGTATGTATGCGCATGTGTGGGTTTGCGTACGCTCAACTATGTAGAGCAGTTTCATAATAGCGGTGGATGAAGACAACGACAATGAAAACGACGGTGTTGTTGTGGATGATGATAATGATGATGATGACGACGATGAGGATGATAATAAGGGGGGGTGGTAGAGGCATGCAGACAATAATTAACAACAAGTAGTCATTGTTGAAATATCGCTGTTACATGCATGATGCTTTCTTCTGTACTGTATAACATCACTTGTGGATACACTGACATACCAGTTTTGCTGACTTGACTGCCATTGACTCATTAACTCATCAACTGCAAACGTTTTGATTTGTCTGACAAAACAAAGCATTGATGATGAAAATGATGTTTTGCGTCCTCTCGGTCATAGACACATATGGGACATTTGTAAATACAAAGATGGTGGGAACAATACTGGAGGCAATGCCCGGAGGCAGTGCAACACCAGTAAAGTCCCGAGTTTTTAACAATATAGATAGGTGTAGCGGTAACCACGCCTCGGTTAAACCTCATCGGCTATGGTACCGCCACATTATTATTGATTACAGTTAAGTATAAATAATAACAAAGCATTGGGTACAGTTAGGTATATGTACATAACCATAATGCTTGACAGTTTTGATTAGCAATGACCTCTCTAAAAAAAATAATTTAAAAAGCGAAGGCAAACTTGTCCTGAGAGCTCAACTAAAATGTATCTGAAAGGATAATATGTGCATTAATAAAGACTTGAACAAAGAGAAGGTATTGACATGAGAATGTCCGCAATGAACATTTTCGCCGAAAAACAACCTTCTGCCATTCTCAGGAAAGGGAAAGGGTTAGGATCAGTCTTCGATTATTGTCATAAAACCGAAAGAAGCAGACTTTGACATTAAGGGTCGTAAACATGAGAAAGAAGAATCCCTTTCTCCGTCTCCTTGACTCTGTCTGTCTCTGTCTGGCTGTCTGTCCGTCTCTCTCTCTCTCTCTCTCTCTCTCTCTCTCTCTCTCTCTCTCTCTCTCTCTCTCTCTCTCTCTCTCTCTCTCTCTCTCTCTCTCTCTCTCTCTCTCTCTCTCTCTCTCTCTCCCCCCTCTCTCTCTCTCTCCTCTCTCTCTCTCTGTCTCTCTCTCTCTCTCTCTCTCTCCCTCTCTCTCTCTCTCTCTCTCTCTCTCTCTCTCTCTCTCTCTCTTTCTCTCGCTCTCTCTCTCTCTCTCTCCCCCCTCTCTCTCTCCACCCTCCATCTCTCTCCGTCTCTCTCTCTCTCTGAGCTGAGTGTAAAAAAGCACTGATGCTTATCTGATTACCCTGTATAAATAAAAATTCGTTCGTTCTCTCTCTCTCTCTCTCTCTCTCTCTCTCTCTCTCTCTCTCTCTCTCTCTCTCTCTCTCTCTCTCTCTCTCTCTCTCTCTCTCTCTCTCTCTCTCTCTCTCTCTCCCCCCTCTCTCTCTCTCTCTTTCTCTGATTCTGTCCCATTCTTCCTTCTCCGCTCTCTCATCATCAAAGACAAAGCAGACGCCTATTTCCACGTAATAACGGTCTGCTGCCTTCATTAACTTTTACTCGTTAGCGCGCGTTCATAAGTGTCACTTTACACATTTTATGAAGCCCTCAATGGCCATTAGAAAGGATGTGGACGTCAGCTAGCCCTGAGGGTTCCAGTGACCCTGTCATTTAATCACTAGTAGCGTGGACAAGTGGGTCTTCCGCAGTTTTAAGGTCTACTCAACATGCCACAGGATGACATTGAGGAAGTGTATGCCTGTTAACTGCGATGATGTTGGTGATGATGACATTGATGGGGTGGTGGTGGTGTTGACGATAATGAGGAGGATGAGGATGGTGATGGTACTAATGACGACGTTGATGCTCACGATGATGGCTAGACTACAAAAGATTAAGCTTAGCACAGTACTTTGTGCTTTGCAATCATCCTTAGAATAACCATTGGAAACGTATCCCTTTGAAGTGCATGTGTGAAAAGATTCAAATGAATCTAAATTAACTAATGCCCAACTCATACTTGGGCAGTTTTGCGATAACGGTTGCAAAATAGCCGCAGAGCGTAGTCATATAAGGTATCAACCTACTATCAAAACGCTTGGATACGTGCCTAAATTATACAAAGTCGTTGCTGGCATATGTTTTATTGCTCAAGTCCTATTAAACAATTTTTTATTGGTTTAAATGATTTTTTATTTATCAAAAAGCACATTACACACATGTTAAGCAAGCATAACGGCAACAACAAGCTTAAAGCTTATACTGTACCAACGTACTAAAATTATTCGTGTTAGTTTGTTCATCAATTTCCTCAAAATTGTGAACAAAAAGTGAGATAAGCCAAACAAATTCGAAGCAGTGGAACTTCCCTTATAGGACCTTCAAAAACTATCCAAAATGAGGTCTTAAATGGGAGGGAGCTGTATAAGGGAGGTAATTTTAATAGTTACAAAAAAGGGCAATGTCTCAGAGAAGTAGGTCTTAAAAGAGAGGGAGTCTTATAATGGGGGGGGGGGGGGGGTCTTATAAGGGAAGTTCCACTGTATTTTGTTGAACTGCTTTCCTTTCCTTGCAGGTGAATTTCTACCTGGCGCCGTTTCTTTCAGGCAGAGGTCGTTCAGATTCTGGTCCTCAGCTACCCAAAGATGCGGTAGGTTCCCTCTGTGTGTGTGTGTGTGTGTGTGTGTCTGTCTGTCTGTCTGTCTGTCTGTCTGTCTGTCTGTCTGTGTGTGTGTGTGTGTGTATGTGTGTGTGTGTAGCTATGTGTGTGTGTGTGTGTGTGTGTGTGTGTGTGTACTGTATATATGTGTGTGTGTGTGTGTGTGTGTGTGTGTGTAACTGTATGTGTGTGTGTGTGTGTGTGTGTGTGTGTGTAACTGTGTGTGTGTGTGTGTGTGTGTGTGTGTGTGTGTAGCTGTATGTGTGTGTGACTGTATGTGTGTGTGTGTGTGTGTGTGTATAACTGTATGTGTGTGTGTGTGTGTGTGTAACTGTATGTGTGCGTGCGTGCGTGCGTGTTTGTGTGTTTGTGCGTGCATGTGTAAAATTTGCATGTGTCTGTCCATGTGTATAAATGTATGTGTGTACGTTCGTGTGAGCGCACGTGGGTGGGTGTGCGTGCGTGGCATGCGCGTGTCCGCTTGCTTGTGTGCGAGTGTGTGTCTTTCATTTAACGTCTATCCACTTCTCGTGATATTAGACGGGGAAAATTGGCAGCGCCCAATAGGGGCTTGTGTGCGTACATGAACATGCGTGTGCACATTAAGCGGAATTACTTTCAATTATCAAACTACTTGTATGAAATGTTTAACCGAATAATAATGCAAATTCAACGTTCTTGTCCTTGGTGTGTAATGAAGAGTTGAAGAGTACGTTTAAGACAGTGAACGGGAGCAGTAGATCTAGTATGTAAATTTTATTTACCCACTACAGTCAAACCTCTATTATAAGACCCTCTGTTAAGACCTCCTCTCATTTAAGACCGATTTGTTTGGGGGGGAACGGATGCTGAACTCTTCCTATCAAAATGACCTTCGTTATAAGATCCCCTCCAAAAGAATTTAGTTACACGTCCTTGTTGTTTAACATTCTGGACTTTCCTGGCATTGCCTCCAGGATCGTTCCCACCATCTTTATATCTACTAATGTTCCAGAAGTGTCTGTTCCAGACCAGAGGACGTTAAGCAGAATTTCATTCATACATCCCCTCATAAGACCGGGTTTTTTCCTGATTTGTTTGTAAGTTTTGAAATAGAGGTTTGACTACTACCCGTGTTGACTGTCTACGACGCACTCATTATTATACGCCCTTGGTCGTTACTATCTATATGTTACGCCCAATCCGTGAAATTGCCTCAGTCAGTATTTCATGAAATGGGCAAAATGCTTTGCCCAATTTATGAAATGGACAATGTATATCACATTTTTGAATCCCCATTCACATAGATATTGATTAAGATTGATTCAATGGTATCACACTTTTCTACATTGTATTTGCACCCCTATCCTGCCCCCCAACTCGACCAGATGCTAAGATGGGGCATGCCTGAGCCACATGTTGAATCAAACGTTTTATTAAATTAAGTCTGAATAAAATAGTTTTAACTCATTTACAGATGATATTTCTTATTCGTTTGAACCAGTTCTTGATCTATGTGGGCTAATAAACGAAAACTATTTTTCATTCATATTGCTTTTCTCAATTGCTAGTTATAAATTGGCTATTTCACGAACTGGGCAAACCATTTTGCCCATTTCATGAAATGGCCAATTTCATGGATTGGGCGTAACATATATACAGGGTGGTGGCTTCAGCAAAACCAAAAGTCAGGACGGTTCCCCCAGCTCCAGCTTCGACCTGTCGTGCGAGGCGCACTGGTCCGGGAGGGAGTGGGGCTACTACTGCCGGGTGTGCACCTCACTGGTGTGCCGGCCCTCCTGCCCCCAGCACCAGGGCCCGGACCACAGCGTGGTGCACGTGCGCGACGAGGCACCCATGCACCGCTCAGAGGTCAGGGACTGGGGGTAGTATCGATGTGTCCCCGTCTGTATGTGGTGTCCCCGTGTCGCCCTCATTGTGTCCCCGTCTCTATGTGGTGTCTATGTGTCACCCTCATTGTGTCCCCGTCTCTAAGCTGGTGTCCCCGTATCTATGCGTCGCCCTCATTGTGTCCCCGTCTCTATATGGTGTCTATGTGTCACCCTCATTGTGTCCCCGTCTCTATGTGGTGTCTATGTGTCACCCTCATTGTGTCCCCGTCTCTATGTGGTGTCCCCGTGTCTATGCGTCGCCCTCATTGTGTCCCCGTCTCTATGTGGTGTCTATGTGGTGTCTATGTGTCACCCTCATTGTGTCCCCGTCTCTAATCTGGTGTCCCCGTGTCTATGTGTCACCCTCATTGTGTCCCCGTCTCTATATGGTGTCTATGTGTCGCCCTCATTGTGTCCCCGTCTCTATGTGGTGTCTATGTGTCACCCTCATTGTGTCCCCGTCTCTGTGTGGTGTCTATGTGTCACCCTCATTGTGTCCCGTCTCTGTGTGGTGTCTATGTGTCACCCTCATTGTGTCCCCGTCTCTATGTATTGTCTATGTGGTGTCTATGTGTCATCCTCATTGTGTCCCCGTCTCTATGTGGAGTCTATGTGTCATCCTCATTGTGTCCCCGTCTCTATGTGGTGTATATGTGTCACCCTCATTGTGTCCCCGTCTCTATGTGGTGTCTATGTGTCACCCTCATTGTGTTCCCGTCTCTATGTGGTGTCTATGTGTCACCCTCATTGTGTCCCCGTCTCTATGTATTGTCTATGTAGTGTCTATGTGTCATCCTCATTGTGTACCCGTCTCTATGTGGAGTCTATGTGTCATCCTCATTGTGTCCACGTCTTTATGTGGTGTATATGTGTCGCCCTCAACGTGTCCCCGTCTCGATGTGGTGTCTATGTGCCGCCCTCATTGTGTCCCCGTCTCTATGTGGTGTCTATGTGTCACCTTCATTGTGTCCCCGTCTCTATGTGTCGCCCTCATTGTGTTCCCGTCTCTATGTGGTGTCTATGTGTCGCCCTCATTGTGTCCCCGTCTCTATGTGGTGTCTATGTGTCACCCTCATTGTGTCCCCGTCTCTAATCTGGTGTCCCCGTGTCCACGTGTCACTCTCATTGTGTCCCCAATTTCTTTGGCTGGATATCAGTTGTCGCCATTTTTTCCTTCTTTTTTTTCAAGCAATGACTTTAAGAGGGACCCAGCCGCCATCTTGGGATACAGATGGCGTCGCGTCTAACTAGTTCGCAATTTAGATTTACCCCAAGATGGAGGATATGACGACAGCTGATATCCAGCTATAATAATATGTCCTTGTCTCTATGTGTCCCCGTTTACCCCAAGATAGAGGCCATGATGACAGCTGATGTCCAGCTATACCGTGTCCTAGTCTTTATGCATCAATTGTTTGGACAACAATTTTCTCTGCACACCATCCCAGGTTCGCCGTCAGCTGCTGAGCCTGACCACCTTACAAGGGGCGCTAGCCGACCTGGAGGAAGAGTGCCGCCACAGAGTCACCGCCCTTGAGGACAGCTGCCGCCTGGTGGAGCAGACAGTCACCAGCACGCGCCAGCAAGCCTGCCACGTCATCACGGCACGCGCCGAGAAATCCGCGGAGAAAGTGCGGGGCCTGAAGGGCCGGATCAGCAAGGTGGTGGAGGGCGAAATGAAAAACATCCAGGAGAAACGTCACTCTCTCTCCGCCCTGCTGACGTCAGCCAATGACGCCATGGCCAGCTCTGACGCGGAGTTCTTGCGTCAGAAGACCAAGCTGATGGCGAGGGTCCAGTCGGTGATGTCCAAGGTCCCTCCTTCCCGAGGACACCTACAGTTCTCCTTCAAGATGAGCCCCGCCATCCAGTCCCTCATCGCCAAGGAGAGCAGCTTCGGCTACATGACCGTGCAGTTCCATTCCCCCGTCCTGCGCCACAGGTTGGTTGTTTTGTTTGTTTGTTTCAAATCAAGAATTGTTTACTTACTTAGTACCATTGCCCCCCAAGAGGAGCATAGTCCGCTGACGACACCCAGCCATCGCACCGGGTTCTGGGCAGCTCTCTCAAGGCAAGAGTAATTACCGTGTTTTATGCGTAACCCCCGGTTGCTAAAGCACAGTGGTTGTTGAAAAACATATCTGTATATTTGCAATATCACTGGTTTACACACACTCGTGCGTGCATGTGTATGTGTGTGTGTGTGTGCGTGCGTGCGCGCATGCATGTGTATGTGGGTGTGGGTGTGTAAGGCAGTACGTTTCCCCCAAACCGAGACCCTTGCGCCTCATTATAACAGGACTAATAATATGGTAAAACAAAACTACATGCATAATAAGAAAACCAGCATTTTGTGTTTAAAATTTAGGGGTGCGCCTCATTATAACAGGACTAATAATATGGTAAAACAAAACTACATGCATAATAAGAAAACCAGCATTTTGTGTTTAAAATTTAGGGGTGCGCCTCATTATAACAGGACTAATAATATGGTAAAACAAAACTACATGCATAATAAGAAAACCAGCATTTTGTGTTTAAAATTTAGGGGTGCGCCTCATTATAACAGGACTAATAATATGGTAAAACAAAACTACATGCATAATAAGAAAACCAGCATTTTGTGTTTAAAATTTAGGGGTGCGCCTCATTATAACAGGACTAATAATATGGTAAAACAAAACTACATGCATAATAAGAAAACCAGCATTTTGTGTTTAAAATTTAGGGGTGCGCCTTATTATAACAGGACTAATAATATGGTAAAACAAAACTACATGCATAATCAGAAAACCAGCATTTCATGTTTAAAATTTAGGGGTGCGCCTTATTATACGTGGTCCGTTATTGTTTGGCTATGCCAATACAATGAGTAACAAAGATACACAAGATGTTTATGAAAAAAATTAACATTACAAAACAGTACGTAGGCATTATCTTGCCTTACTTTTAAAGCTGAAAGAAATGGCCAAATTTTGTCCTAGGCCCGACTATTTCGAAGCTTAAGTCGTAATCCAACGATAAAAGCTCGGATCTACTTTTATATGTCTCCTTGACGAGTACTGTTGTCAGCTAACAGTAATAACCCCCGGTTGCTAAAGCACAGTGGTTGTAAAACATATCTGTATATTTGAAATATCACTGGTTTACACACACTCGTGCGTGAATGTGTGTGGTGTGTGTGTGTGTGTGCGTGCGCGCATGAATGTGTCTATGTATGTGTGTCCGTGTGTGTGTGCGCGTGTGAGAGAGAGAGCATGCGTGCATAGTGTGTGCGCGCGCGCGTGTGTGCGTGCGTGCGTGCGCGCGACTATTTCTATATCTGTGTGTTTAACGTGTCAGCATGAACACGCGTAGGCCTACGTAAGCTTTCGTGTGCTCTATTATGACTATGTTTCTATGTCATTGTGTCTGTGTTTTGTTGTAGTTATTTATGACGACGATTTATTGTCATTGTCGTTTTTCTTTGTAACCCCCTCCCCTCTGACATGGGCAGAAGGCCTGGATCAGTAAACTTTGTGAATTCTGTGTTTGTGTGACGTCATCCCAGGCTGACCCTCAGCTCCACCAAGCAGCAGAGAAAGCTTCAGAAACTCTGCCCTCGGGGAGACGGGTCCGGCAGCATGCTGGCCTCCGTGGGCAACTGCCTGGTGACCATCACGGGAGGCGCGGACCTCAGCGAGTCCAAGCGCCTGGAGTTCCCCGGCGAGATCGTGGACTTCCTGCCGGCCCGGGACGGGCTGGTCTACGTGGTGCTGCCCTTCCCCAACGCCGTGAAGAAGCTCAACACGGAGACGGACGTGGCTGCGGATTTTGTCACGCCCTTGAGTCCGCCCACCGCTTTGGCCTGCACCGACAAACAGGTGAGTGTACATACTCAAATGGTTTGGTTTTGTCACTGGTTGACATCAGCCTCCACCCCCACCCCCACCCCCACCCCCGTGGGGATACCGGGGCTCTTGTATAAATAGTTCCCCCACGGAGCTGTCGGTGGACGGTCGTGGTGGCGCCCTCAGAGGAGGACCTCACTCACGCTGGCTCCGCGACTAAGAGAATAGTGTCGTCAGTATGGGGGCTTAGTAGGTGGTGTCCTGAACAGGCTCCGCTGAACCTCACCGAAGTGACTCAGCAGCAGTGCAGTGTCTCCTCGGTTGGTTGCCACCTGACGGCCTAACATAGATTCGCTCCCCTTGGACTGCTGGTTTCGGATTCTGCGACTTGAACAAGCTGCAAATTGGAATTCGGAATGAGCGGCGTGGGAGGAACGCCACTGTACGACCCAGAAGATGGGACAGCAAAAAACAAAAACAAAAAAAAGTTCCCCCACCTGGAAATGATGTGCTTGTAGCTTCTTCTCATCTGTCACTCTCTTTGACTTTCTGCCTTTTTCCTTTGCTTGCTGTCATCTACTATATTTCTGCCTAACCGGTCCCATTGGTTTACTTAAACAAATCTTTATTCATTCGGAAACGATCAAGAAGGTGACAACAGAGGCGACAACAGAGGCAGTGTTCGAAGCGATTAAATGCGATTAGCTTAAAACTTCATTGAAAAAGCATGGACAGCTAATAAGTGGGACGAAAAAGAGCTAATCAGACAAGCTGATAAACCGGAAACTACCATTGCCGACTCCCAGCATACGAGAGCAGGGACAGATAACGCCTATTGACCAAGTTTTGCAGCAGTGATATGTGGGGAGTGTCTGTGGGTGGTGGTGTGTGTTGCTTGTCCGTGACCTTGAAGATTGTGACCTTTTTAATCCCTGTTTCTCCCTTCCAAGGAGCTGGTCTTCGCTTCCCACGACGGCAAGGAGCTGTGCCTGACCTTCTACAGGCTGACCTCGGGCAGCAGGCTCAAGAGGATCACCCTGCCCTACCCAGATCTCTGCCCCGTCGTGTCCATGTCCATCACCAAACAGGGGCGCCTCTTCCTGGCGTCTCCAGCGGAAATCCTCTGCCTCGACTCGGACTTTTCCGAGCTGGCTAGCACCTCCAAAGAGACGGAGAGAGAAGGGGGTGGAAGAGGAGAGGGTGGTGGTGGTGGTGGTGGAGAATCGTCGTGGCTGGAGCCCCGGTGTCTCAGCGGGTTGCGGGGGATGGGGTCCGGGGTTGGGGACGTCCTGGTGGCGAATGCGGCGGCTGGAAACGTGGAGGTATGTTAAGGTGGTGGTGGAAATGAGGGGTGGGGAGGGTTGAAGGTTGGGTGTGTGTGTGTCTGTGTGTCTGTGTGTTTGTTTATGGGGGGGGGGGGGGGGGGGGGGGTAAGATTTGCTAGAGGACGGTGATTGAGTGATGCGTACGTGCAGATACGGAGGGAGGGTTGTAAGAATGGGTGGAGGGTGAGTATGTGTAAGTGTGTGGGGGTGGGAGTGTGTTGATTTATGAATATATGCATATATTATGTGTGTGTGTGTGTGTGGTCCTCTTCACACCTTCGTTATTTTTAAATACACTTAGATATTGCACTTGTCACTTTATTTTCTTTTTTCTTTGAATAATAGCCAGTTTCTCTCTCTCTCTCTCTCTCTCTCTCTCTCTCTCTCTCTCTCTCTCTCTCTCTCTCTCTCTCTCTCTCTCCCTACCACCAGATCATGGAACTGAGGGGAAATCAGCTGAAGAGGAAAGAGGAGATAATCCAGTGGAAGCGGGGCACCACAGACGAAGATGCCGACCTCAGCAAAGGCCTGATCCCCAACATCAGCTGTGTTACGTTGGACACAGCAGGGCGCCTCTGGGTCGGCCAGGAGGACGGACACGTGGCCGTGTACGATTGGCTGTTGCGTACCACGTGATCTAGTCACGTGGCTGTGTATGATTGGGTCTTATGTGTTACGTGATCCCACGTGGCCGTGTACGATTGGCTGTTGCGTACCACGTGATCTAATCACGTGGCTGTGTATGATTGACGTGGCCGTGTATGATTGTTCTCTTGCGTACCACGTGATCCCACGTGGCTATGAACGATTGGCTGTTGCGTACCACGTGATCTAGTCACGTGGCTGTGCATGATTGACGTGGCCGTGTATGATTGGTTCTCTTGCGTACCACGTGATCACACGTGGCTATGAACGATAGGCTGTTGCGTATGGCGTGGTCCCACGTGGATATGTAC
>CM065706.1:15368508-15376008 GCA_017654935.2 Phymorhynchus buccinoides
ATAATTTCAGTACACTAATTCATGTTTCCGGATTTACTTTATTACTTGACGAAATATTTCAGTGAATTCAAAACCCTCCACAATAATTTATCAAACCTGTTCATAGCCTTAACTCGCTGAAGAATGAAAAATGGTTGTTTTACGTCCTCTCGGTCTGGAACAGACACATATGGGACATTCATAGATACAAATATGGTGGGAACAATACTGGAGGCAATGCCCGGAGGCAGTGCAACACCAGTAAAGTCCCGATTTTTTTTAGCAATACATATTATATAAAAAAATTATGTGTAGCAGTAACCACGCCTCGGTTAAACCTCATCGGCTATGGCACCGCCACAATGAACTGGGCATTAATAGTATTAAAGCACATTGATTACAGTCACATAAAGACAAACAGAAGCAAATTATTTTTTAGAATTATCTTTTATCTCGCAACCAAATGGTCTTAGAACAGAGTGATTGACAGAAAGAGAGAAATAGAAAGGGAGAAGGAGACCGACAGTTAGGGATCCACTCTCTACTATAAATGTTTTGTTTTGCAGGTAGCAAAATAACTTAACTGAACTCGTATATATAGACAAAGTCAATGGCTTTAAATAATTTAAAACTTAAATTTTAAATAAGCCAAAATATTTTGTCATTTTTAAAACTTTTTAACCATTTGTTTGGAAATAAAGATTGAGTGTAAATTTTGCACATATATCTATATATTTGTTGACCTTCGAATTTTAAACATTTGTTGATTTTAAAAGGTGGTCCTGGAAATTTTAATCGCACATAGCTCAGGGGAGTCAGTATCAATAGTTTTAATCAAAACGTTGTATACACAAGCATATTTATAACTTTAGTAGTCCAAGTGCGGACCATGGCCTTCATTTCAGGTCTGGACCTACTAATCAAGATATAAACACAGTATTAACAAGGTCACGACGGCAAAATGGTTTCCGCCGATCTCTTCCTATTAAGGAGGCACACCTTCACACAAAATTTGACGCGATTCGGTCAAGCGGTTCGGGAGATATCCTTGGGACAGACAGAGAAAAAAAAAAAAAAATACAAACCAGCCCATCGCAATGTCCGTTCACCTTCGGTGACGGACAATAATTCAAAATAACTTTATTCCAAGAAACTGTTCATTTCTTGCCCCTTCTCCCCCTTTCCCCCCATCTAGATGTAAAGTAATGTCTCATATGACTTCGGTCAAGAAGACGTAAAACAAAATAATTCAGACAGACAGAAAAAAAAATACAGACAGACAAGGACTATAGAAATACGCGGTGGGGATTCCGGGGGTCTTTTCGTACAAATAGTTCCCCCACCTTCTGGAAGTTCTGTGCTTGTAGCTTCCTCTAATCTGTCACTCTCTTTGACTCTGCCTTTTCCCTTCGCTTACTGTCGTCTGCTATCTTTCTATCTTACTGGTCCGTTCTCCTGCCTTTTTTTCCTATAAATTCCTACGAAGATTTCCTACAGCCGAATTAAGTCGGACATGCTGGGGCCTAATAACTAGTTCTTAGTTAGGCGCATAACGGCAGCATGACGCATCTACGCTCATGTGACAGGAAACTGTCTGAGCGAACGAAGAAGAAGAAGAAGACATACGCAGTCACATATAGACAGACAAGGAGACAGACAAAAACCAATGATTTTGGCAAGATTTCTCGACACCGTGTCTAGAGCGGGGTGGAGGGTGGAATATTGATATTATATCGTTTACAACTGCTCGAGCAGTGTCAACCGTAAAATTCTTTTCTTTGAAAAAAAAACCCCTATGACGTCGTCATGCTGACGCCAAGACGAAGTTCCTTCTATAAGCCCCATTAACACAATATTTAATGCTTTGCAACAAAATGCGAGACATTATCATAAGAATAAGACCTATGCAGCGTGACCGAACATTGCATGGGGCAGGTGGAGGCCTAAGCCAGATCAACCTGTTGCCAGATTTCACCGCTGTAAATCATCATTATTCCCACGTTAGGAAGCGCGCTCGAGCATGGACATGCATTTAGAAGGCCTAATCGATTTCTTCTGCACTCTTTCTTTGTGTGGATACGCATACTGACACACACACACACAAACACACGCGTGCGTACCCGCTATGCACGCACGCACTCACACACACGCGCGCGCGCGCGCACGCATACACACACACACACACACATACACACATACACACACACACACACACACACACACACACACACACACACACACAAACGCACAGAGAGAGAGATATATATAATGAATGAATGAATTTTATTTATAGAGGGTAATAGAGTAAGCAATAACATGCTTTTTACATCCAGCCCTCTGGACAAACAGAGAGGGAGAGAGGGGGGGGGGGACTTTCTCTGAACTCTGGCGATCTTAACATTTGTCAACTCTTAATTTCTTAACTCCTTTAAGAAGTTACTTAATTCTTAACTTTGTTAATGATTTTTTCCGGTGAATAAAATAATAATCAGATTAGCCAGCCGTAGACATATTTTTCAATTTTCCAAAAACCATTGAACAGAATGAAATCTACTGTGTCAGATAATTTCCGATCTGGAGACTCATCTTCTATCTATGATGTGTTATTGTTTTGTCTTCTTTGTTTTTGGCTCACTCGTGTTAACGATGTGTGATAGTTGTTCGGTTGTGTGTCTGTGGGTATGTGTATGTGTGTGTTGCGTCCATGGTCTAACCTCCAAATTTTAACGTTGGCATTTTCTTGGGAAATAGAAGGCATACATTGTTCAAACTTTGCACACATAATAGATGTCTATGCAAGCTTTCAAACAATACTGATTTGAATAATTAAATACTTAAAACAGCACTGTAAACAGATAACAAACATAACATTTTAGATTACTGGGTTAGAGAGTATTCAACAGGCAACATGAGTTAACGTTAAGAAACTCATCAACACTGAAAGTCTCAATAGCTCATTGGTAGAGTGTCTGTCTGTCATGCCAATGGTACGATTCTCGGCACGGGCATTTTTTAATATTTTTTTTAGTTCTATCCATTAATGATAGTTTCATTTGTACTTTAACATTTTATTAGCAATCTTGTACTTTAGACCCCCCCCCCCCCCCAATCTTTGTTTGTTGTTGTCCCACATGTTCCTGTTCGAGTGAGCCTTGAAGGCTTTGTCTCTTGTTTTGTTAAGAAACGATGTTTAAACACATTTTTGAATAGTATTCAAGCCGGTGAAGAGAAACAAGTTCATTAAACTGTTTAGCCCTTACCACTAAGCAAACAAAATGTCCAATTAAAGATCAGTTGAATAAAACTCACAACACATATTTATCAACCAAATCGGAAAGTATTAAAATAAAAAGGCCGTTATGTGTCTTGGTTCACTGGCTGCCTGTGGCTGATAGGATCAGTTGTAAAAAATTATTTAAAAAACTCCACCAGTATATACGTGTCTTTGTAGTAACGCCTTCCTGACTCAAATATTTATCGATTTGTGACTAAACTTCTTCGATCTACGCCTTTACATCTTTTTATGTAGCTGGGTTTTCCCCACCCGGACTCACTGTAACCCCCTCCCCCTCCCCCTCCCCCTCCCCCCCCCCTCCCCCCCTCCCCCCCCTCCCCCTCCCCCCTCCCCCCCCCCCCTTAAGCGTATCAAACCTACAAACCACATGAGATGAGAAAGAGAGAGAAAGGGCATGGTGCAAATAAGCTATTGTAGCTTATCCATTTTACCCTCAATAAAAACATTTGCCATTGCTATTCGTATTCTCTCTCTCAGATATTTTTGTTCTGTAATAAATGTTTGGATATCAACTTGCAACTTCTCTATATCACTTTGAAATATGATTGCAAATTTATATGCATTAGATAAATGTTTGGATATTAACTTGCAACTTCTCTATAACACTTTGAAATATAATAATTGCAAATTTATATGCATTAGATTTTGGATATTAACTTGCAACTTCTCTGTATCACTTTAAAATATAATTGCAAATTTACATGCATTAGAACCTACAACTAGAAAATTAATTTTAAAAGGTACAAACATTCTCATCAAAAAGACCGAGAAGAAGAAGAAGAAGAAGAAGAAGAAGAAGAAAAGTAAGAGATCTTACACCTGCGCCAGTCTACAAAACCTGACGTTAGATATATCACATAGTGGGGTAAATCAAGTGGAATAAACTGTATTGAACGGTAACCTATACTATGACTAACATCATAGTTCTTTACGCGTAAACTGAGAATGCTTCGGAACATTTTGTAAAGAGACCCACTTTTATTTCTAACTAATACAGCCTTGTGACACCCTGACACACATAGTTTACAATGATGTTCCGTTGGTACGTAAAATAAACCTGATTGTAATCAGGGGGGAGGGGGGGGGGGGGATATGATTTGCCTAAACTGTGACTTCTGAACATTGTTAGATTCCTTTTACTTATTCATAAAGGCTGATGTCCGCACATGCAAATAGTGTGTGTGTGCGCGCGCGCGCGTGTGTGTGTGTGTGTGTGTGTGTGTGCGTGTGTGTGCGTTCGTGCGTACGTGTGTGTGTGTGTGTGCTTTTCGTGCGTGCGCGTGCGTGTGTTTCTGTCTGTCTGTCTCTGTCTGTCTGTCTATGTGTCTCAATGTCTGTTAAAAGCAAACACACAAACACACAAAGAACTAACTGCCTGAACTTAACTTAAAAGAAGAATAGATAAGTTAAACTAGATAAGTTAAATTTGTCTTTGGACATTTTGGGGGGTAACATTGGGGACTCAAAAGCGTTATTCCAATGATTGTGACGTATGGGAAAACAATTCTAATGGGCCCTAATAGAAAATGAAATAACAGTTATGTTTTCCCATTAAAGAATAGTACTTTGATGTCTGTCATGTATTACTTCCGGTTGAACAGTCTTTAAAGACCCAACACGTCACGTGTCAACATCATGGTTTTCACGTGTAAGAAATCTCAATAAATCTTCCAAGCATAAGAGGGAATGTGACACGTGACGTGGGGGGTCTTTAAGAGTCATATGCGTACATGAACATTAAATACCTTACACACACGCGCGCGCGCGCACGCACGCACGCGCGCACACACACACATACACATACTCGCACACACATACACACGCACGCACACGCACACACACACACACTCACACACACATACACACACATACACACACACACACACACACACACACACACACACACACACACACACACACACACACACATGTAGGCTATATATATACACACACCCGCGCGCGCGCGCGTGCAAGGAGAGAGAGAGAGAGAGAGAGAGAGAGAGAGAGAGAGAGAGAGAGAGAGAGAGAGAGAGAGAGAGAGAGAGAGAGAGAGAGAGAGAGAGAGAGAGAGAGAGAGAAAACAGACAGACAGACAGACAACACAGAGACAGAGATAGATTACATATTTATTGGCTATATCTCTGTCATTTCGTACGCATATTAACCCGAATAGCAAACAGTATGTGCCCCCAACTGATTTGAAGGAAAACGTCATGAATACATAAACACAAACGAAATTCAGACTATCTTCCTTATAACGCGCAATGAATTAGACATCAATGACAATCAGGACAGGAGTGACAACTCTTTTGAGACATATTATTATGTATAGGCCATACATTCCGTTTTGCCACCGCGTGGTACGCTCCGGAGCATCACGACTGTCACATGAACGGCTGACAGATGATCGGCTGTCAGAAGAACGGCTGTCCGAATCTAAGAAGACCGGCAGACATGAAATGAAAACAGATAGAAAGAGGGGAAGACGTAGACTACAGAGAGAGGGAGAGAGAGGGGTGAGAGAGAGAGAAAGAGAGAGAGAGAGAGAGAGAGAGAGAGAGAGAGAGAGAGAGAGAGAGAGAGAGAGAGAGAGAGAGAGAGAAACAAAAACTAAAGCCTCTGGCCCAGACCTTGTACATAATAAACTTCTAATACATGCATTTGACGTGCTTGCTTGTCCTCTTACTAAACTGTTTAATAGGTGCTTAGATGAGGGAAGATTCCCATCCACGTGGAAGATAGCCCATGTTACTCCTATTCATAAGAAAGGGCCAAAAGAACTGTGCACAAACTATCGTCCGATATCACTTCTTAGCTGCGTCGGAAAAGTTCTTGAGAAGTGTGTCCACAAGCATGTGTACACATTCTTTAAGACAAACAATGTGCTTAAACCACTTCAATCTGGTTTTATACCAGGTGATTCCACCGTATATCAGCTTCTTGCCACATATAATGATCTATGTTCGTCTTTTGACCATGGGATAACAACTCAAACAATTTATTTGGACATATCGAAGGCATTCGATCGTGTCTGGCACAAGGGACTTCTGTTGAAGCTGGAGGCTGCGGGCATAAAGGGGAAATTACTTAACTTTTTCCGTGACTATCTAGATAACAGACATCAATTAGTAGTCATTAAAGGAGAAAAGTCTGAATCGAAAAAGATCCCTGCTGGTGTTCCTCAGGGATCAGTCCTTGGCCCGTTGTTATTTTTGTTATACATAAATGATATTGTTACTGACATTGAAGCTACAATTAAACTTTTTGCTGATGACACTAGCTTGTCACATGCCTTAAACGATCCCTTAATTAGAGCAGCCATTCTTAATGCAGACCTCGAAAGAATCTCCCAATGGTCCAAACACTGGAAAACCACATTTAACGAAACTAAGACAGAACTACTCAATTCAACACGTGATCATACTCATATTGCACCCCTAACATTTGGAACACACATTTTAGAACCATCAAAATCACATAAACATTTAGGTGTAATTCTTCAGGATAATTGTAGATGGGATGAACATATACAGTTCATAGCCAATAAAGTGAATATGTTAATAGCATGCCTCAGACATTACAAATACAGATTATCCCGCAAGTCCCTAGAAACAATGTACAAATCCTTCATTCTGCCTCACTTTGATTATGTAGATATCGTTTGGGACAATTGTACAGACAAGCAATCAAACATTCTTGAAACACTGCATTTAGAAGCCATTCGTATTATTATTGGAGGTGTGAAGGGAACCAGTCACCAGAAATTATATGAAGAATCAGGCCTTTGTCCATTAAAGGAAAGACGTAAAAGACACAAATTAATCCAGTTTCACAAAATGGTAAATAGTGCATGTCCTAATTATCTATCCGATCTCCTTCCACCACTAATGTCTGATCAAAATCCGTACCATAGACGCAGGCCTCTAGACAGAGTAGTTCCACGATCAAGAACTGAACTACATAGACACTCATTCCTTCCAAGCACAACCCATAGATCTGTGGAATGACCTCCCAGATGACATTAAAGTAACTGACTCAATCAGCCAATTTAAACGATTTATTTCTCTGTCTGATGTTAGTGTGCCTTCTTACTACTACACTGGTTCCAGACAAGACCAAGTAAGCCACTGCAGATTACGTCTAGGAATAAGCAATATTAACCACGATCTGTACACAAGGCATCTACTAGCTGACCCCAAATGCGCGTGCGGTTACTCCATAGAAAA
>CM065706.1:15381008-15416008 GCA_017654935.2 Phymorhynchus buccinoides
AAGTTATATTGTGACAGTCAGTCAGTGAATGTGATAGGCCATCGGAGCAGGAGCTACGATTCCAAATAAACACGCCACAAGTGTGGATATACATACGGCAGGTCTGTTTAGTGTTACAGCGTTTAGAAAGTGCGTAAACCCTGGACAGAGACAGAAGAGAAAGGAAGGCACCATTGACGACTAAAGTGAGGCATCGATTTTTAATACATTTATTTTTTCATGTTGAAGATAGTTTATTGTTTATTTACATTAGGAGAATATTACTCGTATCATTTAGTTGTATATATTATCTTGTGGCTTGATTATTGTTTGTTACTTCCCTTCTATTCAGGTCAATGAAACTAACGTCTTTGTTAACATTATCTCTCTTCTCTTTTTTTTTCTCTTTTTTTAAAAAAAAGCTTACAGAAAACCTTTCCTTCCAATTCCAAACTTTCAAATGTTGTAATTAATGTGGATTGTTTCGTCTTCCCGAATGTAATAGCTAATTTTCTTTCAGTGATACAACTAAAGGCAGTTTATTTGTTTTTATTTGTTTTTACGAAACATAATCATTGTTGTCTGTCCGCTTTTTTTTTTTATTACCTCATTTTGCATAGGATTGAAGCAGAAGTACTTACCTACTACTTGTGGCGTAGCCATAGCCGATGAGGTTTAACCGAGGCGTGGTCACCGCTACAGCTATCTGTATTAATTATTTTTTAAAAATCGGGACTTTACTGGTTTCGTAGTGCCTCCGGGCATTGCCTCCAGTATTGTTCCAACCATATTTGTATTTACAAATGTCCCATATGTGTCTGATTCAGACCAAGAGGACGTAAAACTCCATTTTCTCTCTCGCATAGGATTGAACAAAAATGTGTGCCGAATTTGAAGACACAGGTAAGTATAAATTGTGAATTGATAGGTTGATAGGAGTTGTATCGTGAACGCTTCAACGCTACTATACAATCTTATCTATACTCGATCTGGAAAAACAGGAACGGCAGGAGAAAGACGTGATTCCTTGTACCCCGTGATCGTTCAGTTTAATGAAATCATAGTTTGTGGGAAAATTCACATATGTGACTCAGCACCACGAAAGGGATATTAAGTCGCTGGGCTAGTTTCTCAAAAACAGGCTTGCAAAGTCAAAAATCTTATTTTTTGTTAATTTTGAGTTATGGGTATTTTATCTTTCATGTTTATAAAGGACAATCTTTAAAATGGTCTCTAAATGGTCTTATAAGTGCTTTACAACGAGTAGGTCAATGCATTTTCTTCAGCAAGGCTAGACTTTAGACTGTTTTTCTCAAAATGGCCGACGCTCACCCTACCAACTTTAAATGCTCATAACTTTGGAACGGAAAAAGACATTACAAAGACAGTTGTCTGACGTTTTTAAAGGTATCACATTTTCTCAGAATGGTCAGCTTGACACTTAATGTCCCTTTCGTGGTGCTGGTTCACATATGTGTTTCACACACATTATCATGAAGTTAATAAGGCCCACGCAGAGCATACGTCATGAATGTGGAGCGTGTCTGGCAACATTGCCAGCTATGAGCATTGCACCATGAGGCCCCCCAAGCACTGGCGGACAAACTCCATGGTAGCTTAATAATAATAATAATAATTATAATAATAATAATGATGATGATGATGATGATGATGATGATGATAATAATAATAATAATAATAATAATAATAATAATAATAACAATAACTATAATAATAATAATGATAATAATATAATAATAATAATAATAATAATAATAATAATAATAATAATAATATATGATAATAATGATAATAATAATAATAATAATAATAATAATAATAATTATAGTAATACATTTATTTGCTATAGCGCTAGCATGCTCTGTGCGCTTTACAATTTGAAATATAAATAGAACATGACATGAAGTAAAATCAGAAAATAACAAATAGCATACACTTGATAAGAGTCATACAGAAGAGAAACTACAAGATAACATGGTCCACATACCGCAAACGGCAACACATTCGTAAGATAGTAACAGATTAAAACATACTTACTAAAACATAATGGGCATATAACATACACTTCGTAATATCACACATAAAAACACAATATAACATGGTTCACAAACTTACAATAGACGACATATTCGGAAGATAACAACAGATTAAAAATAACTTGCTAAAGCATCATTAACATAATACAAGATAACGTGATTTACAAATTTACAATAATCATAATAAATAATAATAATTTAATTTCATATAGCGCTAAAACCCATTGTCATACTGCAGGATGCGTTACGAATCACACGCAGTCACTCCGGGTACAACAGATACTCACGCAATCTAACTCCACTCAATTATACACGGGACTCAAGGTTGCTGGTCGCCAAAATAAATTCTCGAACCATTCGAGATAATTACTCATTTATTATACCAATAGCGCAAATGCATACAAGAGCATGCGCAAGAAGAAACAGGGCCATACCAAATGCGATGTAGGCTCAATAGCCAAACAACACCCAAATCCAATCATAATCAAAGCCTGTCATAGGTCAGGGTCAAATCCTTTAGTTACAATCAAGTCCACTTTCAATTTATCTTTAGGCCAACAATTACATAATAGTCCATTTCCACTGGACTATTATGACTCACCCTGAATCCTCCAACATCATCTTGTAGATGCACCCAAAACATCACGAAATTCTTTCAGCCACAAAAAGAAGACCAAGTGGCTAGTCACATTATTTTCTCTCTTTTCCTCTATGCCTTTAGCTCCTCTTCCAAGTTACTCACACACAAAAAGAATAAATACAAATTCAATCAATGGTGAGCGAAATTTACATGGCGAGAATAAATTTAATCTATCTATGACTCCCGACTGGGTTGACCTTAAAATTATTAAAAGAAAAAGGAGGCCTAGCCTCTTACCATTATTTAATCCCAAACAACTGAATTCCTAAACAAACAAAAATAAAGATGTGAAAGATTGTCTATCAACTGTGCTATTACAAACCTACAAACTAATTCCTAAAATCTTTCACTCACCAAAAAACCACATCACCAGGAACAAAGAAGAAGAAGATCTTATTGGGTCAACCTCAGTACGGAAAGTGAAGTTAAAAGCTCACTGTCAAACTTCAATGATTTCTAAAAAGTGTTCACCTCCAAACAATACACGCTGGATTATCCAATGCGCTCACAAGTTACAAAACCTACCAATCAAAGATATTATTGCATGGCAAGTACAAGTCACACTAAAGACATTGCCACAAGCCTATGATTCAATCTCACAAAAAGCAATTCATTCACAAATGGTCCTTCTCCCATCATAATCCAAAGGGTGCTCTCGCACTCACACCTGACACCCATACAGTAGTATGCTCGATGCGCTTTACAGTAGCAACATTAAAATCAACATTAAAAACATGCATTAAAATCAACAAGATAGTCATACTACCAACATTCCAGTGCAAAGAAATAAAGTAACAAAAAGAACATGATTCTCACTCACAAAGACATCCACCCTCATTCGCCAGCACTGTCACTCTCTGATAACACCTCGCCCTCGCAGAAACTAATGAAACTAGACCACACATTCGGGAGATAGTTAAATCTTGCATATTAAAGGTGGACTTGGAGGGATGAGTTTTTGCAAGAAACACGTCGAGACAACAAGAAAGACAGCCTCTTCAAGGATCGGAACACTCACTTTGCTCTGGTTTCTTATAAATTAAACCGTCAAAACGGCGATTCCTCCTTGGCGGAGATGCCGGAGAGAGTAGCCATTTTGGATGGGGTGGGTGGAGGTCACTCATTGTGGTTGAAGCGTTTTCTTTTTTTGTAGTGCAGTAAAAAAAATTAAAAAAGGATCTATTTCCTTTGTTGTGAGCAAAACTCCTTTAGATAAATAAACTGTATAAAATTAAAATTAAAAAAATAAAAAGGCTTGTATTGCGAAAAGTTCGTGCAAACGATTTGGTCTAAAGAATTTGGGTGAAAGAATTTGACTTCCAGCACCTTCGCCAAGGAGGAATCGCTTTTTTTGAGGGCTTGATTTCTGGGAAACCAGAGCAAAGTGAGTGTTGCGATCTCTGTAAAGGGTGTTTTCCTGCTCATCTGGACGTGTTTCTTACAAAAAAATCATCCGTCAGGGTGCCCCTTTAAAGCATAATCGTAAGATAGTAGCAGACATCCAGACGACCACCTCCTTCCTTCGTGAGGGCCATTGGTGTCACCGTCTAGTGACTGACGACTTCTTCTTCTTCTTCTTCTTCTTCTTCTTCTTCTTCTCCTTCTTCTTCTTCTTCTTCTTCTTCTTCTTCTTCTTCTTCTTCTTCTTCTTCTTCATCTATCGCTCTGACAGTTTCCTGTTTCCAGATGCATCATGCTGCCGTTATGCGCCTAACAATAGGCCCAGCATGTCCCGTTTTCGGCTGCAAGAAAATATTTGTAAGAATTTTTTGAAGAACAAAAAAAAGGCAGGAAAATGGATCGGCGAGGCAGAAAGATAGTAGATGACAGTGAGCAAAAGAGGAAAGGCAGAGAGATAGTAGATGACAGTGAGCAAAAGAGGAAAGGCAGAGAGATAGTAGATGACAGTAAGCAAAAGAGGAAAGGCAGAGAGATAGTAGATGACAGTGAGCAAAAGAGGAAAGGCAGAGAGATAGTAGATGACAGTGAGCAAAAGAGGAAAGGCAGAGAGATAGTAGATGACAGTGAGCAAAAGAGGAAAGGCAGAGAGATAGTAGATGACAGTGAGCAAAAGAGGAAAGGCAGAAAGATAGTAGATGACAGTGAGCAAAAGAGGAAAGGCAGAGAGATAGTAGATGACAGTGAGCAAAAGAGGAAAGGCAGAGAGATAGTAGATGACAGTGAGCAAAAGAGGAAAGGCAGAGAGATAGTAGATGACAGTGAGCAAAAGAGGAAAGGCAGAAAGATAGTAGATGACAGTGAGCAAAAGAGGAAAGGCAGAAAGATAGTAGATGACAGTGAGCAAAAGAGGAAAGGCAGAAAGATAGTAGATGACAGTAAGCAAAAGAGGAAAGGCAGAAAGATAGTAGATGACAGTGAGCAAAAGAGGAAAGGCAGAAAGATAGTAGATGACAGTGAGCAAAAGAGGAAAGGCAGAGAGATAGTAGATGACAGTGAGCAAAAGAGGAAAGGCAGAGTCAGGCGGAGTGACAGATCAGAGGAAGTTACAAGCACAGAACTTCCAGAAGGTGGGGGAAACTATTTGTACAAAATATCCCCCGGTATCACACCTACGGGGGTGTGATCGACGACGACGAAGACGAAGAATGAAATAAGGATCTCTCTTTCTGGTTGGTTTAACGTCTAGTTAGGCGTAGCCTCTTATAGACAGCGAAATGAGGATTTATATACATAACATTTATACTATTCGTGTTGTCGTATACCGGCACATAAACTGATGATGAGGGGGCGGGGGCACACAAAAAACGCACACTATCCAAAGGCGCACGGCAAAATGCGCACAATTTTACCGTCCAAAGGCGCACTCTTCAACCGTTCAAAACTTGAGCTCATTCTGCTGAGCATTTGTATCATTGCAATTCTGCGTACCCAGGTATTCCTTGTTTTTCAGATAGGTTAGGGATAGGGTTAGGGATAGTTAGGGATTTGTGTAGGGATAGGGTTAGGGTTAGGGTTAAGAATAAGGTTAGGGATAGGGTTAGGGTTAGGAATAGGGTTAGGGATAGGCTTAGTCCTAGTCCACCCGTCTCAAAAACAACTGTGCGCTTTCGGATTGTAAACATCGTGCGCTTTTCTACCATAAATATGTGCGCCTTTTGACGGCTGTGCGCGTTTGGGAAAAAGCAATATTGTGCACTTTTCGACTGTTGCCGAGGGGGCAATGGGTGGATGCCTCGTGCCTCCATACGAGGAGCTGGACGACCCCGACCCCTCCACGTGTCTCTCCCCTGTGGGGATACTGGGGGGTCTTTCGCAATAATAGTTCCCCCCATCTTCTTTATGTCCTGTGCTTGTAATTTCCTCTAATCTGCCACTCTCTTTGACTCTGCCTTTTTCCTTTGCTTTCTATCATCTAGGGGAAGACGGGGTAAAAAGTGCATGGGCGGGTAAGAAGCCCACCCCAATTATCTCATGAAATAAAGAAAATTTCAGTCAAATTTGCCCATGAGACGAATGCTAGACATTAACGCTCGTCTCATGGGCAAAATGAGACTGAAATTTGCTTCATTTCAAGAGATAATTGGGGTGGGCTTCTTACCCGCCCATGCGCTTTTTACCCCGTCTTCCCCTACTATCTTTCTGACTTATTGGCCCATTCTCCTGCCTTTTTAAAAACATAAATCTTCCAAATAACTTTTCTCCTTTGAGCTCCTCCCGAAATCGGAATGTGTCGACTGTACCGGCAGCGGAGAGACCAGTCTGTGTGTTTATCATATTCTATAGTTTAACTTTTATTTTGTGCAGAGGATGAATGTAGGTCTTTTAAATGCACAGTTAACACATAGGTGAAGACGGGGTAAAAAGCCCATGGGCGGGTAAGAAGCCCATGCCAATTATCTCATGAAATAAAGCAAATTTCAGTCCAATTTGCCCATGAGACGAATGCTAGACATTAACACTCGTCTCATGGGCAAAATGAGACTGAAATTTGCTTCATTTCATGAGATAATTGGCATGGTGTCTAGCATTCGTCTCATGGGCAAATTGGACTGAAATTTGCTTTATTTCATGAGATAATTGGCATGGTGTCTAGCATTCGTCTCATGGGCAAATTGGACTGAAATTTGCTTTATTTCATGAGATAATTGGCATGGGCTTCTTCACCCGCCCATGGGCTTTTTACCCCGTCTTCCCCTACTCAGTGTTTCAGCTTTGTCATTTGTACTCCCCTACAATGCACTAGGCTCCCCTTTTTTCATGTAGGGGAAGACGGGGTAAAAAGCGCATGGGCGGGTAAGAAGCCCACCCCAATTATCTCATGAAATGAAGCAAAGTTCAGTCTCATTTTGCCCATGAGACGAGCGTTAATGTCTAGCATTCGTCTCATGGGGAAATTTCACTGAAATTTTCTTTATTTCATGAGATAATTGGGGTGGGCTTCTTACCCGCCCATGCGCTTTTTACCCCGTCTTCCCCTACTCAGCCTTTTTCTTTTCCTTTTCTCATTGTTATTTCTACTCAGTTTTCCTTTCCTATGTTGCTACCTGCTTGTTGTCACTGTTGTTTTGTCTTCCTTCTCCGTCACACTGAAGACGGGCTGACAGCCAGAAACGTGTCTCCAATAAAAGGGACCAAAATCAACCTGCCTCTAATTGAGGGGAGCGCCTCACTTCGCCTAATTGCACTTCGCGCCTAATCCTTTGATCTCGACCTTCCGTGCCGGCATTAACTTCCCGATGTCACGAAAAACCCAAGCGTAACATTCCGCCTAAAAACATTAGCACGACTCGCCTAATCAGCCTCAACATGGGTTATCGCGAAACAGCAAACAGAAGCCGAAATGGCTGTGAATGTTCCTATTTTAATGCGAACCCTAACCCTAACCCTAACCCTAACCCTATTCAAACTACATTTACAAACTGGAGGTTCTGTATGCTCTTACGTGTAGTGTAGTCTGCCGAGTTGAATCAAATATAGGGGAAGACGGGGTAAAAAGCGCATGGGCGGGTAAGAAGCCCACCCCAATTATCTCATGAAATGAAGCAAATTTCAGTCTCATTTTGCCCATGAGACGAGCGTTAATGTCTAGCATTCGTCTCATGTGCAAATTTGACTGAACTTTTCTTTATTTCACGAGATAATTGGGGTGGGCTTCTTACCCGCCCATGCTCTTTTTACCCCGTCTTCCCCTACATTAAGATACCTTATTTGTTGCGGTTTTGACATTTTAGGCGAAACGTTACATATGATGGAGACTCAATAAACATTAGGCCAAGTTTAATTAGGCGAGATATTATAAGGCTAGATGTGGTTTGGCGGAGTGTAGTTAGGCGAAGTGTGATGCACCGTAATTGAGTGGGGTTTTTGTGATGATGGAAGCATCGTGTGGTACTGTTGCAGAATGACCCCCCAGTGGACAGGTGCGGTCCTGGTCATCATTGTGGGTCAGTTCTGTGGGACGGTAAGTTGCCCGGGGCGCTGCATCTCATTTGCGTCTATTTTAATTACCCTTTAGCCCTTTCACCTCCAATGTCGCATTTCAGCACCACAGTGACTTAACACCTATGTCACTAAAAGGCATCAAATTGGGGTCTATTATCCAAAGACCCTATTTTTTTGTTTTGGGAAGTAAGGATAGACCTTATTTTATATATGTCACAGAAGAATCCCCAATACTGCAGATGGTTTTTGTTCTCTACCCAGGTACATTTAATGGAAAGTTTTGGCTGAAATATGGCTGGCGGCGAAAGGGTTAAAGGGGCACCCTGACGGATGATTGTTTGCAAGAAACACGTCAAGATTACCAAGAAAGCACCCTTTACAGAGATCACAACACTCACTTTGTTCTGGTTTCCTAGAAGACAAATTGGCAATTCCTCCTTGGTGGAGGTGCTGGAAGTCAAATTCTTTAAGTGAAAGAGAAGGCACGCGCCTTCTCTTTTCTAATGGCCGCCTGAGTCGCTTAGACCAAATCACGAATTTTTCACAATTCAAGCCTTTTTATTTACAGTTTACCAACAGGAGTTTCGCTCACAACAAAGGAAATAGCTCCTTCTTTTTTTTTTACTGCACTACAAAAAGAAAAAGCTTCAACCACTCTGAGTGGCCTCCACCCACCCCATCCAAAATGGCTTCTCTCTCCGGCAACTCCGCCAAGGAGGAATCACCGTTTTGACGGTTTGATTTCGAGGAAGCCAGAGCAAAGTGAGTGTTCCGATCCTTGGAAAGGCTGTCTTTCTGGTGACCTCGACGTATTTCTTGCAAGCAAAAACTCATCCGTCAGGGTGCCCCTTTAAGTCTAAGGCAATACTCCCGTTTTAGATAGACATCAGTTGCGGCCGTTGGAAGGCTAGAAAGAGTGCAGAATCAAGTGTAAGAACTGTGGGGTGGAGAAAAGCAACGGAAGGCATTATTAATATTTCATCAGTAGCCTAGGCTATGCACAACAACACACTGGCTAAGCGCTTGTAGTTGATTGATCCACACACGTGTTTGTTGTTTGTTTGTTTGTTTGTTTGTTTGTTTAAGCGGGTTTTTATGTTCCAGATTGCTCCGCCACCGGCAATTAGCGTGACGTCAACGCCAGAGCTACGCAATTACGTCAGCACTGACGTAGCGTTGGTGTCCATCGACGTGACGGACCCTGAGGGTGACGACTTTACCTGCACCATTGACCACATTGACCAGTCACTGCCCTTCAATGCCTATCTGGATGAAACACAGTCAGGTGTGTGTGTGTGTGTGTGTGTGTGTGTGTGTGTGTGTGTGTGTGTGTGTGTGTGTGTGTGTGTGTGTGTGTGTGCGTGCGTGTGCGTGCGCGCGTGCGTGCGTGCGTGCGTGCACGCGCGCGCGCGCGCGTGTGTGTGTGTGTGTGTGTGTGTGCGTGTGCGTGCGTGCGTGTGTGTGCGTGCATGTGCGTGTGCGTGCGTGTGTGTGTGTGCGTAGGTGTGTGTGTGTGTATATGTGTGTGTGTGTGTGCGCGCGCGCGCGTGTACGTGCGTGCGTGTGCGTGCGTGCGCGCGCGTGATACCCCCCCCCCCCCCCCTCCATTTCTCTGTTCTTTCCTTTTTTCAGTCTTGCCTTTCTTACTGCTGACTGAGCATTTAAACCTCTATCATTTTCTAATAATTATCTCCTTCCTCATTCTTCTCTATCATTTTTTAATATATCCTTCCTTATTTCCTTCCCCTCTAGGTGGGAGCAACCCGAATTTCACAGAGACGCCTCTGTGACAATAAAGTGCCGAATACCTAATAATAAAGTATAAAGTACCTAATACATAATATATTACATTTTCATCCATTTACACAATTAAAAATATGCATTCAATAATAGTAGAAGATAAAGGCAAGACGGAAAGAACGCAATGAACCAAGACTGTGACAGGGGGGGGGGGGGGGGGGGGGGGGGGAGGGGGGGGGGGGGGGGGGGGGGGTGGGGGAGGGATGGGGGGGGGGGGGGGGGGGCATCTTTACCAAAATCTTTATGCTCCAATATATGTATGTCCATCAAAAACAATATCTTACTTTCTACAGAAATGGAAAATCACTACAGTTCTCTTCTCTCTTTTTCTTCTTCTTTTTTCCGATTGGGGATGTTTATCCTGCCCCACGCCCAAAGTCTTCGCTTAGACTGCTATTGGCGCACAGGATGCATGCTTTGTGAGCTCGTGTCATCCATTCCACCGGCACGGCACACACGGCCTAACTCGTACCGAATAGTGGAATGGGCTTTAACGTGCGCGCAAGATCTTGTGCGTGCGTTCGCACACGCGGGACCTCGGTTTTAGGTCTCATCCGAAGGACCAGCAAATGTGAGTAAAGTATCTTTCCCAAGGATACAACATCGTGACCAGCTGGGTTCGAACCAGCGCACTCGCAAACCCGTTGGATTACGAGCGGCGACTCGAACCAACCGGTCTTGAAGATTACTCCTTTTGAAGATGTGTATTGCTTATAAATATGAATGCAGATATGAGATAGCAAGCGTGTCCAAGTTTAGCCCCAAGTTTAGGCTAAAATAATAATGACAAAATGTATTACAACTTTTAATTTAAAAAACACACACAAAAACACAATACAATGTAATAGATGGAATGACATTTTTGTATATATTGTTCTGCGGACATAATTTTTATAAGAGTTTGCTTCCTTGTAAGCTGAGACTGATCTCCATTTCTCACCACATTTGTTTAAACATATAATTTAATATAATTTTAAAAAAATTAATATTGCTATCTTTTTATGTTCTTACTGTTTGTTTGTTTGTTTGTTCGATTGTCTGTGTATTACATTAAATATATAAAACATTTAAAAATTAAGATAGCGCTTCATTACTCTGCTTAGCCGTCCGTCACTATTATTGTCTGTGCACTTTTTTCCTTAAGATAATAGGGCTTTAGATAAGTTTTCTTGTTGCCCTATCTAATGATCATTGTTGATTTTCATTTGTGACTTTGAGAAATAAAAATGCTATTTAAAGATACGCAGACGCGCCACGATTAAGTCCCTTGTTTTTTTCTGGGTAGCTGTGACCCATATAGAAATGTCCCCATGTTCAAATTGAGGCTGCTCTTTAAAATGATATATCGCTTTGAGTTTTTGTGTGTGTGTGTGTGTGTGTAGTGAGACCTGCTCAAAACAAGATTTCTTTCCAGCTATAAGAGGGAAAACACGTGAAACCCGTGATTTTGTCATTAATTAGTTCATGTGGCGGTACCATAGCCGATGAGGTTTAACCGAGGCGTGGCTACCGCTACACCTATCTATTTATAATTATTGTTAAAAACTCGGGACTTTACTGGTGTTGCACTGCCTCCGGGCATTGCAGCCAGTATTGTTCCCACCATCTTTGTATTTACAAATGTCCCATATGTGTCTATGACCGAGAGGACGTAAAACATCATTTTCACCACTCACCCGTCATTTTGTATGTCGTACTTATGTCGTAAGCTCGTACTTGTGGCGGTACCATAGGCGATGAGGTTTAACCGAGGCGTGGTTACCACTACACCTATCTGTATTGTTAAAAAATCGGGACTTTACTGGTGTTGCACTGCCTCCGGGCATTGCCTCCAGTATTGTTCCCACCATCTTTGTATTTACAAATGTCCCATATGTGTCTGTTCCAGACCGAGAGGACGTAAAACACCATTTTTCATTTATTCATTCATTCACCCGTGATTTTGACACGTGATCTGGTGGGTCTTTAAACCAATGTAATAGATGGTTTGCTATTAATATGTTCAGGTTATTCGCTGACTCTGAGTCACACAGACCCCGCATCACTGTCTCTCAGTTCCTACACCGTGGAGATTCTGTGCACTGACGTCACTGGAGAGAGCAGCACTGATGACGTCATCGTCACCATCAGCGACAACGAGCCCCCTACCGCCGACACTAGCGTCACGGGTGAGTGAGTGACGTACTTGTGGTGTGACGTCAAGAGACGTAGTTTTCAGCACTGCAGTCATTAATAGATTGGTTGGTTGGTTGGTTGGTTGGTTGATTGGTTGATTGGTTGGTTGATTGGTTGATTGGTTGGTTGGTTGGTTGGTTGATTTTTGACTGGGTGTTTTGTTGTTGGTTTGATTTTATTAGTTGATTGACTGACTGACTGACTGACTGATTGATTGATTGATTTACTGAATGAATGAATGAATGCCTAATTGACTGACTGAATGGCTAACGTGACTGACTGGATTAATGACTGACTGACTGATTGACTGAATGATTAACGTGACGGATTGACTGGCTGAAGGAATGACTGACTGACTGACTAACTGCATGAATGAATGATGAATTAATTGATTGATTGATTAATTAATTAACGAATGAATGAGTGAATGAATCAATGAATTAGTTAATGACTGAATGACTGAATTAATTATCGATCGAACGAACGAACGAACGAATGAACGAATGAATGAACGAACGAATGAATGAATGAATACTTGATCAATGAATTAGTGGATGGATGGATAAATATCGATGATATATAGATTGATAGATTGATTGACAGACTGATATATTGATTGATTGATTGACTGACTGATTGATTCACTAATCCTCAGAGACAGTCACTGTGGACGTGGATGAGACGTACGAGCCTCTGTCAGTGCTACACACCATCGAGGTCACCGACCCCGAAGGAGACACTGCCAACTGCACCGCTACCTCCATATCGGACGACTTCATAGTGGACAGTGAGGAGTGGTACTTTGTCTGTCTGTCTGTCCGTCTGTCTGTCTGTCTGTCCGTCTGTCTGTCTGTCTGTCTGTCTGTCTGTCTGTCCGTCTGTCCGTCTGTCTGTCTCTACTGACACAGAGGGAGACACTGCCAACTGCACCGCTACCTCCATATCGGACGACTTCATAGTGGACAGTAAGGAGCGTTACTCTCTCTGTCTGTCTGTCCGTCTGTCTGTCTGTCTGTCCGTCCGTCTGTCTGTCTGTCCGTCTGTCTGTCTGTCTGTCCGTCTGTCTGTCTGTCTGTCCGTCTGTCTGTCCGTCTGTCTGTCTCTACTGACACAGAGGGAGACACTGCCAACTGCACCGCTACCTCCATATCGGACGACTTCATAGTGGACAGTAAGGAGCGTTACTCTCTCTGTCTGTCTGTCCGTCTGTCTGTCTGTCTGTCCGTCCGTCTGTCTGTCTGTCCGTCTGTCTGTCTGTCTGTCTGTCTGTCCGTCTGTCTGTCTGTCTGTCCGTCTGTCCGTCTGTCTGTCTCTACTGACACAGAGGGAGACACTGCCAACTGCACCGCTACCTCCATATCGGACGACTTCATAGTGGACAGTAAGGAGCGTTACTCTCTCTGTCTGTCTGTCCGTCTGTCTGTCTGTCTGTCCGTCCGTCTGTCTGTCTGTCCGTCTGTCTGTCTGTCTGTCCGTCTGTCCGTCTGTCTGTCTGTCTGTCCGTCTGTCCGTCTGTCTGTCTCTACTGACACAGAGGGAGACACTGCCAACTGCACCGCTACCTCCATATCGGACGACTTCATAGTGGACAGTAAGGAGCGTTACTCTCTCTGTCTGTCTGTCCGTCTGTCTGTCTGTCTGTCCGTCCGTCTGTCTGTCTGTCCGTCTGTCTGTCTGTCTGTCTGTCCGTCTGTCTGTCTGTCTGTCCGTCTGTCCGTCTGTCTGTCTCTACTGACACAGAGGGAGACACTGCCAACTGCACCGCTACCTCCATATCGGACGACTTCATAGTGGACAGTAAGGAGCGTTACTCTCTCTGTCTGTCTGTCCGTCTGTCTGTCTGTCTGTCTGTCTGTCCGTCTGTCTGTCTGTCTGTCTGTCTGTCCGTCTGTCTGTCTGTCTGTCCGTCTGTCCGTCTGTCTGTCTCTACTGACACAGAGGGAGACACTGTCAACTGCACAGCTACCCCCATATCTGACGACTTCATTGTGGACAGTAAGGAGTAGTACTCTCTCTGTCTTTGTCTGTCTGTCCGTCCGTCTGTCTGCCTGTCCGTCCGTCTGTCTGTCTGTCTGTCTGTCTCTACCGACCCCGAAGGAAACACTGTCAAATGCACCGCTACCTCCATATCAGACGACTTCATAGTGGACAGTGAGGAGTGGTACTTTCTCTGTCTTTGTCTGTCTGTCCGTCTGTCTGTCTGTCTGTCCGTCTGTCTGTCTGTCCGTCTGTCCGTCTGTCTGTCTCTACTGACCCCGAAGGAGACACTGTCAAATGCTCCGCTATCTCCATATCAGATGACTAGTGGAAAGTGGGGGTTTTAGCCTAATGTTGCCCCGTTTCTCTGTCTGTCTGTCCCTCCCCCTCCCCTTTCTTCTCCCTTCTTTGTGTGTGTGCATGTGATTGCGTTGTGGTTGTGTTCGTAGGTGAGTTTGCCTATGTGCGCATGTGTGTGTCGTGTAACTGTATGTGTGTTTGCGTCAGTGAGAAAGAAAAAGAGAGTGTGTCCTGTATGTGTGTGTGAGTGCTTGCGTGCGCATGTGTGTTTGGTTGTGTTTATATGCGTACTTCTGTGTGCGTGCGCGTGCGTGTGTGTGTGTGTGTGTGTGTGTGTGTGTGTGTGTGTGTGTGTGTGTGGTATGTGTGTGCATCTATGACTGTATGTTTATTTATGTGTCTCTGTGTTTCAGCCAATGACTGCACAATACGTAACGTGGTTGACCTTCGTTCTCTGACCTTGACCTCCTCTGAAGTGATTGACATCGACGTCTCTGATGGAATCAATTCGCCGGTAGCTTTCCAAAGGACGTTGTCTTTTATTAGTAAGTTGTTCATCATTTTGATCGTCGTCATCATCATCATCATCACAACAATCATCACCATTATCATCATCATCAATTATTTAAATCATTTTTGTTGTCTGTCATAAACAAGTTTTCAGGATCTCCTCCACATCCCATTATAAGGACCAAAAGATGGAATTAATTGAATCGCGCGCGCGTGCGTGTGTGTGTGTGTGTGTGTGTGTGTGTGTGTGTGTGTGTGTGTGTGTGTGTGTGTGTGTGTGTGTATGTGTATGGGTGTGTGTGTGTGTGTGTGTGTGCGTGTGTGTGCGTGCGTACGTGCGTGTGTGTGCGTGCGTGCGGTGTGTGTGTGTGTGTGTGTGTGTGTGTGCGTGTGCGTGCGTGTGCGTGTGTGTGTGGTGTGTGTGTGTGTGTGTGTGTGTGTGTGTGTGTGTGTGTGTGTGTGTGTGTGTGTGTGTGTGTGTGCTTTCAAAAATAACCTCAAAACCCACCTGTTCCCCCGTCATTGAGGCTCCACTCTCTTTCTCTTCTCTCTCTTGCCTTTAGGTCTGTTTCTGCTGTATACCACTTATGTCATACGTGTGTGTTCGCTTTGTATTGCATTTTTGTTTGAATGCGTTATGAATGCTAACGTGTGTGTGCGCTTTTATATGATTTCTATCAAGATTCAGCGCCGTATAAATACCGTATGTTGTTGTTGTTGTTGTGCGCGCGTGTGTGTGTGTGTGTGTGATGCAGATCAGAACCAGGCTCCAGAATTCTCACCTCCCCCATCATCGGAAGTTCAAAAGCACGAAGATCTGACGTCATCTGACGTCATCGTCGCTTTCATCGTCACCGATGACCAGCCCGTTTCCCTGACGTTTTCTGCCGACTCGGACGAATCCCTGTTCGACTTTGACTCCTCCAGTAAGTGAACAGAAAAACAGATGGCATTATTTCATCCCAAGTAGGGTGTCATAATGAATAAGTAGTCCTATTAAATATTTACCTCTGCGCATGCGCATTAGAAGTAAGTCCTAGCGTAGCCAATCAGAATCGTTTGTTTGTCCGCCATTGTGAATTTTACGGATTATGGATTTATGGACTTGTACATCGATTTATCGGCAAATATGTAGATTTACACCCTCCTGCTCTATTTGTTTGTTCTTTCCGTGGTTAGGGATAGGGTTAGGATTAGGGTTAGGGTTAGGGTTAGGGTTAGGGATAGGGATAGGGTTAGGGTTAGATGGGTACAGTTCTCATGCGAGAGGTAGATATTTAATGACAGGTACTTATTTATCATAACAGGGGCAGTAAAAGCCATCATAACAACAGACGGCATAGTTCACTTGGTAAAACAGCGGATTTTGAAATTAACACCCCACCCCACCCCCGTGGGGATACCGGGGGGGTCTTTTGAATAAATAGTTCCGCCACCTTCTGGAAGTTATGTGCTTGTAACTTCCTCTAATTTGTCACTCTCTTTGACTCTGCCTTTTCCCTTTGCTTACTGTCATCTACTATCTTTCTGCCTAACCGATCCATTCTCCTGCCTTTTTTTTTTTACAAAACGCTTTCCAAACATTTTCTCCAGCCGAAGTCGGACTTGCTGGACATAGCTACTTCTTAGTTAGGCGCATAACGGCAGCATGACGCATCTGCGCTCATAATTGACAGGAAACTGTCTGAGCGATCGAAGAAGAAGAAGAAGAAGAAGAAGAATGAAATTAAAAAGAAAGAAGGAAATAATAACAAAAACTCAAAAAGAACACTTGTAAAGAAAAGTCGCCCCGTCTTTTGTACAAATAGTTCCCCCGCCTTCTGGAAGTTCTGTGATTGTAGCTTACTCTAACCTGTCACTCTTTTTGACTCTGCCTTTTTTCTTTGCTTGCTGTCATCTAGACTAGGCTACTATCCTTTTGCCTTGCCGGTCCATTCTCCAGTAGCCTTTGTTCGAGAGATTCTTACAAAGATTTTCTTCAGCCGAAGTCGGACATGCTGAGCCTCACTATTTCCTAGTTATGCGCAGAACAGCAGCATGACGCATCTGCACTCATATAACAGGAAGCTATCTGAGCCTAAGGCGGGCCCTGTCGCCATCTTGGAATAAATATGGCGTGTACTTTGTTTTATATTTCTGTGCCCCATGTGGGTATGAAATAAAAACATTTTGCCTTGCCTTGCCTTGCCTTGCCAACTAGTTCACCATAGTTCGTTTTATCTCAAGATGGCGCGACGGCTAAGTCAACTGGTAACCAGGTCAGGTCAGGTAGTTAGGAAATTAGGCCTCGCGGCCTCTTCACTGTCCTGTCATTTTTGTTTGAACTTTTGCACAGCTGAGAGGTTTTTGTATTTTGTTTTCGGCAAATCTGCCTTTTAGTCATGCTCGTATTGTAGTTTTGATATGTTGGTGTATCCACCAAGGAGGTTTTTGAATTGTATTAGATTCTGTGCTCGTTTAATATGTGCAGGAAGAGTATTCCAAAACTTTGTTACTCTGTTAGAAAATATTTTTTTTCAAACCAGCCATAAAAGACGAAAAGAAAATTGAGTTTATTGTCCTCTGGACTAGTAGGGGACAACGGGGCAGGTCCGCCACTTCGTTGCTATTGCTAAGTGCTTTGCTCTAGAATCATTTAGAGAATGTGATAGCCACACGCTATCCTCCCGCCATGTCCTGTGTACGTTTGGAGAGTGTGCATCCATTTGAGAAAAATTGAGAGCACAAATGTGATTTTTGCTATTTTTTGTAACAAATAAATCGTTCACTTAATTTCGGTTTATCATGTTTTTATATGAAGATAAATTTTGGGTTTTGGTATTGAAAGGGGGCGTAGTAATGGAAGATTCTGTGTGATTCTGGGTTTTATTAAGCATTTCTAGGCATAAGCAGGAGGGGGGAGGCAGCCTTTTCCCAGCCTGTAGGTTGATTTGCCCTGCCTTGACGCGACAGCCATAGGCCTACTTGCCACAAGTTGTGGCAAGTAGGCCTATGGCTGTCGCGTGCACATCTGTCGCTCGTGCACATCTGTCGCTCGCTACTATGAGAGTGTGTATTAGCGACATTCACAAATTTCACTTTTTCCGTACTTGAACCATTTACCTAACCCTAACCCTAACCCTAACCCTATCCCTAACCCACGGAAAAAGTGAAATTTGTGGTTCATGCTCAATGTCGCAAAATGCCGCAAATACAGACTCTCATAGGTAGCGAGCTACAGATTTGCACGAGCGACAGATTTGCACGCTACAGGGTGTACTTCGAGCAGCATACACAAAAAGTCGTTTGTGCTTTAACTGATTTTTCTATACACGTATGTTGTCCATGTATTTACCTAACTATTGGTCGAAAATGGAGCTTCTACTTCAGTTAGGTTGTCATTTATAAGCTGAAAAGATGGCGGACCTGCCCCGTTATCCACTACGGGTACAGTTGGGACATTTCTACGTGTAAAGCTGGTGGGGTCGATCCTGGAGATATTGCAATACCAGGTCGACCCATAGACAAGCAGTTGTCATTTTGCTATAAACGCAAAGCAGGAAGAAAATGGGTCTAACGTCCTCCGACCTGGAACATTTAGTAGGTCGATTCTGGAGGCACTGCATTGCCAGGAAAGACCCCTGTATTCACATTGAGATAGTATGAAACTTATCATCGTGATATCTTATAAATCCTTCTGAAAGTCCTATCAAATCCTACTACTTTTGAAGGACTTATATAAGATGTCATAATTATAATAAAGTTAGAAGTCTCATATCTCAATGTGAATACATGCTCCGTTTTTTTAATCAATAAGTAGGCTAATTGCGTGTTTATAAACACGAAACTCAAGTTAAAAGTCTCATACTATCTCAATGTGAATACAGGCCCCGTTTGGTGATCAATAAGTGGGCTAACTGCGTGTGTTATAAACACGAAACTCAAGTTAAAAGTCTCATACTATCTCAATGTGAATACAGGCCCCGTTTGGTGATCAATAAGTAGGCTAATTGCGTGTTTATAAACACGAAATTTAAGTTAAAAGTCTCATACTATCTCAATTTGAATACAGGCCCCGTTTGGTGATCAATAAGTAGTCTAAGCGTGTGTTATAAACACGAAACTCAAGTTAAAAGTCTCATACTATCTCAATGTGAATACAGGCCCCGTTTGGTGATCAATAAGTAGTCTAAGCGTGTGTTATAAACACGAAACTCAAGTTAAAAATCTCATACTATCTCAATGTGAATACAGGCCCCGTTTGGTGATCAATAAGTAGGCTAAGTGCGTGTTTATAAACACGAAGCTCAAGTTAAAAGTCTCATACTATCTCAATGTGAATACAGGCCCCGTTTGGTGATCAATAAGTAGGCTAAGTGCGTGTTTATAAACACGAAGCTCAAGTTAAAAGTCTCATACTATCTCAATGTGAATACAGGCCCCGTTAAAATTTGGTGATCAATAAGTAGGCTAAGTGGATCATCTAATAGAGAGGCCACGCCTTGCAGGCAGCATGGTCACTCTCTCTCTCAGTTTTTTGTGATAGTGTTGTTCATAGACTGTGTAGTGTGGTGAAAGTTGTACGAGTGCAGCATGATGGAGTGGAGCATGTATTGGTGTGTGTTTTGTGCCATTCTGCCACCAGATATACTGGTTATTTGGATTTCTTTTTTGGCACAATTCTCGAGTATTCTCGCCGGTCAAGAAACGCCATTTCCCCAACCCCACCTTTCCCAACATCTGGATTCCATTTCGTCCATCCCTACAGCATACCACCATCCCGCCACTACAGCGTCTCTTTCTTCAGAAGAGGGATTCGTTCCCTCCATCTCCACCCCCACTACCCACCACCACCCCTCCCTCCTTGTTCCTTTCGCCCGGGTCTCTTACTCTAGGCAACAGCTTTTATCTGTGGCCCCATCAACACTGGACCCCTGTATAGTGGATGCTATTAGAGGGGCAGGAATTGGTTACCACCTCCCTCGCGCTCGAACACATAGAGGGGGACGTCGAAAGCAGAAGAAAATCGGCATTGTGTGTGGAAACAGGCCTGACCCTGCCACTACTACTCAACCCCCGCCAGCTGACAGCAGTAAATCCTCAGAGCAACAACACGGCGTGTCATCCTCGTGTTCCCGTCTTCCAGACAGCGCTAGGCCTGGTAATAGGCTTAGCGACAGTACAACGGCTACAACTAAGCGTTTGGCTGCTAACACGGACAACTTGATTCAAATTCCTCTTTCCTCCTCTGTTCGCAAGAACACTAAACTTACAGTTGCCTCTTTCAACGCCCAATCTGTTGGCCCAAATTGTAGACAGAAAAGAGCTGGCATCACTTCCTTCATCACCGACAATGACATTGACCTACTGTTTGTGGTAGAGACATGGCTCAAACCGCAGGGGGATGAAGCCGTTTGTGCAGATTTGACCCCTGAGGGTTATGCCATCAAGTCTCTGCCACGCCCCTCTCGTCGTGGTGGCGGTATCGCTGTTATCTACAGAGACACCCTCACCCCCCACCTCACCTTCAACTCTACCTTCCCGTTCGACCATTCTTCCTTCGAACTGTTCCAAGTCTCGCTGACCTCACAGCATAGTGTGTTGCATTTTATGTGTGTGTATCGTCCTTGGCCCACGTCTGTAAATAAACTGACTGAAACTTTGTTTTTTGAACAATTCCCTTGTCTGCTTGACCATTGTAACACGCTTCATGGAAACCTGTGTCTGTTAGGGGATTTTAATTTTCATGTTGACTCTCCCACTGATCGTAGCTCTATTAAGTTTTTAGAAGTGTTAGATATGTACAATCTTCATCAATCTGTGTCCGGACCCACTCACAAACATGGCCACACTCTGGACTTGGTGATAGAAAGGCCCAGTGATGGAGTTCACCGATCCTCAGAGGTCAATCATGACCTCGAGTCTGACCATGTTTGTGTTGTGAGTTTGTTTGACATAGAGCTCCCTGTCCACAAACACGTGTACCGCAGCGTCAGAAATATCCACGCAATCGACAGAACTGTTTTCGGAAATGATATCAAAGTAGAATTATCTAAGTACACATCTAGTTCTTGTACTGCCGCTGAGTACGATAGCGCCCTTCGGGCAGTATTGGACAAACATGCTCCTGTTTCTTCACGCAAAGTTTCTTCTAGCAGAGAATCAAGTCCTTGGTTTAGTGTGATGCCTAACGAAATAAAAGAAGCAAAGAAAAAACGAAGACAGGCCCAAGCACAATCAGATTCTTCAGGGCTCACTGTACATAAACAAATATATAATAAAGCTAAAAATTGTGTGACTTTCTTGACAGATCAGGCAAAAACGATGTACTACAGTACCAAAATTGCAGCGGCAAGATCTAGTAAAGAACTGTATTCTATTACAAACAAACTGTGTGCAAGGGTTAAACCTACCAAACTTCCGACTGTTTACCCCCCACCATCATTGCCATGTGTGTTTTCTGATTTCTTTCATTCCAAAATTGAGAACATTAGGAAAGAGCTTGACTTGCAGCCCACTGTTTCACACCCCCTAGGCAAAGATTTTGTAGGCTCCCCTCTTGTTGCTTTTTCGCCTGTGTCTGAGAAAGATGTCGTTGATGTTTTGAAAAGATCTGCCCCCAAGACGTGTGACCTTGACCCTTTACCAACCCCTTTGTTGTATGAATGTCTTGATGTTGTTGTGCCTGTCATGACTCAGATCATAAACGACTCTTTACTGAGTGGTGTTTTCCCTGACCTGTACAAAACTGCTCTTGTTAAACCCTTGATAAAGAAGCCTACCATGGATCATAATGACTTGAAAAGTTATCGGCCTGTGTCCAACTTAGCGTTTGTCTCCAAAATAATCGAGAAAATTGTCCTTGCACAATTGTCTAACCATCTGTCAGCAAACAATTTGTTCAACCCCCTCCAGTCTGCCTATCGACCTGCTCACAGCACTGAAACGGCTCTGACTAAAGTTCTTAACGATCTCCTCTTAGCTCTTGACAATGGAAAAGTGTCAGTCTTGACTCTCCTAGATCTGTCAGCAGCATTTGATACAATAGATCACACCATTCTTCTATCCCGGCTGGAACGTGTTTTTGGAATCCATTCTACAGTTCTACAGTGGTTCTCCTCATATCTAACAAATCGCTTTCAGACTGTCTTGATCAACAACTGCAGTTCAGATCCGAAGTTAATTTCTTGTGGTGTACCTCAGGGATCTGTATTGGGGCCAGTTCTCTTTGTCCTGTACACTGCTCCTCTCTCTGATGTTTTTGCTAGTCACTCTGTTATTGACCATTCCTTTGCTGATGATACCCAGCTTCAAAAATCGGCGGAACCTACCCAACTTGACAGCGCTATTCAGTCTATGGAATCCTGCCTTCATGATGTCAAATCCTGGATGACATGCAACAAATTAAAACTTAATGATGACAAAACGGAAGCTCTGATTGTTTCCTCTCAGCGTATGTCTGCAACTATATCTCTTCCAGAAACTCTTACAGTTGGCAATGCTTGTGTTCAGTTTTCTAAGTCAGCAAAGAATCTCGGAGTTACCCTCGATTCAAATCTTACAATGCATAAACAGGTTATTAATCTCATACGTTCCATCAATTATGAGCTCAGACGAATCAGTGCTGTTCGACACTTTCTGTCTGTTGCAGCCACGAAAACTCTTATTTCTGCCTTTATTCTTTCCCGCATTGACTATTGCAACTCTCTTCTCTGTGGCTGTCCTAAGTATCTCCTGCAACGTGTTCAAAAACTGCAAAACAGTGCAGCACGCCTCACTCTCAAGATTCCACGTTCTGATCATATAACACCTCATCTTCGTAACTTGCACTGGCTTCCAGTAGAGGCTAGAATCAAGTATAAAATAGCTTGCCTTTGTTTCGGTGCTGTTCACTCCTCTGGTCCCGTCTATCTCTCCGAACTAGTAACTGTCTACTTACCTGCTCGCTCCCTACGTTCTTCCTCTGACTGCTGCACACTCAAGGTTCCTCGGGTCCACACGAAATCGTTTGGTGAACGATCCTTCTACTATTTAGCACCTCACTTATGGAATTCCCTCCCACAACATGTCCGCTCATCTGACTCTATTTCCGCCTTTCGCTCTGCCCTTAAAACTCACTTGTTTCGGACATATTATGATTGATTAGTGTTTGTGTGTGAGGTGTGTGTGTGTGTGTGTGTGTGTGTGTGTGTGTGTGTGTAAGGGGGGGGGGTCCGTTTTATTGCAGAAATCTTGTAAAAAAATGTATTTACAATTATTTTATTATTCGTATTTTGTATGTAGAATGTCTACGTCTTGTAAACTTTAAATGCTTGTAAATGAGGTAGAAGGGTATTTTTGTTTTTGCAAAATTTGTCTATTATAATTAGTCATGTAATTGGTATGTCGATGGCAGTATGATTTTATTTCAAGTTGCAGTATTGTATTCAAACTTGATTGGGAATGTGAATGTGGTCTCTATGTTTCTTCTTAGAATGTTCATGTTGTAACTATTTTACTTTGTATAATTAATTGTGTGCGAGTGTGCGAGTGTGTGCGTGTGCGCATGCATGTGTGTGTGTGTGTGTGTGTGTGTGTGTGTGTGTGTGTGTGTGTGTGTGTGTGTGTGTGTGTGTGTGTGTGTGTGTGTGTGTGAGTAAGGAAGTAAGAGAACGTTGTGTGTAGGCATCGTGCTTATTTTACTTTCTAATGATTAATTATTTGTTTGCCTTTAAATTTAATGTTCTTGTTATCAATGTAAAGCGCACTGAGCTCATGTGAGAAAGAGCGCTATATAAATTCCCATTATTATTATTATTAAGTGCGTGTTTATAAACACGAAGCTGGGGACTTTTTCTTTTTACACCAACACACCCTGAATTCTCTTCCCTTCCTCACTAGGTGGCGAGGTGAAGCTAGCATCCGGGCAGTCGCTGGATTACGAGACAGGCACGCGCACTTTCACCCTGCAATGCGTAGCAGACGACGGCTTCCTCCAATCCACCGCCACAGTGACTTTCTCTGTGTTGGACGCCAATGACGCCCCCACCATCACCCCTCTCACTACGGCAGTTACTGTGGAAGAAGGGGCGGTGCGTTATTAAGTATTGTAACCCATGTTGAGGATGAATATAAAATACAGCTTTTTTTTATAATTCGTAACACACTTTGGTGTTATTCCTGTAGTCCTTGTTGAGGATGTTATATAATGAATATAAAATACAGGGTTTTTTTCTAATTAGTAACACACTTTGATGTTTTTCACATTATCTATAATTAGCTGACGGAAAAGCGCTAATAAAAACTTTTGCTTTTTCATTCAAAAGATTGCATTTTCTGACAGAGGTACGATATGACTATTATTAGCCTTCTCTTTACAATTTTCCATCCAGAAAATAAATAGGGGAAGACGGGGTAAAAAGAGCATGGGCGGGTAAGAAGCCCACCCCAATTATCTCATGAAATAAAGAAAATTTCAGTCAAATTTGCCCATGAGACGAATGCTAGACATTAACGCTCGTCTCATGGGCAAAATGAGACTGAAATTTGCTTCATTTCATGAGATAATTGGGGTGGGCTTCTTACCCGCCCATGCGCTTTTTACCCCGTCTTCCCCTAATAATCAAAAAGCAACAACACATGCATGCGCGTGCGCACACACACACACACATGGACATGTGCGCGCACACACACATGCGCGCGCACGCACACACACACGCACGCACACACACACACACGCACACACACACACACACACACGCGCGCACCAAATCAGGCATGCATATACTCACTTAGCTCATCAAAAAGAACAAAACGGCACCTCTACTTTTCTTGCCTTACAGTAAGAGGGCGAAACTGGAAAAGGCAAGAGTGAAAATAGTAAAGGGTAAAGTAGGGTAAGACGGGGTAAAAAGCCCATGGGCGGGTAAGAAGCCCATGCCAATTATCTCATGAAATAAAGACAATTTTATATAACACTCGTCTCATGCCAAATGTGACTGAAATTTGCTTCATTTCATGAGATAATTGGCATGGGCTTCTTACCCGCCCATGGGCTTTTTACCCCGTCTTCCCCTATAACGTTCCCCGTTTTTCTGCGTGTCTTAACTTAGCCTCTGTCCATGTCGGCCTCGTTTTCCGCGGTGTTCGCCGTCATCGACGAAGACGACGCAGTGGATTCCACCCCACACACTTTCACCGTAGTGTCCGACGACACCTACAGCGACTATTTCTTCTTCACCGATGTGCACGTGCCCGTGCTGACCAACGCCCGAGCGCTGGACTACGACAACGGGGGTGACCCTTCTCCCCCCATCTCCATCACCATCGCTGTGTGGGACAGTGGAGGGGAGAGCGCTACGGCCGTGGTGGAGATCACCCTGACGGACGCCAACGACAACGACCCCCAATTCGTGGCGAGTTCCTTGGACATGGAGAGCGTGCATGTCGGTGAGTAGAACGTCATTTATTCTACTGTACGGTCGGCTCTCATTTGACTGTTGGCCCCCGACTTCAGTCGCATGACTATGCGCAGCATAACAACATTTGGATGTAGCCTTGGTGTTCTAGCCCATGTCAATTGGTCTGGCACGGCCTTAAGCCTAGGCGATCCAAACCGCTTGATTGAGAAACACTTTCTTCTTTAAAAGACCTTCTATCGTCCAGCTCCCTCTAAGAATTTCTTCAAGCTATGATAATAATTTAATGATGCCACGTTCCCCAGGCATGTCCACGGGAACCATCCTAGGCAGAGTCTTGACTACACACATGAACGCAGTGACGGGGACTAATTAGGGTCTAATGGAGACCTTCTGTTGTCCATCTTTGCCTGGGGTATTCAGAGTTCAAGGCTAAAACACTCGATTGAGGAAGATTTATTATGTGATGCCCTTCTGTTGTCTTTGCCTGGAGTATTCAGAGTCTATCTGTTGTCACTTGATTGAGGAAGATTTCTTCTGTGATGACCTGTTGTCTATCTTTGCCTGAATATTCAGAGTTCAAGGCTAACACACTCGATTGAGGAAGATTTCTTCTGTGATGACCTTCTGTTGTCCATTTTTGCCTGGAGTATTCAGAGTTCAAGGCTAACACACTCGATTGAGGAAGATTTATTCTGTGATGACCTGTTGTCCATTTTTGCCTGGAGTATTCAGAGTTCAAGGCTAACACACTCGATTGAGGAAGATTTATTCTGTGATGACCTGTTGTACATCTTTGCCTGGAGTATTCAGAGTTCGAGGCTAAAACACTCAATTGAGGAAGATTTATTCTGTGATGACCTGTTGTCCTTTTTTGCCTGGAGTATTCAGAGTTCAAGGCTAACACACTCGATTGAGGAAGATTTATTCTGTGATGACCTGTTGTACATCTTTGCCTGGAGTATTCAGAGTTCGAGGCTAAAACACTCGATTGAAGAAGATTTATTCTGTGATGACCAACTGTTGTCTTTGCCTGGAGTATTCAGAGTCCATCTGTTGTCCCTCGATTGATGGAGATTTCTTCTGTGATGACCTGTTGTCTATCTTTGTCTGGAATATTCAGAGTTCAAGGCTAAAACACTCGATTGAGTGCGGCATCTTCTTTGGTTGTCCAGCTTCTTGCAAAATGAATTTGTATTTGTATTTTTTGTTGTTGTATCAATTCTAGTCACAGAGACAGGTCTCTGTGAAATTCGGGCTGTTCCCGTCTGGAGATCGCGACATCCTTTTTTTCTTTTTTTGGGGTGTGTGTGGGGGGGGGGGGATGAGCACAGGAAACCTGGCTATCTATTTGATACATACCAGGCAGTGGGATGTATCCCTGTTCATAGCTGCCATGGGAGTTTTACGTGCGTAAAGTGCACGAGTCAGACTTCCTTTAAGTCCCCATCCGAAGGACTCGGCGTTCAGTACGATTTCCCCGTACAACTGGATCGAACCCGGGTCACTCGTGCAATGGAATTGGCAGTTAATTAAGCGAGAATCTTAACTATCCTGCAATCTTCCTTCCTAAATTTCTTCGGCAAATGTTAAGAATAGCCCTCTCATCTTCCCCTTCCATTCGTTTCAGACGGTTTCAGGTTAGGGTTAGGGTTTGGGATAAGGTTAGGAATAGGTTTAGGGTCAGCTTAATCATCAACCTTTATTGTTTGTTGTGTATTTGACACTAAACTGACCCTAAACATATCCCTATCCCTATCCCAAACCCTATTCCTAACCCTAACCTGAAACCGTCTAATCCACACACACACACACACACACACACACACAACACACACACACACACACACACACACACACACCACACAAAATTGATGGTATGTTATGAGATTGACACTTATCTGACCCTAACCCTATCACTAACCCTATCCCAAACCCTATTCCTAACCCTAACCCTAACCTGAAACCGTCTCATCCACACACATACACACACAAAATTGATGGTATGTTATGTGATTGACACTTAAACTGACCCTAAGCTTATCCCTAACCCTATCCCAAACCCTATTCCTAACCCTAACTCTAACCTGAAACTGTCTGAAGTGAATGGAAGGGGCAGAGGAGGGGGCTATTCTTAACATTTGCCATTTCTTCACTCTAAGACAATGATAATGTCGCCCCATTCCCTACAGGGATGTCAGCGGGCACGGTTCTGGGCACGCTGGAAGCCACAGACGTGGACGAGGGGTCCAACGGAGAGGTCACCTTCTCCCTGGTGACGGCGGACCCGGACCCTGCCCTGTTCAGCGTGCAGGCGAACGGCAGGGTGACCCTGACCACGGAGCTCGCCGAGGACTACGGCACGGAGATCAGCCTGCTGGTTCAGGTCACGGACCAAGGGGACCCGGCCAGGAACTCCACGGCTGTTGTTACGCTGGACTGGGTGAGTTTGTGTGTCGTTCGGTGCACCTATTTTAATACATTATCCTTATGCTCAATTGCGCCTGTGTGAATTGCGTCCGTTGAAATGGTTGAAATGGTTCATGAAAAAACTAGACATGTGATGGAAGTTTTGCAATAAATTGAAATTTTGTGTCGGAAGATAGAGCTAGCTTTCCTTATAAATGTTCAGAAAATAGAATTCAACTCACAGAGAGAGAGAAATGGGGGTTTAACGCCCTCTGGACCAAATTGCCTGTATGAGGCATTTGAAATTATAGAGAATTCAACTCACTTTTCCAGTTTTTAATTAATAGTCATGAAGAAGAAGAAATTCTGCTTAACGTCCTCCGGTCTGGAACAGACACATATGGGACATTAGTAGATATAAAGATGGTGGGAACGATCCTGGAGGCAATGCCCGGAGGCAGTGCAACACCAGGAAAGTCCCGAATGTTTAACAATGCAGATGTGTATAACAAAAATTATAGTTATCTAACGTTTAGATTTTGAGATACTTCAGTTGCGGAAGCCAGGCGCAATTGGTGTACATACCCCGATAGGCGCAATTGAGTGGTATCCGTGTTGTTGAGGGGATAAGGGCTCGGTTGTTGTAGGTCGGGTGAATAGTGTTTAAGGAGTGATGTGTGTGTGTGTGTATGTGTGTGTGTGCGTGTGCGTGCGTGCGTGCGTGCGTGTGCCGTGCGTTTGCGTGCGTGCGTGCGTGCGTGCGTGCGTGCGTGCGTGCGTCCTTGCGTGCGCGCGTGCGTGCGTGCGTGCGTGCGTGCGTGCGTGCGTGCGTGCGTGCGTGCGTGCGTGCGTGCGTGCGTGCGTGCGTGCGTGCGTGCGTGCGTGCGTGCGTGCGTGCGCGCGTGCGCGCGCACGCGTGTGTGTGTGTGTATGTGTGTGTGTGTGTGTGTGTGTGTGTGTGTGTGTGTGTGTGTACAAAGAGAGAGAGAGAAAAAGAGAGAGACGAACAGAGACAAAGACAGAGAGACAGATTGCTAACAGCGGAGATGATAAAGTCGTTAATGGACAGGATAAACGACAACGACAACGATGAAGTCCAGGGACGGTATTCATGTCGAGATAGCATGAGACTTAGCATGATGCTAACTTAGAAGCTCTTCCAATGTCCTATAGGATTTAATAGGACTTTTGGAAGAGCTTCTAAGTTAGCATCATGCTAAGTCTCATGCTATCTCAACATGAATACCGTCCCAGGTAATTATGAAAATTGTCGTTAATACAATAATATTGATTTACCAAAAAACAAACAGCAAGCTGTATTGCTGCTGCCCGCTGCTGCTGCTGCTGTTATTGTTTTTCGTTCTCTGTCACTTTCGTTGTCCGTTTATTGTTTGTTCTTTTTTACTTTTCTTTTTTCATTGTTTTTTTCCATGTACCCCCAAGGGGCTTTTCTTTAAATAAAAAAACCTCTTGAAACCTTGTTACTGTCCTCAATTAGACAAATGTCCCGTTCGCCTTGTGTCAAGTAAACCCGAGTTCGAACCTGGGTACAGGGGATTTTTCCTCTCACTTTGCACTAGGCCTTACGCTGAGTCTTTCGGATGAGACGATAAACCGAGGTCTATCCCGTGTGCCCATGCACTTAGCACACGTTAATGAACCCAGTGGCAACCAAAAAGTTGTCATTTGGTCAACATTTACCCCCACCCCCCACTCCTTCCTCATCAGTCACACAAAAAATCGCATGCAAAAAAAACCGTGGGTGGCGCACCCTCTGGCTGGGGGGGGGGGGAGGGGGGGGGGGGGGGGGGGAGGGTTAGGGGCGGGTTAGGGTTAGGTTTAGGGTTATTGTTCCAAAAAGATAATTAGCTGAAAAGGTTAATAAAATACAACTTTATGTTTGGTAAGAAAGGCAAAAACGAAAAAATGGAATTAACCGAGAAATGCAGGGGGGGTGGCACATCTTTACCTTTACCACTCCTTTCCACTCAGAACCAGCCCCCGGAGTTCACCAATCTGCCCAACGTGGCGGACGTGATGCGGGACCCTTCCCAGGAGGACCTCCTGCTGACGCTCGGCACCACGGACCCTGAAGGGGACAGCGTGTCCTGCACCGTCACTGGCGTCACGCCCAGCGTGGATGGTGGCACCTTCGTCGTCAGACCTGTTGATGGAACCGATGGTAAAATGATAAATGGGATCATCGTTTTTGTTATGTGTGTCTGGGTGTGGGGTTTTTTTTGCTGGCTGGCTGTCTCTCTCTCTCTCTCTCTCTCTCTCTCTCTCTCTCTCTCTCTCTCTCTCTCTCTCTCTCTCTCTCTCTCTCTCTCTCTCTCTCTCTCTCTCTCTCTCTCTCTGCCGTCTCATTCTTTCGCTTTCTTTCTCTCTGTCTCTCTCTCTTTCTCATCGTCATGTGTGGTGCGGTGCGGGTGGTGTTACGCCCAGTATGGATGATGACACCTTCGTCGTCAGACCTGTTGATGGAACCGATGGTAAAATAAATGGGATCATCGTTTTTGTCTCTTGTGTGTGTCTGCCTCTCTCTCTCTCTCTCTCTCTCTCTCTCTCTCTCTCTCTCTCTCTCTCTCTCTCTCTCTCTCTCCGTCTCATTCTTTCGCTTTTCTTTCGCTTTCTCTCTGTCTCTCTCTCTTTCTCATCGTCATGTGTGGTGCGGTGCGGGTGGTGTTACGCCCAGTATGGATGATGACACCTTCGTCGTCAGACCTGTTGATGGAACCGATGGTAAAATAAATGGGATCATCGTTTTTGTTTGTGTGTGTCTGCCTCTCTCTCTCTCTCTCTCTCTCTCTCTCTCTCTCTCTCTCTCTCTCTCTCTCTCTCTCTCTCTCTCTCTCTCTCTCTCTCTCTCTCTCTCTCTCCTCTCTCTCATTCTTTCTCTTTCTTTCTCTCTGTCTCTCTCTCTTTCTCATCGTCATGTGTGGTGCGGTGCGGGTGGTGTTACGCCCAGTATGGATGATGACACCTTCGTCGTCAGACCTGTTGATGGAACCGAGGGTAAAATAAATGGGATCATCGTTTTTGTTTTGTGTCTCTCTCTACTCTCTCTCTCTCTCTCTCTCTCTCTCTCTCTCTCTCTCTCTCTCTCTCTCTCTCTCTCTCTCTCTCTCTCTCTCTCTCTCTCTCTCTCTCTCTCTCTCTCTCTCTCTCTCTCTCTCTCTCGTGTGTGTGGACAATAAGTCAACTTTCATCATGACATCAAACCTACCTTTTTTGGCACTTATGCTGACTGACAATGTTAAGCTAAACTAATATGTAAATAAATAAATAAAATAATAAAATAAATCAATATACTTCAATGGGGGCGGGGGAGACACTTTGACCATTGGACAACCAACCTCCTTTCGTTGTTGTTGTTGCCTCTGCGTTGCATAACGTGCGCGAAACACAACTACTGTGTGTGAATGAATAGCAAAATTGAAACCGATATTGCGCTATAGATAGTTTGACAAAGATGCAGATTAGCACCCTTCCCTCTCCATTTTCTCAGTTCTCTCGGGATTTTTTCCCTCTTTTCATTCTTGACTTTCTTCCTGCAGCTTAAAGCACATAAACCCCCATCGTTTTCTATATTAAAGACCCGCCACGTCACGTGTCAAAATCACGGTTTTCACGTGTTTTCCCTCTTATAGCTGGCGTGACGTGGGGGGTATTTAAAAGTTGATTTTCATCCATTTAAGCAATTTGCTAATAATAGAATATAACGGCGCGACTTGAAAAAAAAACCCGCAGTGACCCAAGACGTTGAGGGGTGTGTGGAATCTGCATCTTATTCCATACTTTTTTTCTGGGCGGGGTTGTCATAGGCAACTTTTGCGGAGGAGAGCTAATGAATGGAGAGTTACCTACCTGTGGGTCATTTTCACTATCTCCTCTCCTCTCCGCGCTATTTCTTTGATCAATTATAGTTTTATCGTGGTTTGCTAAGACTAGGCGTTTAATACTGCACATGATGTCCTCCAAATATGGAACTCTCAGTTGTTGGTTTTTTTAGTAAAGTTTATTTTGTGTGTGTATTTGACGGTTTAAGGTTGAGGATAGGGTTAGGGTCAGTTAGTGTCAGTTTGAAAGGTTATAGCATACACAATTCTAAATTTCCAACTGAAAACCGACATTGTCACGCGAATGGCATAATTTTCCATGTTTGGATGTCTTTGCCATATTTGGAGGACTCTGTGTGCAGTATTGAACGTGTTGTTTTGTTCAGACCTGGGCGTGTATTACTCCGGTGACGAGTACCTGACGGAATCGAGCTATGACGTCACGGTGACGGTGGTGGACAGGAAGGGGGGGAGTAGTGAGGGGGTGCTGACGGTGGAGGTCATACCTAACGCCCCTCCAGAGTGTGATGGCCCTGGTAATATCACAGAGAGAGGGAGAGAGAGAGAGAGAGAGAGAGAGAGAGAGAGAGAGAGAGAGAGACAGACAGAGAGACAGAGAGAGAGACAGAGAGAGACAGACAGAGAGAGAGAGAAAGACAGACAGACAGACACATAGTTAGATACAAAGACAGAGGGCTAAGGAGACAGTGAAAAGAGACAGACAGAGAAAGAGTCAAAGAGAGAGAGAGAAACAGAGAGAGAGACAGAAAGAGACACAGAGAAAGTGTGTATTTATGTATATCGTGTGTAAGAGAGTGAGGGGGGGGGGGGGGGGGGGCAGAAACAGACACAGAAAGAGAGGGAGACAGAGAGAGACAGATTAGACAGACAGACAGGGAGAGACAGAGACACAGAAAGACAGAGAGACACAGCAAAAAAAGAGTTTGTATGTATGTGGTTTTTGTCTGAGAGAGAGAGACAGTGAGAGTGTGTGTGTGTGTGTGTGTGTGTGTGTGTGTGTGTGTGTGTGTGTGTGTGTGTGTGTGTGTGTGTGTGTGTGTGTGTGTGTGCGCTGTGTGTGTGAACACGCGCGTGTGAGTGTATGTATCTGTGTGCGTATGCGTGTGTGCGTGTGTGTGTGTGTGTGTGCTGTATGCGCGCGCGTGGCATGTGTGTGAACACGCGCGTGTGAGTGTATGCTATCTGTGTGTATGTATGAGTGTTTCTGTGTGTCTGTCGTGTCATTGAAATGTGTTGTGTGTTACATTTGTTATCACATAAGAATCGATCCGTGAAGTTCATGTCTGTGCGATTGTTATCACATAAGAATCGTGCGCGTTCATGTGCATGATCGTTGCGTACACATCTAAAAACAACATGTTCTCACATGCGCCCATTACGGAAATGTGCATGCTTGAACTACTTCTTTGTATCAAAACTTAATTTCTGAACTTTCATGATGATCGTTTACAAGAATCGGTCATTGAAATTCGTCCCCGTTGTTTTCATTACATTTGTTAACACATAAGAATCGATCCGTGAAGTTCATGTCTGTTTTATGATGATTGTTATACATAAGAATCGATCCGTGAAGTTCATGTCTGTTTTATGATGATTGTTATACATAAGAATGATTATCAGTCAGTGACAATCATGTCTGCATCTGCATCGTGGTACGTCGGCAGGAACCAATTCTGACATATACACCGTCTCTTTTATGATTGTTCGTAAGAATGAGTCAGTAAAAATCATGTCTCTTTTACGATGATTTTTCATTAGAAATGACTCGGTTAGTAAACTTCTTGTCTGATTTCTGATGATTGTTTTTATGAATCGGTCAGCGAAATTCACATTGTTTTGCAATGATTTTTTTTCCATACAAGTATCGGCCAGCGTGGACGTGACGTCAGCTTCCATCAATGATGAGGTCACCACCCTGACCGTCACTGACATCAATGATGACGACATAACTTATGCGGTTACGTCAGATCCAGACTCCGGCTCCTTCCGGTTTAATCCAGGTAATTCGTCTAGCACCATGGACGAATACATTCACCCAAGACATCACTCACACCAAATGCAATAGCATTCGCTGCCAAGTGACCTGCCATGTGTTTGCCTACTTTTAGAGCTTATTAGGTATTAGGTACTTTATAGTCACTGAGGCGTCTCTGTGAAATCCGGGTTGCTCCCACCTGGAGAGCGCGTCGCAGCCAGAGGCCAATTTTTTTTTTTTTTGGCATGCGATTTTTGTGTGACTGATGAGGAACGAAAGGAGGGGGTTAAATTTTGACTAAATGACAACTTTTTCGTTGCCACTGGGATTAATGTGTGCTAAGTGCATGGGCTCCACGTTCAGACCGTAAGGCCTAGTGCAAAGTGAGAGGAAAAATCCCCTGTACTCAGGTTTACTTGACACAAAGTGAAGGTGTTACCTCTGCGCACTCTACACCCGAGGTCACTGTTTCTTCCGTTAAAGCAATGCACGAGCACTCTCCTCATGTGGGTTGAGATGCAACGGACAGCCAAAAATGTCAAAAAGTATATGGTACTAGGAAGAGTTGAAAAAGGGAATAATTGATAGCTTCTCTCCCCCACCCCCCTCCTGTGTGTGTATGTGTCTGTGTGTGTCTGCATGAGTCTGCATGTGTGTGTGTGCGTGTGTTTACATTTAATACAAAATGTCTGTAGGTTTAAAGTAGAGAAAAAGGATTTTCTTGCTTAGGGGGGCGTTTTGCCCCACTTTACCATATCTGAGTCTGGGTTTGTATGTGTATGATTGTGTGTCTGCATGTCTGTACTATGTGTGTGTGTGTGTGTGTGTGTGTCTGTGTCTCTGTGTGTCTGTGTGTGTGTGTGTGTGTGTGTGTGTGTGTGTGTGTGTGTGTGTGTGTGTGTGTGTGTGTGTGTGTGTGTGTGTGTGTCAAGTCAAGTCAAAATGATCTTTATTGACGATAACAGAATAAGCTTGATAAAGCTTTTTTACATCCTGTCGTCATAAATTAATAAGAAAAACAATTAAGGCAAATAAATAAAAAACATAAACTCTGTGTGTGTGTGTGTGTGTGTGTGTGTGTGTGTGTGTGTGTGTGTGTGTGTGTGTGTGTGTGTGTGTGTGTGTCTGTGTGTGCATCTGTGTGTGTGTGCATGCGTCTGCATGTGTGCGTGCTACAATCGTTTAGATTTAATACAAAATATCTGTAGGTTCAAAGAAGAGAAAAAGGATTTCTTGCTTAGGGGGGCGTCTTGCCCCACCTTCCATATCTGAGTCTGGGTTTGTGTGTGTATGGTTGTGTGTCTGTCTGTCTGTCCTCTGTGTGTGTCTGTGTGTGTGTGTGTATGGTTGTGTGTGTGTCTGTCTGTCTTCCTGTCTGTCTGCCTTTTTCTTTCTTTTGTTTACAGCTCCCCAAAATTCAACATTTCGCTGTTATTACATTCACACTTTTAGTTTCATGTTTGTGTTAATATTCTTTTATCCTCCATGTCCCAAAAGGGGTCACAGAATTAAAGGTCTCTGTACACGTGAACATGTTTC
>CM065706.1:15428508-15433508 GCA_017654935.2 Phymorhynchus buccinoides
AAGTCGGAGTGTGGCTGCCCACGTGGCGGGGGTAATCAAAAACGGTCACACACACTTAATGTTCTCATTCCTACAGCTGGTGCGTTTGTAGCATAGTGCTCAAGTGCTTCGGCTGTTGGGATTATCCCTGGAGTCTTTTAGCCAGGGTACAACAGCAACAACAACAAGAAGAGGGGTAGGCTGCTATTCTGGGTGACTGGGCTAGAATTTTTGTTTGTTGTTTTTTTGTAGTGGAGATGCCTTGCCCATAAGGGTACATCCGCACTCTCTCACTCGGCCAAAAGGATTTTGGGTCAGTAGTTAAGTGATGTGGATGGAAATCCGCTTAACGTCCTCCGGTCTAAAACAGACACATATAGGACACTAGTAGATATAAAGATGGTGGGAACGATCCTGGAGGCAATGCCCGGAGGCAGTGCAACACCAGGAAAGTCCCGATTTTTTTGTATCAATAGAGATTAGTAGTGATGTGTGACCTGTGTGGTTTTTGTATGCTACAGTCTGTCGTTTCATCACTATCACTGCCGGATAGCAGGGGGGGGGGGGGGGGGGGGGGGGGGGGAGCTATCCTGGATGGCTATCCTGGATGGTAGGGGTAGTGTTTGTTTAAAGTGGAGATTGAGGCCTTGCACCTCCCCCCCCACCCCCACCCCAGGGTACAACCCCACTCTCTCTCTGCCAAAACAGCTGGCGTGTGTGCCCTTACTGACCATAGGAAATGACCGCCAGTGATGGCGGATGACCTGTCGCGTGATCATGATGACGTCAGCATGAAAAAGCAAAAAGTGATGTCATCTCGTTTAATTTAAAGATCCACCAGATCACGTGTCAAAATCAAGGGTTTTACGTGTTTTCCCTCCTATTATAACTGGAAAGAAATCTTGTTTTGACCAAGTCTGACTCCCATATAAATGGCCCCACATTCAAACCGAAACATCAGTTTAAAGAGCAGCCTCAATTTCAAGTTGGGGAAATTTGTATGTGGGTCACAGCTACCCAGAAAAAACCAAGGGACTTAATCGTGGTGCGTCACTGGGTCTTTAAAGGGCGTCGGGTTTGTTTTTTTAAGGTAGGAAGCGACAGGTCAGCAACTGAAACTCTTTTAGGCCTATTTGAAGTGTGGGTCGAGTCATCGGCCGTGCATTTGCCTAGTCTATGATTTGCCACAGTATTCAGAATCCACGCAGTGCGGTTATAAATAGAATGACCTTTGCAGGTGAAGGTCAGTGACCCGTCAGGGGAGACTATCACCACGGTGGTGGACATTATCCTCAATGACGTCAACGACAACCCGCCTATATTCTCTGCCGAGAGATACGTCTTCAAGGTCTGTCCGTCTGTCTTCTGTCTGTCTGTGTCTGTATGTCTGTCTGTCTGTGTCTGTCTGTGTGATCTATCAATCTATCATGTATGTGTTTACGAACAACGTGAAAATCACAAATCTAAACCCACCCCTATATTCTCTGGTGAGACATGTGTTTTCAAGGTCTGTCCATCTGTCTGTCTGTCTGTCTTCTGTGTTTATCTGTCTGTCTGTGTGCTTGCGTGTGTCATCTAATGCACGTATGTGTTAATGAACATTCTCGTATGACTTTCACAAACTACTTGTTTTAATCTTCAAACCCCATCCATTTTCTCTGAGGAGAGGTATGTCTTTGAGACCTGGCTGTCCATCTATCTGTTTGTCTGGTGTCTACCTGTGTGTGTGTGTGTGTGTGTGTGTGTGTGTGTGTGTGTGTGTGTGTGTGTGTGTGTGTGTGTGTGTGTGTGTGTGTGTGTGTGTGTGTGTGTGTGTGTCTGTGTGTGTCTGTGTTTGTCTCTGTGTGTGTGAGTGGTCTGTGTGTGTGTGAGTGTGTGTGTGTGTGATCTATTAATTATGTGTTTACGAACAACATCAAAACTCTAAGGCCGGGTTCACATTAGACGCCTAAGTTCCGTACGGAAAACTAAATAAGTGGAAGAAAGAAGGATAAAAGTTTATGCATAATGGGGAAATTCGGACGCGTACGCAAATCTTTTCCCGTCTTTGTTTCACTTATTTATGGATTGCGCACGGGTTTCCGCATGGAATATCCGCTTATGTGTGTACACGGCCTAAGCCCGACCGTATTCTCTGAGGATAGATGAGATACGTTCTCAAGGTCTGACAGAATTGAGTATAAATTAAACACACTTTGCTATAAATCTATTCATAAAGCTGCTCCATCTTACCTCTGTGACAATATTTCCATCTATACGCCAGCTCGCACTTTACGTTCAGTTTCTGACCCTCATTTTCTCCAGATCCCTAGGTATAAGCTTTCAACTGTTGGTCGGCGCTCTTTTGCTGTCTCAGGACCGACCTCCTGGAACAAACTTCCGCTCTCCCTCCGTCAGCGACCGACTCTCTCTGCTTTCAAAGCTAACCTCAAAACCCACCTGTTCCCCCGTCATTAAAGCTCCTCTCTCTTTATCTTCTCTCTCTTGCCATTAGGTCTGTTTCTGCTATATTCCATTTATGTTATCTGTGTGTGTTCGCGTTGTATTGCGTTTGTGTTTGAATGCGCTTTGAATGCTAACGTGTGTGTGCGCTTTGATTTGATTTCTATCAAGATTCAGCGCCGTATGTTGTTGTTGTTGTTGTGTGTCCGTCCATCTGTCTGTCTGTCTGTCTGTCTAACTGTCTGGTCGTGTGATTTATATATAAGTGTTCATCAACATTGTTTTCATCATCAAAAAGCAAAACCCGCACATTTTCTCTGAAGAGAGAGATGTCTTTAAGACGTGACGGTATGTCTGTCTGTCTGTCTGTCTGACTGTCTAAACGGATTTGACCCCCTTTTTTTTTCTTTAAAACAAAAATCGATTTGACTTTTCAGCTTGCTCTTTTGCATTTGTGTTATTTGTAGTCGCAGAAACACGTCTCTAAACAAAATTCGGGATGCTCCCACCCGGAGAGCAAGTTGCCGCAGTGCAGCGCTACCCTTTTTTTCTTAAAGGGGGGGAGGGTTAAGTGATGAAGGGGGGGATTCTGGGAAATCTGGCTATCAATTTGGTACATGCCAGGCAACGGGGATTTCTTCCTGCTTTAAAGGGGCACCCTGACGGATGAGGTTTTGTAAGAAACACGTCGAGATCACCAGGAAAACACCCTTTACAGAGATTGCAACACTCACTTTGCTCTGGTTTCCTAGAAATCAAACCGTCAAATCGGCGATTCCTCCTTGGCGGAGATGCTGAAAGTCAAATTCTTTCACACAAAGGGAAGGCGTGTGCCGTCTCTTTTCTAATGGCCGCCTGAGTTTAGACCAAATCGTTTGCACAAAATTTTCGCAATACAAGCCTTTTGATTTATTTTGTATACAGTTTATCTAAAGGAGTTTCGCACACAACAAAGGAATTAGCTCTCTTTTTTTTTAGCTGCACTACAGAAAAAGAAAAAGCTTCAACCATAATGGGATCTAGCCTCCACACACCCCATCCAAAATGGCTACTCTCTCTGGCATATCCGCCAAGGAGGAATCGCCGGCTTCAACCACAGTGGGATTGGCCTCCACCCACCCCATCCAAAATGGCTACTCTCTCCGACATATCCGCCAAGGAGGAATCGCCGTTTTGACGGTTTAATTTCTAAGAAACCAGAGCAAAGAGGCTGTCTTTCTGGTGATCTCGACGTGTTTCTTGCAAAACAAAACACCCGCCAGGGTCCACCTTTAATAAATTTAAAGACCCCCCCCCCCCCCCCCACGTCACGTGTTACATTCCCTCTAGCGAAATAGGATTTTACGCCCTCTGCGGTCTTTCGACCATGTGGGGCATTTTTAAATACAAAGATGGTGGGAACAATACTGGAGGCAATGCCTTGTAGGCAGTGCAACACCAGTAAACTCCCGATGTTTTAACAATAATTATAGATAGGTGTAGCGGTAACCACGCCTCGGTTAAACCTCATCGGCTATGGTACCGCCACCTTGTATGATCAAAAAGTATCTAAAACATTCCCTCTATTATGTTTGGAAGAGTTCTTATGATTTCTTACTAACTACAAGAGGGAAAACACGTGAAAAGCATGATTTTGACACGTGACGTGGTGGGTCTTTGACATGTAGATTTTGGTGTGTGTTTGGTACCTTCAGGTTGGGTTGTCTGCACTGGAGGGGACTGTGCTGGGCACGATGGAGATCACGGATGAGGACGACGAGGACAATGGGGATGTGGACGCTGTGTTCACCTACGAGGACCCTTCAGGGTAAAGTGCACCTTACCTTTCACAATAAATTATTGTATGTATGCCAGTCTGTCGTTTCTGAATATGACAGTCAGGTAGGAGAGGGGGGGGGGGGGGGGGGGGGGGACCTCGTGTGATAAACAGCAAGGCTCTTAAGATAGGTTAAAAGCAATATCCCACCCCAAAGTCCTAATAACTGATAGTGTACACAACATGCATTAATTCCATTAAACCTGACTAGTATTGACAACTTTCCTGGCCTTTCACCTGTATGCTTGAAACTTCCGGTTTTACGAAGGCATCTGTGAACCGTGACATTGGTTGCAGGTCAACTCGTTCTTCTACCAACTCGTCCCTCTCCCCCATCTCTCTTGTCTGTTTGTTTGACTGTCTGTCGAGTTGGCGAATGGACGATTTGACCGGTCACCTTTTTTGTATTGAGTCATGCTAACCACGTGTGTCCTCGAGCTGTCGACCTTTCTTTTTTTGCGTTGTTTGAGTGATTATTTTAACCCTTTCGCCCTAATTTCATGCCTTTTAGTGACATGGGTCTTAAACCATTGTGGTGCATAAATGCGACATTGGCGGTGAAAGGGTTAATGGTCAACCTATGGCGATATTTTTCACGCCAGAGGGCAGTCAATGCACTAGGGGCTTATCACGCGATTTTCTTACTTGGGCGTAGTGAGAGAGAGAGTGATGGTAGGACCACTCACTGTCTCTCTCTCTTTCTTTATCCCCAACTTATAATAGAGAGAGGATTAGCCCCACACGAGCGTCATGCCCTCTGGCG
>CM065706.1:15443508-15448508 GCA_017654935.2 Phymorhynchus buccinoides
GAGAGACAGACAGACAGACATGAGAGAGAGAGAGAGAGAGAGAGAGAACGATGAAGGAGAGAGACGAGGGAGGGACGAGACTTCAGGCAGAGATGAGGAGCGAGAGGAGAGAGAGAGACTGGACCGAGAGAGAGAGAGAGAGGAGAGAGAAGAGACAGGCAGAGAGAGAAAGAGAGACAGACAGAGAGAAAGAGAAACATACAGACAGACAGAGAGAAAGTCAAAGTCAAGTCAAAGTCTCAAAAGACTTTATTATCACGTTAGGTGAAATGACAGCGTGGTCTCGTACAAGCAACAATACAATCAAAGGAAACAAATTTGCATGCATGAAAAAATGAAACAAAACTAAGGAAAAAAATGAATGACAAATCATGCTTCGCAAAAAATTGAACAGAATTAGGGTCAATACAAGCGACAATCAGAACAGACAGAACGCCCCTCTTTCCCATCATATCTATAATCGCATTGCCGTTGTTCACCCCACCCTACCCCAATCCCCCACCCTCTCCAAGTCACCCCAAGCTTTCACATATTATTTTTGGTCCCTTCCCGTTCCCAACAATTCATACGCCTCCCTCTCTCTCTCTGTCTGTCTGTATTCTCTCTGTCTTTCTGTCTGTCTTTCTTTCTCTCTCGCGCGCGTGTGTGGTGTGCGTGTGTGTGTGTGTAGTGTGTGTCGTGTGCGTAGAGTGTGCGAGCGCGCGTTGTGTGGCGTGTGTGTGTGCGTGTTGATGCTGTGTGTGTGGGTGTGTGGTGTGTGCGTTTGTGTGTGTCTGTGCACGTGTGTGTGTGTGTGCCTGTTTGTGTTGTGTGTGCGTGAGTGCAAAGTTCAAAGGAAAAACATGTGGGTTATGTGTGTGTGTGAAAATACAGTGTGGTCTCATTACATACAAGCACACAACAAACAAACAACTACACGACAAGTGTAAAGTGACGTCATTTGATTCACAAGTGACAAAACAAAACTACTGGATGTGTCGGCGAATGTGCCTTATCAACATAGACAAAGGATTAAACATCAAACAGCAAATAATTATCTCTTTAGGAGCAAAATACAGGCAACAAAAAGAGCAACAAATCATCCAAGATCAACAAACAATGCGACTACACTGCAGTCCAATGTGTAAAGTGGCATTACAAAAAAAACACATTTTCATTCACTAAGAATTGAAACAAATCTAAGGAAACTAAAAGACTGCCGATCATGATTCGGCGAATGTTGGACATATTTGAAGTCGACACAAGCAAACTCCCCAACACAGTGTGTGTGTGTGTGTGTGCTTGCGTGTTGTTTGTGCGTGTGTGTGGTGTGTGTGTGTTGTGTTGTGTATGTGCGTGCGTGTGTGTATGTGGGGTGTGTGTCGCGCGTGTCTGCGTGTGTGTTTGTTAGTTATGTGTTTGTGCGTGTGTATGTGTGTGTGAAGTGCGTGTGTGTGTTTGTGTCTGTCTGTCTGTGTGTATGTGTGAGTGTGTGCGTGTGTGTGTGTGTGCGTGTGCGTGTGCGTGTGTGCGTGTGTGTTGCGTGTGTTTGCTGTGTGCGGTGAGTATGCGTGTGTGTGTATGTTATGTGTGTGTATGTGTGTGTGTGTCTCTAGTTTGTGTGTATGTGTGTGTCTATGTGTGAGTGTGTTGCAGTGCATGTGTGGCGTGCGTGCTTGCGTGCGTGCGCGCGCGCGCGCGCGCGCCACCCACACAACCATTAGATTATTGACCCACACAATGCACTTAATAGTAATAATAATAATGAGGAAAATTTATATAGCGCCCATCCTACTATGTATGTAGGCTACAGGGCGCTTTACACAGAATTGAAATGGAATAAAAAAAACATGAAACAAAAATCCAATAACATGAGCAATACCGGTCGGACTTCGTTTGGCCTAGTAAAAATGCACATACTACTAATATCAGGCAACAACAGCTGCATCGTTAACTACTACTACTACTACTACTTGATAACTACAATACACTACTACTCTAAGGGGAAGACGGGGTAAAAAGGCGCATGGGCGGGTATAGAAGCCCAACCCAATTATCTCATGAAATAAAAATAATTTCATTCAAATTTGCCCCATGAGACGAAAATTCTTGACATTAAACGCTCGATGCGTCTCATTGGGCAAAATTAAAGACTGAAATTTGCATTTAATTCAAGAAGATAATTGGTGTGGGCTTCTTACCCGCCCACGTGCGCTTTTTACCACAGTATTCCTGCTACTACTACTTCTAATAGACCTAATACACGTACTCACTGTGCACACAATTCACTTGTCACTGACCTTCATTGATAAATCACAATACACAATTTCCTAAGTTATTATACAGTACAGACATTACAAATGTGTACATGTATGTGATATTATTATGACTGTCCTTTTCCTACCTCGGCTCATTAATAATAATAATAATAATAACCCCCATCAGTGGCAAAAAAATCGCATTCAAAAAGCACAAAAAACCATTGGGTGGCGCGCCTCTGGCTCGATGCGCTTTCCAGGTGGGAGCAACATTGAACAGAGACGCCTCTGTGACTATTAAAGTACCTTAAACCTCATACACAATAGTCAATTATTGCCAACCACTCCAGAGCAAAGAAATAAAGTGACAAAGATAACATGATTCTCACTCACAAACACATCCACCCTCATTTACCAGCACTGTCACTCTCTGACAACGCCTCACCCTCGCAGAAACTAATGAAAATGTCAACAAGCAACAGGAAGGAATGCACCAATACATGCGTACACACGGCCCCATACATCTCTCTCGTCTCTCTCTCATCTCACACTCTCTCTCTCTCTCTCTCTCTAACTCCTCTCTCTCTCTCTCTCATCTCTCTCCCTCTCTCCCTCTCTTTAAAGTGGTTTTGCTCTATATTTTAATACGTGTATCGATGTCATTGCTTTCCACTGATTCTCTTTATGCGTCATATTTACGCAGTGCTCATGAAATGTTTCTATTTGTGATTACGTATGATATTATATGGTTTTGGTTTATATTCTTTTCTTCTTTCTTCCTTCCCCCCTGTTCCTGTATGACATGGGCCCCAGGCCCTACTCCCCCCCCCCCCCCGTTCGTTCCCCCCCCCCCCCCCCCCCCACCCCCTTGATAATAAAAAAATATATAGGGGAAGACGGGTAAAAAAGCGCCCCTCCCCCCCCCACCCCAATTATCTCATGAAATTAAAGAAAATTTCAGTCAAAATGGGCCATGAGACGAATGGACATTAACCCTCGTCTCATGGGCAAAATGATCCTGTTCGTTCGTTCATTCGTGAGATCATTGGGGTGGGCTTCTTACCCGATGCGCTTTTTACCCCGTATATATATATATCATTTAAGCGACACACTTTACGTAACATGAATATAAACATTCTGGCCACAACAAAATAAACAAAATCTAACAATATAAACAAGTGCAACGCCGAGCGGCTGCAAAGTCCCCTCGCAGCATCGTCGAGCTACTCCGAAATCGGAATGTGTCGGCTGTACACATACATAAAAACGCATCAAAACAGCACGTAACTACATAAAAACGCATCAAAACAGCACGTAACTGAATAGTTTTTTATATATAGCCTTGGGGTTCGGACCCGTGATTTGAGCGCGCGCGATCATGCGCACACGCGCGCACAGAAAAATTCATGACAACTGTGTTATAGACCATTCATCAAGAAATGTTGTGGAAAAAACTGCATTGAAATACATGCAAAACTTCGCGAGATATTAGCGATTATGTGTTTCGGGGTTTGAACCCCGTAACTGGCGCGACCTTGACCTCAATGTAAAACTAAATACATCAGTGGATAGCTTGCATCCTGGCCAACTAGTATACCAAATTTGATGATGATAGACTGAATAGTTTTATGAGAAAAACGGACGAATAGCCTGACGGAGGCACGCCGGACGCCGCCGGACGGACCAGACAGAAACAATAGTTCCCCGAGCAGAAACTAAAAAAGATAAGCACTATATTTGTATACTGAAATTGTCCAGTGTCGGGGGTGGTGAGCACCAAGCAGGACCTGCGTTCAGTGACCACGGACCAGTTCTCACTGACCATCATAGTGGACGACAGTGAGCTGTCCACCTCCTGTGACCTCGACGTCTACCTCACCAGTAAGTGCTGTGGTTTCTCCTCCACCCCCCACCCCCCCAAAAGTAGATTTAGTCCATTGCCTCCTTGCACAGATGTAGGCGTTTGTAGTCATTCGTGACTGAGATTGTTTTGTCTGTGCATGTTTTTGTCTGTGTGTGCAGTATCTTACAAACCGCTGTGCAGAATCACTTAAAATTCAAAGGAATTTTGGCATTTTTGTGTCCGCAAGAGAACATAATCCATTGAGGGAAAGAGCAGTCGGTTTACCTGTTGTTGTTTTTTATCATTAAATTATCTGCAATGTAAACGAAGCCCACATTTTCCATGGATGGCATAGTAGGCTACGTATCCCATCAAGAAATTATTGCACCCTAACCTGAACACAGTTTCTTGTGGAATAATTGCAACAGCCGTGTTTTAAAGAATGTGAACTCAAAACAGGGACTTTCCTGGCATTGCGGTATTTCCAGGATCGACCCACTGTCTGTATGCTAAATTATATATAGGGGTAAAAAGCCCATGGGCGGGTAAGAAGCCCATACCAGTTATCTCATGAAGTAAAGAAAATTTCAGTCACATTTGCCCATGAGACGAATGCTAATGGGCTTCTTACCCGCGCCCATGGGCTTTTTACCCCGTCTTCACCTATATATAATTAAAATGTCCCACACGTGCCTGTTCCAGGTCGGATGACGTTAAACGTATTTTCTTTTTACAAACAGTTTCACTCGTACCATTTTCTTGTCTTCAGACCTGAACGACGAACCGACCTTCCACAATCTGGACGCCACGGTCGACATCCCAGAACTCACCGCGGCCGGAAGTGAGCTGTACGTCATTAGCGTGACGGACCCCAACATTTTCACTGCAGATATCGACATCACCATGACTGCCACATACAG
>CM065706.1:15453508-15461008 GCA_017654935.2 Phymorhynchus buccinoides
AGAGTTAATCCCTTGTTGATCAGTATCCAAAAGGGCATTCACTCTTGCAAAAGGCAGCCATCAAGTGGCCCCAAATAGGGTTATTGGCGAGAGTTATTCCCTTGTTTGGTCAGTACTCAACCATCTTCCCCCACCCATCAAGGGCATTCACTCTTGCGAAAGGTGTTCTTTGCAGTGGCCATAAGTGGCCTCAAATAGGGTTATTGGCGAGAGTTATTCCCTTGTTTGGTCAGTACTCAACCATCCCCCCCCCCCCCCCCACACACACACACACAACAAAGGGCATTCACTCTTGCAAAAGGCAGCCATTCAGTGGCCCCAAATAGGGTTATTGGCGAGAGTTATTCCCTTGTTTGGTCAGTACTCAACCATCTCCCCCCCCCCCACACACACACACACACCAAGGGCATTCACTCTTGCAAAACGTGTTCTTTGCAGTGGCCATACGCTGACAGAGGGGAACAATAGCACGTCTCATACTCATCACGATTAGCGAATTGCGCGTGGAGACGAGGGGGTTTAAAGTTGGCGTATGCCGATGCCTGTTCGTGTCCACAGATCAACGACAACACGCCCTATTTCGAGGGTCCCGTGGTGCTGACGGCGCAGACGGGAGCCCAGGCCGGGGACACCATTGGCGCAGTGGCTGCCATAGATGACGACATGGAGCTGGACGGCGTCCTCTATTACGACATCCTCACGCAACCCACCGACGAAGACACTGCCGAGCAGTACGTCTCCTTCACCAGGTGAGAGAAAGAAAGGGGTGGTGGGGGGGGTGGTGAAGAGGGAGGAGGAGAGAGAGAGAGAGAGCGAGCGGAGGAGAGAGAAAGAGAGGGGGAGGAGAGAGTTGGAGGGGGAGAGAGAGAGACAGGGACAGAGACGGAGAGAAGGGGAGAAAGAGGGAGAGAGAGAGAGGGGGGGGGGGGGAGAGAAAGGGAGAGAGAGAGAGAATCTTGTTCTTGATCTTATTTCGGACAATTTCTAGTCATTTTAAATATTGATGTTCTCTGTACCTCCTACCCACATGCTCAGTAGGATACAAATAACAAATCATTGACTACGCAATATATCCATATGCAGTTAGTTGCAATTTGTTATGAGCTTGTGTGTTGAGTATTTCTTTAGAGGGTTCCTGATTTTTTCCACTCTCTTAAGTGGTACGCTCACCCCCATTTTACAGTTTTAAGGGATATTTTCAACCCCAATTTCAAATTTTACAAGGTCAAGACAAAACGTTTATTATGAGAAACTCTACCCTACTTACCACGCACACTTATACGACACATGCTAGAAAGCTTTAAGAGCTGTGTTGGTCAAATTAATACCAAGTAGGCCCTACTGTAATGCATCTTCTTCTTCTTCTTCTGAGTTCCTAGGCCATATGGCCATAATGGGTAAGATACGTATGTGTCTGGTTTTCAGTTTTCACTTGTCTCCCCGCTGCGTACAGCCGACACATTCCGATTTCGGAGTAGCTGAAAGGAAAAAAAATATTTGGAAGATTTTGTTTTTTAAAGGCAGGAGAATGGGCCAATAAGTCAGAAAGACAAGTAATGCATAAAATGATTTGATTGCGTGCTGAGAAAAAAAGATTCAATGAACAATGTGCTTTGAATAATTGGGCTAGGCTGATCCAGGCTAGCAACTAAAGGTTGCGGCAGTAGCCTTGACAGGCCTAGCAGAGGATGGAAATAAGTCATAGGGGAACACGGGGTAAAAAGCGCATGGGCGGGTAAGAAGCCCACCCCAATTATCTCATGAAATAAAAGAAAATTTCAGTAAAATTTGCCCATGAGACGAATGCTAGACATTAACGCTCGTCTCATGGGCAAAATGAGACTGAAATTTGCTTCATTTCATGAGATAATTGGGGTGGGCTTCTTACCCGCCCATGCGCTTTTTACCCCGTCTTCCCCTAGTTATCGTGATTTTGTTTCGGGTTGTTCCTTATGATAAATGCCTTGTTTTTGCTCAGATTTTTAACTTATTTGTGAAGCGCTTAGAGCCCCGTAAGGAGAATAAGCGCTATATAAATTGTCATTATTATTATTATTATTATTATTAACTTTTCCCCTTTCCCGGCATCCCAGCGCGGGGAAGTTTATTCTGCAGCAGTCCATGGACGGTTTGGACACGAGCCTGAACTTTGAGTACGTGGTGCGGGTGACGGATGGTGGTGATCCTCCAGAATCGGCCACTACCACCGTCAACGTGGTGTACGACCCTTTCGTGGAGACCAACACCACCACCACTGCTGCTGCTCCCACCACACAAGACACCCAGTCTGACGATTCGTCCAGTTGGGCGGACCCTGTGGTTATTGGTCAGTTGAGATAGCTAAGATTGTAGATGAAGGAAACAAAGAGGTAGATCTGACCTGATGGAGTTGACATTGGGGAGCTTTCGGACGAACCCTGTGGTTATTGGTCAGTTGGAGATAGCTAAGATTGTAGATGAAGGAAATAAAGAGGTAGATCTGACCTGATGGAGTTGACATTGGGGAGCTTTCGGACGAACCCTGTGGTTATTGGTCAGTGGAGATAGCTAAGATTGTAGATGAAGGAAATAAAGAGGTAGATCTGACCTGATGGAGTTGACATTGGGGAGCTTTCGGACGAACCCTGTGGTTATTGGTCAGTGGAGATAGCTAAGATTGTAGATGAAGGAAATAAAGAGGTAGATCTGACCTGATGGAGTTGACATTGGGGAGCTTTCGGACGAACCCTGTGGTTATTGGTCAGTTGAGATAGTTAAGATTGTAAATGAAGGAAACAAAGAGGTAGATCTGACCTGATGGAGTTGACATTGGGGAGCTTTCGGACGAACCCTGTGGTTATTGGTCAGTTGAGATAGTTAAGATTGTAAATGAAGGAAAACCTGAGGTAGATCTGACCTGATGGAGTTGACATTGGGGAGCTTTCGGACGAACCCTGTGGTTATTGGTCAGTTGAGATAGTTAAGATTGTAAATGAAGGAAATAAAGAGGTAGATCTGACCTGATGGAGTTGACATTGGGGAGCTTTCGGACGAACCCTGTGGTTATTGGTCAGTTGAGATAGTTAAGATTGTAAATGAAGGAAACAAAGAGGTAGATCTGACCTGATGGAGTTGACATTGGGGAGCTTTCGGACGAACCCTGTGGTTATTGGTCAGTTGAGATAGTTAAGATTGTAAATGAAGGAAACAAAGAGGTAGATCTGACCTGATGGAGTTGACATTGGGGAGCTTTCGGACGAACCCTGTGGTTATTGGTCAGTTGAGATAGTTAAGATTGTAAATGAAGGAAACAAAGAGGTAGATCTGACCTGATGGAGTTGACATTGGGGAGCTTTCGGACGAACCCTGTGGTTATTGGTCAGTTGAGATAGTTAAGATTGTAGATGAAGGAAACAAAGAGGTAGATCTGACCTGATGGAGTTGACATTGGGGAGCTTTCGGACGAACCCTGTGGTTATTGGTCAGTTGAGATAGTTAAGATTGTAAATGAAGGAAATAAAGAGGTAGATCTGACCTGATGGAGTTGACATTGGGGAGCTTTCGGACGAACCCTGTGGTTATTGGTCAGCGGATATAGTTAAAGGGGCATTCTGACGGATGAGTTTTGTAAGAAACACGTCGAGATCACCAGTAAAACACCCTTTACTTTACAGAGATTGCAACACTCATTTTGCTCTGGTTTCCTAGAAATCAAACCGTCAAATCGGCGATTCCTCCTTGGCGGAGGTGCTGGAAGTCAAATTATTTTACCCAAAGAGAAGGCGTGTGCCGTCTCTTTTCTAATGGCCGCCTGCGTTTAGAGCAAATCCTTTGCACGAATTTTTCGCGATACAAGCCTTTTTATCTTATTATTTTAAAAGTTTATACAGTTTATCTAAAGGAGTTTCGCTCAAAACAAAGGAAATAGCTCGATTTTTTATTTATTTTTTATTGCACTACAACAACAAAAAACCGCTTCAACCACAATGAGTGAGCCTCCACCCACCCCATCCAAAATGGCTACTCTCTCCGGAATCTCCGCCAAGGAGGGAATCGCCGTTTTGACGGTTTAATTTCTAGGAAACCAGAGCAAAGTGAGTGTTCCGATCATTGAAAAGGCTGTCTTTCTGGTGATCTTGACGTGTTTCTTGCAAAAACTCATCCGTCAGGGTCCACCTTTAAGATTGTATTGTGTTGAGTTATGTTAAGCTTTTGATTTGTTGTAGTATAACGGCATCCTCATCGTCAGTATGTTCTTTAGGCTGTATATTTACAGGTTTGCTGATCGCTGTGGCTTGCCATCATCATTATCATCGTCACCATCATTATTATCATCATCATCATCATCATCATCATTATCATCATCATCATCATTCAGTCATCATCATCATTGTCATCATCACCACCACCACCTCCATGATCATCATCATCAGGTTTGCTGATCTCGGCTGTGGCTTGTCATCATCATCATCGTCACCATCATTATCATCATCATCATTATCATCATCATCACCACCACCACCTCCATGATCGTCATCATCATCATCTATAATCAATTATTAATATTTGTTCCCACATTTACTGATAACACTGACCTTACTGCGTATGTCTGTCATTTCCAACAATGACTGCCAGATAGCGCAGGGAGTAGCTACTATTCCGCTGGGCTGGGCTAAATTTGTGTATGGAACCCTTGCCCAGGGTACACCCCCACTTTCTCAACCAGTCCTTATGTACGTAGGTCCCTAAAAGCCAACCAATCCCTTTGGCTGCAGCACTAGAGAAGAGCAAAGGCCCCCTAGTTAGAGAGCCATAGTCTGTAAAAGACTAAAACTGCCCCATAATATTCCAATGCTGTTGAAATACTGTTTGTTCTCAGGTTTACTGATTGCTCTGGTCTGCGCTTTAGCCCTGTTAGTAACCATACTGCTGCTGTTTCTGTGCTGCAAGCATTACGGCTGTCATCGTCACCCATCATCATCATCATCACCATCACCATTATCATCATCATCATCATCATCATCAATATCATCATCGTTACCCTCTCTGCATTCCCAGGGTTGCTGATAGCTCTGGCCTGCGCTCTAGCCCTGTTAGCCACACTGCTGCTCTTCCTGTGCTGCAAGTCTGTCATCATCATCATCATCATCATCCTCATCCTCATCAGCAATATCATCATCATCAATATCATCATCGTACTCCTCTCTACATTCCCAGGGTTGCTGATAGCTCTGGCCTGCGCTCTAGCCCTGTTAGCCACACTGCTGCTGTTCCTGTGCTGCAAGCCTGTCCTCGTCATCATCATCCTCATCCTCATCAGCAATATCCTCATCAGCAATATCATCATCGTACTCCTCTCTACATTCCCAGGGTTGCTGATAGCTCTGGCCTGCGCTCTAGCCCTATTAGCCACACTGCTGCTCTTCCTGTGCTGCAAGCCTGTCATCATCATCCTCATCCTCATCAGCAATATCCTCATCAGCAATATCCTCATCAGCAATATCCTCGTCAGCAATATCCTCATCAGCAATATCATCATCGTACTCCTCTCTACATTCCCAGGGTTGCTGATAGCTCTGGCCTGCGCTCTAGCCCTGTTAGCCGCACTGCTGCTCTTCCTGTGCTGCAAGCCTGTCATCCTCATCCTCATCCTCATCAGCAATATCCTCATCAGCAATATCATCATCGTACTCCTCTCTACATTCCCAGGGTTGCTGATAGCTCTGGCCTGCGCTCTAGCCCTGTTAGCCGCACTGCTGCTCTTCCTGTGCTGCTTGCATTACGGCTGCTGTCCCAACTGTTGCCACAAATGCTGCAAACCTCGTCCTAGCTCCTCCAGCAGTAGCCAGTGAGTACCTGTGTGTGTGTGTGTGTGCGTGTGCGTGTGCGTGTGTGTGTGTGTGTGTGTGTGTGTACGTGTGTGTGTGTGTGTGTGTGTGTGTGTGTGTGTGTGTGTGTGTGTGTGTGTGTGTGCATGTGTTGTTGTTCTTTAATTTAACGTCTTTTCACTTAGAAGTGATATTAGACATGAAAGTGTGTGTGTGCGCGTGGGTATGTGCATGTGTATCTGTGTGTGCTTAAAGTGCATATTTATAAGTAACATTAGGGGATGTATGCTTAGTTAAAACATGTGTGTGTGTTGTGTTGTGTATGTGTATGTACGTGTGTGTGTGTGAAATGTGTTCTTGTGTGTGTGTGAATATGCGTGTGCGCGCATGCATGTGTGTGTGTCTGTATCTCTGTGTGTCTGTCTGTGAATGTGTGTGTAAATCTTTCGCGCGTGTGTGCGTGTGTGTGTACGTGTGTGCGTGTATATGTGTGCGCGCACACGTGCGTGCATGTGTGTATATGCATGTGTTTGTCTCTCTGTGTGTATTTGTCTGTGCATAATTATGTGTAAATGCATTCTTTCGCGCACGCAGGCACGTGTGTGTGCGTGCGTGTATATGTATGCGCGTGCACGCGCGTGCGTGTATGTATGTTTGCGTCAGTGTGTGTGTATTCTTGTGTGTAAACGGTGAAGAAATAAAGAACATATGTTGAAAAAGTAAGGGGGGGGGGGGAGAGAAACATACAGCACCTTGTACGTAAAGTGCATACATTATCTTACCACGTGCACACATGCACGCCCTCTGGCGCACCTATGCACCCTTATGTGTGCGCGTGCCCACCCGTAATATAGGCTGCAATGATACATAAATGGGCTCTTTAGGTTACGTTATCATCCTTAGCCCTTGACACCACATGTGTCGTTCCGTTTGAGAAACCGTTTGTTATTTCGCTCTCTGGTTCTCTCTGTCTCTCTCTGTCTCTCTCTGTCTATCTCCAAGCATTTACCAAAAATAGATTTTACCTTTTTTTTATATCAAGGAAAATAATATAAGCTGACTAGCAAACCTGCTCGCTACGCTTCGCGCGCATACACACACACACACACACTCTCTCATTCAGCCAGGTTTATAGTCCAAGGGAAGTAAGCCAGTCCAGCCCTGTCACTCCTTATTAGAGTTACTACCCTTTGACCCACAGGCGCTGGCAGGCCACTTTACTTTTCCTACATCAGTTCAGCCCACAATGCATAGGAAAAACCGGCTTTTTCTTGACGGAGGTTTGCACTAAATGTTCAAAATTCAAGGACTGAATAACACTATATATACATGACAAGGATCAAAGCCATATATACTTAGGGGTTTCTGTTCAAGGTGTTTGCCTAATTCCCTGAAAAAGAAGACAGAACCCACATACCTTTTATATAATTATGTAATATAGATAAGCTGGGGCGTCTCTCTCTCTCTCTCTCTCTCTCTCTCTCTCTCTCTCTCTCTCTCTCTCTCTCTCTCTCTCTCTCTCTCTCTCTCTCTCTCTCTCTCTCTCTCTCTCTACTCTGTCAGTTTGTCTGAATGCCATTTTGTTTGTTTATTTCAGAAGTGCAAGCACCCCTGTTAAGCCCAATCAAGTCAATGTTAGCATAGACTCCATACCTCAGATTGTATACCGTAAGTAGCGTGTGTGTGCGTGTGC
>CM065706.1:15471008-15473112 GCA_017654935.2 Phymorhynchus buccinoides
TGAATGCAAGTCTTTTCTTTTCATGGCTACTGTTGTGTTATTAATCAGACTGGTGTACCAACATTATAAAAAAATTCCTATGTTTAACCCTTTCGCCGCCAGCCATTTTTCAACAAAAAAATATCATTATAGTTAACTGGGTGGAGAAAAAAAAATTATCTGCAATATTGGGAATTCCTCTGTGACATTAGGCCTATCCTTACTTCGCGAAATGAAGAAAATAGGGTCTTTGGATAACAGGCCCTGATTTGATGCCTTTTAGTGACATGGGTGTTAAACCATTGTGGTGCCTAAAATGCGACATTGGGGGTGAAAGGGTTAAAATAAAGACCTTACTCGTTGGCAGCAAAGCTCTAAGGGTTATTCCTTGGGGAAAAAAACTAACTGGCAACACCAAATACAGCCAAAAACTGCACCGAAATGTGTTCATAACTAGTTGTTTAGGCCATTCTTCTCCCCCATGGGGATACCGGGGGGTCTTTCATACAAATAATTCCCCCACCTTCTGGCAGTTCTGTGCTTGTAACTTCCTCTCATCCGTCACTCTCTTTGACTCTGCCTTTTCTCTTTGCTTACTGCCATCTGATATCTTTCTGCCTTGTTGGTCCATTCTCCTGCCCTTTTTCCCAGAAATTCTTACAAAGCTTTCCTCCAGCCGAACATGCTGGGCCTAACCATTTCTCAGTTAGGCGCCTAACGGTAGCATGACGCATCTGCACTCATAATTTAATTGACAGGAAACTGTCAGTCTGAGCGATTGACGAAGAAGAAGAAGGCCATTCTTCTAATTAAAAAAAACATCAGTTGAAATTTTTTGCGCCCACATTACTGCGTTTAAAGGTACAGTCACATCACACCCATTGCGAAAAATGCATTAACAAAAATCTTGTGTGTAAATATTTTTACGTAAATTGTTTGGTGGTTGTTTTTTCGCAAAGTAACACAAACAGGCAAATTTATATCGACCAAAAATAAAAGCACATGTGAGAAAAAAAGATATTGAAACATCTTTTAAACATGACATCATCATTACATGTCTGATTCAGTCTGAACGATCAACATTGAACAATAAATAAAAGTCGCTGACTCAACCGTTTCTGAGTCAAAAGTTTTGACACATTCAACACACAAAACATTTGACACCATAAACATCAACGATTTTTCACATTTTGCTGCAATGCATTTTCATCATAAGACATCAACATGCCTCCACGTTTTACAGGTTCAACAATATGCGTTTCAGTCGTGCTCTTAAAGCCAGTGCGGTACTATATAAGCAAGCAGTAGGCTAAAAATGTCAGTTTCTGCTTGCCACTCGCAGCGAAAGCATCCCTTTTCAAACGCAAAAGGAGGGACAAACTAAACTGGTGCAGGCAAAAGCCCGCAGCTAGGAGAGTCGCTGGCTTGTTTCTCTCTCTCTCTCCCACTCACGACTGACTACCCGATTCCTGGGATCGGCTCTTAAATACTCCAGTTGTGCCTTTAAAGCACCCACTCCATATCATTCAATCCACCTGCGTTCCCACTGTGATATTTGTGAGGCATGATTCTTGAGAAATTCTACTGTCTAAACAAATCTGATGAAATCCTACTGTCTAAACAAATCTGATGAAATCCTACCGGGGGGGTCTTTCGTACAAATAGTTCCCCCACCTTCTGGAAGTTCTGTGTTTGTAGCTTCCTCTAATCTGTCACTCTCTTTGCCTCTGCCTTTTCCCTTGCTTACCCATTAGGGGGGGTCTTTCGTACAAATAGTTCCCCCACCTTCTGGAAGTTCCGTGTTTGTAGCTTCCTCTAATCTGTCACTCTCTTTGCCTCTGCCTTTTCCCTTGCTTACCCATTAGGGGGGGTCTTTCGTACAAATAGTTCCCCCACCTTCTGGAAGTTCCGTGTTTGTAGCTTCCTCTAATCTGTCACTCTCTTTGCCTCTGCCTTTTCCCTTGCTTACCCATTCTCCTGCCTTTTTTCTTATAAATTCTTACAGAAAAGATCTATTGAGTCGAAGTTGGACATGCTGGGCCTAACTATTTCTTAGGCGCATAACGGCAGCATGACGCATCTCCGCTCATATGACAGGAAACTGTCTAAGCGAACGAAGAAGAAG
>CM065706.1:15481112-15486112 GCA_017654935.2 Phymorhynchus buccinoides
ATTGCCAGCTATGAGCATTGCACCATGAGGCCCCCCAAGCACTGGCGGACAAACTCCATGGTAGCTTAATAATAATAATAATAATTATAATAATAATAATGATGATGATGATGATGATGATGATGATGATAATAATAATAATAACAATAATATAATAATAACAATAACTATAATAATAATAATGATAATAATATTATAATAATAATAATAATAATAATAATAATAATAATAATAACAATAATGATAATAATGATAATAATAATAATAATAATAATAATAATAATAACAATAATAGTAATACATTTATTTGCTATAGCGCTAGCATGCTCTGTGCGCTTTACAATTTGAAATATAAATAGAACATGACATGAAGTAAAATCAGAAAATAACAAATAGCATACACTTGATAAGAGTCATACAGAAGAGAAACTACAAGATAACATGGTCCACATACCGCAAACGGCAACACCTTCGTAAGATAGTAACAGATTAAAACATACTTACTAAAACACAATGGGCATATAACATACACTTCGTAATATCACACATAAAAACACAATATAACATGGTTCACAAACTTACAATAGACGACATATTCGGAAGATAACAACAGATTAAAAATAACTTGCTAAAGCATCATTAACATAATACAAGATAACGTGATTTACAAATTTACAATAATCATAATAAATAATAATAATTTAATTTCATATAGCGCTAAAACCCATTGTCATACTGCAGGATGCGTTACGAATCACACGCAGTCACTCCGGGTACAACAGATACTCACGCAATCTAACTCCACTCAATTATACACGGGACTCAAGGTTGCTGGTCGCCAAAATAAATTCTCGAACCATTCGAGATAATTACTCATTTATTATACAATAGCGCAAATGCATACAAGAGCATGCGCAAGAAGAAACAGGGCCATACCAAATGCGATGTAGGCTCAATAGCCAAACAACACCAAAATCCAATCATAATCAAAGCCTGTCATAGGTCAGGGTCAAATCCTTTAGTTACAATCAAGTCCACTTTCAATTTATCTTTAGGCCAACAATTACATAATAGTCCATTTCCACTGGACTATTATGACTCACCCTGAATCCTCCAACATCATCTTGCAGATGCACCCAAAACATCACGAAATTCTTTCAGCCACAAAAAGAAGACCAAGTGGCTAGTCACATTATTTTCTCTCTTTTCCTCTATGCCTTTAGCTCCTCTTCCAAGTTACTCACACACAAAAAAGAATAAATACAAATTCAATCAATGGTGAGCGAAATTTACATGGCGAGAATAAATTTAATCTATCTATGACTCCCGACTGGGTTGACCTTAAAATTATTAAAAGAAAAAGGAGGCCTAGCCTCTTACCATTATTTAATCCCAAACAACTGAATTCCTAAACAAACAAAAATAAAGATGTGAAAGATTGTCTATCAACTGTGCTATTACAAACCTACAAACTAATTCCTAAAATCTTTCACTCACCAAAAAACCCACATCACCAGGAACAAAGAAGAAGAAGATCTTATTGGGTCAACCTCAGTACGGAAAGTGAAGTTAAAAGCTCACTGTCAAACTTCAATGATTTCTAAAAAGTGTTCACCTCCAAACAATACACGCTGGATTATCCAATGCGCTCACAAGTTACAAAACCTACCAATCAAAGATATTATTGCGTGGCAAGTACAAGTCACACTAAAGACATTGCCACAAGCCTATGATTCAATCTCACAAAAAGCAATTCATTCACAAATGGTCCTTCTCCCATCATAATCCAAAGGGTGCTCTCGCACTCACACCTGACACCCATACAGTAGTATGCTCGATGCGCTTTACAGTAGCAACATTAAAATCAACATTAAAAAACATGCATTAAAATCAACAAGATAGTCATACTACCAACATTCCAGTGCAAAGAAATAAAGTAACAAAAATAACATGATTCTCACTCACAAAGACATCCACCCTCATTCGCCAGCACTGTCACTCTCTGATAACACCTCACCCTCGCAGAAACTAATGAAACTAGACCACACATTCGGGAGATAGTTAAATCTTGCATATTAAAGGTGGACTTGGACGGATGAGTTTTTGCAAGAAACACGTCGAGACAACAAGAAAGACAGCCTCTTCAAGGATCGGAACACTCACTTTGCTCTGGTTTCTTATAAATTAAACCGTCAAAACGGCGATTCCTCCTTGGCGGAGATGCCGGAGAGAGTAGCCATTTTGGATGGGGTGGGTGGAGGTCACTCATTGTGGTTGAAGCGTTTTCTTTTTTTTGTAGTGCAGTAAAAAAAAAAAAAAAAAAAGGATCTATTTCCTTTGTTGTGAGCAAAACTCCTTTAGATAAATAAACTGTATAAAATTAAAATTAAATAAATAAAAAGGCTTGTATTGCGAAAAGTTCGTGCAAACGATTTGGTCTAAACACAGGCGGCCTTCTCTTTGGGTGAAAGAATTTGACTTCCAGCACCTTCGCCAAGGAGGAATCGCCGATTTGACGGCTTGATTTCTGGGAAACCAGAGCAAAGTGAGTGTTGCGATCTCTGTAAAGGGTGTTTTCCTGCTGATCTGGACGTGTTTCTTACAAAAAAATCATCCGTCAGGGTGCCCCTTTAAAACATAATCGTAAGATAGTAGCAGACATCCAGACGACCACCTCCTTCCTTCGTGAGGGCCATTGGTGTCACCGTCTAGTGACTGACGACTTCTTCTTCTTCTTCTTCTTCTTCTTCTTCTCCTTCTCCTTCTTCTTCTTCTTCTTCTTCTTCATCTATCGCTCTGACAGTTTCCTGTTTCCAGATGCATCATGCTGCCGTTATGCGCCTAACAATAGGCCCAGCATGTCCCGTTTTCGGCTGCAAGAAAATATTTGTAAGAATTTTTTGAAGAACAAAAAAAAGGCAGGAAAATGGATCGGCGAGGCAGAAAGATAGTAGATGACAGTGAGCAAAAGAGGAAAGGCAGAGTCAGGCGGAGTCAAACAGAGTGACAGATCAGAGGAAGTTGCAAGCACAGAACTTCCAGAAGGAGGGGGAAACATTTTGTACAAAAGATCCCCCGGTTTCCCTACGGGGGAGTGATCGACGACGACGAAGACGAAGAATGAAATAAGGATTTATATACATAACATTTATGCTATTTGTGTTGTCATATACCGGCACATAAACTGATGATGAGGGTGCAGTGGGTGGATGCCCCGTGCCTACATACGGGGAGCTGGACGACCCCGCCCCCTCCACGAGCCTCTCCTCGTGGGGATACCAGGGGGGTCTTTCGCAATAATAGTTCCCCCACCTTCTTGAAGTTCTGTGCTTGTAACTTCCTCTAATCTGCCACTCTCTTTGACTCTGCCTTTTCCCTTTGCTTTCTGTCATCTACTATCTTTCTGACTTATTGGCTCCATTCTCCTGCTTTTTAAAAACATAAATCTTCCAAATAACTTTTCTCCTTTGAGCTCCTCCCGAAATCGGAATGTGTCGGCTGTACCGGCAGCGGAGAGACCAGTGTGTGTGTTTATCATATTCTATAGTTTGACTTTTATTTTGTGCAGAGGATGAATGTAGGTCTTTAAAATGCACAGTTAACACATAGGGGAAGACGGGGTAAAAAGCCCATGGGCGGGTAAGAAGCCCATGCCAATTATCTCATGAAATAAAGCAAATTTAATTCAAATTTGCCCATGAGACGAATGCTAGACATTAACACTCGTCTCATGGGCAAAATGTGGCTGAAATTTGCTTTATTTCATGAGATAATTGGCATGGTATCTAGCATTCGTCTCATGGGCAAATTGGACTGAAATTTGCTTTATTTCATGAGATAATTGGCATGGGCTTCTTACCCGCCCATGGGCTTTTTACCCCGTCTTACCCTACTCAGTGTTTCAGCTTTGTCATTTGTACTCCCCTACAATTCACTAGGCTCCCCCTCAAGCCACAAACCTATAACTCACTTTGTCGGTCGGTCGGTCTGTCGGTCGGTCTGTCTGTCGTTCCAAAATTGTCGCACATTTTGACAAAATTGTCGCACTTCAAATCGAGGCTACACTTCTGGCCGCTCTTTAAAATGATGTATTTTAAAAGCGTACAAAATAATAAACATACGTAATACAGACACTATAACAGACACAACGAGTATGCGGTGCTTCTTTCGATGAGTATAAGTAGGATACATAGTTTTAAATGTTTTCCAAAAGATATAAAAAGTTACGAAATGGTGCAGAGATAACATTCTGGTTTACAGATTAAAATTATTGAAAATCCAGGGGAGGTAACTCATGATTGGAGTTGTAAAAATAGACCGCGTGCCACAAACTATTGCGATTTCGCGCTTGTTCATGTACTCAGCCTTTTTCTTTTCCTTTTCTCATTGTTATTTGTACTCAGTTTTCCTTTCCTATGTTGCTACCTGCTTGTTGTCACTGTTGTTCTGTCTTCCTTCTCTGTCACACTGAAGACGGGCTGACAGCCAGAAACGTGTCTCGAATAAAAGGGACCCAAATCAACCTGCCTCTAATTGAGGGGTGCGCCTCACTTCGCCTAATTACACTTCGCCTAATCCTTTGATCTCGATCTTCCGTGCCGGCATTAACTTCCCGATGTCACGAAAAACCCAAGCGTAACAGTCCGCCTAAAAACATTAGCACTACTCGCCTAATCAGCCTCAACATGGGTTATCGCGAAACAGAAGCCGAAATGGCTGTGAATGTTCCTATTTTAATGCGAACCCTAACCCTAAGCCTATTCAAACTACATTTACCAAGTGGCGGTTCTGTATGCTCTTACTTGTAGTCTGCCGAGTTGAATCAAACATAGGGGAAGACGGGGTAAAAAGCGCATGGGCGGGTAAGAAGCCCACCCCAATTATTTCATGAAATGAAGCAAATTTCAGTCTCATTTTGCCCATGAGACGAGCGTTAATGTCTAGCATTCGTCTCATGTGCAAATTTGACTGAAATTTTTTTTATTTCATGAGATAATTGG
>CM065706.1:15491112-15501112 GCA_017654935.2 Phymorhynchus buccinoides
AGAGACAGTCACTGTGAACGTGGATGAGACGTACGAGCCTCTGTCAGTGCTACACACCATCGAGGTCACCGACCCCGAAGGAGACGCTGTCACCTGCAGCGCTACCTCCATATCGGACGACTTCATAGTGGACAGTGAGGAGCGTTACTTTCTCTGTCTGTCTGTTTGTCTGTCTGTCCGTCTGTCCGTTTCTACCGACCCCGAAGGAGACACTGCCAACTGCACCGCTACCTCCATATCTGACGACTTCATGGTGGACAGTAAGGAGCGTTGCTCTCTCTCTGTCTCTGTCTCTGTCTGTCCGTCCGTCTGTCTGTCCGTCCGTCTGTCCGTCTGTCTGTCTCTACTGACACAGAGGGAGACACTGTCAAATGCACCGCTACCTCCATATCTGACGACTTCATTGTGGACAGTAAGGAGTGTTACTCTGTCTGTCTGTCTGTCTGTCTGTCTGTCTGTCTGTCTGTCTGTCTGTCCGTCTGTCTGTCTCTACTGACCCAGAAGGAGACACTGTCAAATGCACCGCTATTTCCATATCAGATGACTAATGGACAGTATTTTTGTAGCCTAATGTTGCCCCGTTTCTCTGTCTGTCTGTCTGTCTGTCCGTCTCCCCACCCCCCTCCCCTGTGACGAGGGAATGGGTTAAAAGGCTAAGTCTCTAGGGAAGACTTTTAGTGTATTAAAATTTCAAGTAGAAAATTTGCCTTTAGCCCACTCCTCTAGGGTATGGGAGATGAGCAACTTTCCCGGCCCCTTTTCATCTAATAAATTTATATTTGTGCCCGGGTTCTGGCTCGTATGATTGTAAGAAATACAAGTGGTTGATTTGCTCTAAATGGCAGACAGAGAGAAGTAGGGTTTTACATGAAATTACAAGACTCCCACTCTCATCAGTCTGACCAAAGGGTTCAGAATTATTTGTACACTTGTATTTTATTTACTCACAAAATCTGCATAAGATTATGCAGCAATAATAATAAAGCAGCTCAATGGCGCCAAAACAAAATATGAATGAAAAAAACCAATGAAATCCAAAAGGATTTACAAGACATTTGTCTTTCTAGAAGGTTAGCCCCAAGCGGGAAGGGTCACTAGTATTCTTCGGTGTCCTGGTTTTCAGTTATTGTTCTTGGCACTGTCTTAGAGACTTAGCTCATAGCTGTGCTGAAGTTCCTCCATAGGGATCGGCGAGTGCTGGGTTGACTAGGCTTGCTCAGGTGTAGAGTAGCTCCCAGTCGTTCCGGTTACGGCGTCGCGGGATGGCACGGTTCAGGCGTGGTCTCCTCGCGGATTCTGGGTGCGGGGCGTCTTTGCGGCGTTCCCGTCTTGTTGTTCGTGAGTCAGGGATGATCGTCCTGACCACGATGCCCTGCTGATAATCACAGGAGAAGGTGGATGTAGATCTCTATGGCTTAGAGACAAGGGGCTTCAGTCGGCAGGGAATTAGTGGATCCCAACCGGCTAGAAGGCTGCCCTTGTACAATAGCACTAATTAATAAATAAACCTGAATTTCAGTTAACAAACTGAGATCAGTAAAACATAAAAGGTGTACAGGAATCAACTGGTATGATTCAGTACCCGGCTAGATCAAAGTCTATGATCAAGCCAACATCACTCTCCATCCAACACCTGGAAAGGAATGTTATCATAAAGTGCAAGGTTGCAACCCACAGGCTTACTACTAAAAATATACAAAAGGGTTAGTAGGCATAAAATCCGGTTCTGGTACCAAAAGAGTTAAAGTCAAAAACACACACACAAATAATCAGTGCACATAATTAGAACAGCATGTTTACTAATTCTTTTCACTGACACATCTACTCCTTATTCATCATTGAACATAGGATCTAGATCAAAAATAGGATTAAACAAAAACAAATCTCAATCACTGAGGTTACATCCCAGCCATCAATAATACTCACTAGTTGGGCTATTAGGACTGGCTGGGAGAGAGGTTGATTCTGCAATGTTGCTCAGCCAGGTTTTGGAGGTCTTGTGAGAGAGAATGTTTAGGCTGACTTTCCTCACTACTCAAATTTCCCCTCCAATTTGAAACACCCGAGAGCCTGTGATTGGTTCATAGCAGTCGAAAAGTCACGAGATGACACTATAATATTATGCATACTAGTACAGAACGATCACGCGCCGGTTACATCACTGGCACGTGTCACATTCCAATCCCTATCGTGATCGGGAAAGGAGATACGGGGAACAAAGGGAGACCGCCAATGTGGGTGTCACCAGAGGAAAACCCCGTGATCAAACAGATAGCCTTCGGAATCGGCGACCTGTTTGAGGTTGAATTGTAATTAATGTGGCGGCCCGACTAAAGAAAGGGGGGGGGGGGGGGTTTAGAGGGGAGGGGGGTGTAGATAAAGAAAGTGGGGTTGCGCGTGACACATTGTCACCCCCCCCCTCCCCTTTCTTCTCCCTTCTTTGTGTGTGTGCATGCGATTGCGTTGTGGTGGTGTTCGTAGGTGAGTTTGCCTATGTGCGCATGTGTGTGTCGTGTAACTGTATGTGTGTGTGCGTCAGTGAGAAAGAAAAAGAGAGAGTGTCCTGTATGTGTGTGTGAGTGCTTGCGTGCGCATGTGTGTTTGGTTGTGTTTATATGCGTATGTGTGCGTGCGCGTGCGCGCGCGCGCGCACGTGTGTGTGTGTGTGTGTGTGTGTGTGTGTGTGTGTGTGTGTGTGTGTGTGTGTGTGTGTGTGTGTGTGTGGTGTGTGTGTGTGTGTGTGTGTGTGTGTGTGTGGTGTGTGTGTCCATCTATGACTGTATGTTTATTTATGTGTCTGTGTTTCAGCCAATGACTGCACGATACGTAACGTGGTTGACCTTCGTTCTCTGACCTTGACCTCATCTGAAGTGATTGACATCGACGTCTCTGATGGAATCAATTCGCCGGTAGCTTTCCAAAGGACGCTGTTTTTTATTAGTAAGTTGTTCATCATTTTGGTCGTCGTCATCATCATCATCATCACAATAATCATCACCATTATCATAATCATCAATGATTTAAATCTTTTTTTTGTTGTCTGCCATAAACAAGTTTTCTTCTCCACATCCCATTATAAGGACAAAAAGATGGAATTAATTGAAGCAAGAGCTCGCGCGCGCGCGCGCGTGTGTGTGTGTGTGTGCGTGTGCGTGTGCGTGCGTGCGTGTGTGTGTGTGTGTGTGTGTGTTTGTGTGTGTGTGTGTGTGTGTGTGTGTGTGTGTGTGTGTGTATGTGTGTGTGTGTGTGTGTGTGTGTGTGCGTGCGTGTGCGTGTGCGTGCGTGCGCGCGCGCAAATGTGTGTGTGTGATGCAGATCAGAACCAGGCTCCAGAATTCTCACCTCCCCCATCATCCGAAGTTCAAAAGCACGAAGATCTGACGTCATCTGACGTCATCGTCACTTTCATCGTCACCGATGACCAGCCCGTTTCCCTGACGTTTGATGCCGACCCAGAGGAATCCCTGTTCGACTTTGACTCCTCCAGTAAGTGTGGAGAACAGAAAAAAAGACATTATTTCATCCCAAGTAGGGCAGTAAAAGGATTGCCATCATAACCACAGAAGGCATAGTTCACTTGGTCTTCTTTTTCTTCTTCTTCTTCTTTGATCGCTCAGACAGTTTTCTGTCAATTATGAGCGCAGATGCGTCATGCCGCCGTTATGCGCCTAACTAAGAAATAGTTAGGCCCAGCAAGTCCGACTTCGGCTGGAGGAAATCTTTTTGAAAATGTTTAGTGAAAAAAGGCAGGAGAATGGACCGGTAAGGCAGAACGATAGTAGATGACAGTAAGCAAAGGGAAAAGGCAGAGTCAAAGAGAGTGACAGATGAGAGGAAGTTACAAGCACAGAACTTCCAGAAGGTGGGGGAACTATTTATACAAAATACCCCCCGGCATCCCCACGGGGAGAGTCCACTTGGTAAAACAGCGGATTTGGAAATTGAAAAGAAAGAAGCAAAGAATAACAAAAACTCAAAAAGAACACTTCTAAAGAAACGTCACCCCTGTCTTTTGTGCAAATAGTTCCCCCGCCTTCTGGTAGTTCTGTGCTTGTAACTTACTTTAACCTGTCACTCTTTTGACTCTGCCTTTTCCCTTTGCTTACTGTCATCTAGCCCTGTAGCCTTTGTTCGAGAGATTCTTACAAAGATTTCTTCAGCCGAAGTCGGACATGCTGGGCCCTCACTATTTCTTAGTTAGGCGCATAACGGCAGCATGACGCATCTGCACTCATATAACAGGAAGCTATCTGAGCCTAAGGCGGGCCCTGCCGCCATCTTGGAATAAATATGGCGTGTAGGGGAAGACGGGGTAAAAAGCGCATGGGCGGGTAAGAAGCCCACCCCAATTATCTCATGAAATAAAGAAAATTTCAGTCAAATTTGCCCATGAGACGAATGCTAGACATTAACGCTCGTCTCATGAGCACAATGAGACTGAAATTTGCTTCAATTCATGAGATAATTGGGGTGGGCGTCTTACCCGCCCATGCGCTTTTTACCCCGTCTTCCCCTACTTTGTTTTATATTTCTGTGCATAACCCATGTGGGTATGAAATAAAACATTTTGCCTTGCCTTGCCTTGCATCCAACTAGTTCACCATAGTTCGTTTTATCTCAAGATGGCGCGACGGCTAATGCAACTGGTAACCTCGCGGCCTCTTCACTGTCCTGTCATTTTTGTTTGAACTTTTGCACAGCTGAGAGGTTTTTGTATTTTGTTTTCGGCAAATCTGCCTTTTAGTCATGCTCGTATTGTAGTTTTGATATGTTGGTGTATCCACCAAGGAGGTTTTTGAATTGTATTAGATTCTGTGCTCGTTTAATATGTGCAGGAAGAGTATTCCAAAACTTTGTTACTCTGTTAGAAAATAATTTTTTTCAAACCAGCCATAAAAGACGAAAAGAAAATTGAGTTTATTGTCCTCTGGACTAGTAGGGGACAACGGGGCAGGTCCGCCCCAGGGGCAGGTCCGCCACTTCGTTGCTATTGCTAAGTGCTTTGCTCTAAAATCATTTAGAGAATGTGATAGCCACACGCTATCCTCCCGCCATGTCCTGTGTACGTTTGGAGAGTGTGCATCCATTTGAGAAAAACTGAGAGCACAAATTATGTGATTTTTGCTATTTTTTGTAACAAATAAATCGGTCACTTAACTTCGGTTTATATGTTTTTAAATGAAGATAAATTTTGGTATTGAAAGGGGTCGTAGTAATGGAAGATTCTGTGTGATTCTGGGTTTTATTAAGCATTTCTAGGCATAAGCAGGAGGGGGGGGGGGGGGGGGGGGCAGCCTTTTCCTAGCCTGTAGGTGGATTTGCCCCGCCTTGTGGCAAGTATGGCTGTCGCGTGCACATCTGTCGCTCGTGCACATCTGTCGCTCGCTACTATGAGAGTGTGTATTAGCGACATTCACAAATTTCACTTTTTCCGTACTTGAACCATTTACCTAACCCTAACCCTAACCCTAACCCTAACCCTATCCCTAACCCACGGAAAAAGTGAAATTTGTGGTTCATGCTCAATGTCGCAAAATGCCGCAAATACAGACTCTCATAGGTAGCGAGCTACAGATTTGCACGAGCGACAGATTTGCACGCTACAGGGTGTACTTCGAGCAGCATACACAAAAAGCCGTTTGTGCTTTAACTGATTTTTCTATACACGTATGTTGTCCATGTATTTACCTAACTATTGGTCGAAAATGGAGCTTCTACTTCAGTTAGGTTGTCATTTATAACGAGAAAAGCTGAAAAGATGGCGGACCTGCCCCGTTCTCCCCTACGGGTACAGTTGGGACATTTCTACGTGTAAAGCTGGTGGGGTCGATCCTGGAGATATTGCAATACCAGGTCGACCCATAGACAAGCAGTTGTCATTTTGCTATAAACGTAAAACAGGAAGAAAATGGGTCTAACGTCCTCCGACCTGGAACATTTAGTAGGTCGATTCTGGAGGCACTGCATTGCCAGGAAAGACCCCTGTATTCACATTGAGATAGTATGAAACTTATCATCGTGATATCTTATAAATCCTTCTGAAAGTCCTATCAAATCCTACTACTATTGAAGGACTTCTATAAGATGTCATGATGATAATAAAGTTAAAAGTCTCGTACTATCTCAATGTGAATACAGGCCCCGTTTTTGCAATCAATAAGTAGGCTAAGTGCGTGTTTATAAACACGAAACTCAAGTTAAAAGTCTCCTACTATCTCAATGTGAATACAGGCCCCGTTTGGTGATCAATAAGTAGGCTAAGTGCGTGTTTATAAACACGAAGCTCAAGTTAAAAGTCTCATACTATCTCAATGTGAATACAGGCCCCGTTAAAATTTGGTGATCAATAAGTAGGCTAAGTGCGTGTTTATAAACACGAAGCTGGGGACTTTTTCTTTTTACACCAACACACCCTGAATTCTCTTCCCTTCCTCACTAGGTGGCGAGGTGAAGCTAGCATCCGGGCAGTCGCTGGATTACGAGACAGGCACGCGCACTTTCACCCTGCAATGCGTAGCAGACGACGGCTTCCTCCAATCCACCGCCACAGTGACTTTCTCTGTGTTGGACGCCAATGACGCCCCCACCATCACCCCTCTCACTACGGCAGTTACTGTGGAAGAAGGGGCGGTGCGTTATTAAGTATTGTAACCCCTGTTGAGGATGAATATAAAAATACAGTTTTTTTTATAATTCGTAACACACTTTGGTGTTATTCCTGTAACCCTTGTTGAGGATGTTATGTAATGAATATAAAATACAGCTTTGTTTCTAATTAGTAACACACTTTGATGTTATTCCTGTAACCCTTGTTGAGGATGTTATATAATGAATATAAAATACAGGTTTTTTTTCTAATTAGTAACACACTTTGATGTTTTTCACATTATCTATAATTAGCTGACGGAAAAGCGCTAATAAAAACTTTTGCTTTTTCATTCAAAAGATTGCATTTTCTGACAGAGGTACGATATGACTATTATTAGCCTAAGCACTTATTGTGCCTTCTCTTTACAATTTTCCATCCAGAAAATAAATAATAATCAAAAAGCAACAACACATGCATGCGCGTGCGCGCAAACACACACACACACATGGACATGTGCGCGCACACACACATGCGCGCGCACGCACACACACACGCACGCACACGCGCGCGCGCGCGCGTACCAAATCAGGCATGCATATACTCACTTAGCTCATCAAAAAGAACAAAACGGCACCTCTACTTTTCTTGCCTTACAGTAAGAAGGCGAAACTGGAAAAGGCAAGAGTGAAAATAGTAAAGGGTAAAGTAGGGTAAGACGGGGTAAAAAGCCCATGGGCGGGTAAGAAGCCCATGCCAATTATCTCATGAAATAAAGACAATTTTATTTAACACTCGTCTCATGCCAAATGTGACTGAAATTTGCTTCATTTCATGAGATAATTGGCATGGGCTTCTTACCCGCCCATGGGCTTTTTACCCCGTCTTCCCTTATAACGTTCCCCGTTTTTCTGCGTGTCTTAACTTAGCCTATGTCCATGTCGGCCTCGTTTTCCGCGGTGTTCGCCGTCATCGACGAAGACGACGCAGTGGATTCCACCCCACACACTTTCACCGTAGTGTCCGACGACACCTACAGCGACTATTTCTTCTTCACCGATGTGCACGTGCCCGTGCTGACCAACGCCCGAGCGCTGGACTACGACAACGGGGGTGACCCTTCTCCCCCCATCTCCATCACCATCGCTGTGTGGGACAGTGGAGGGGAGAGCGCTACGGCCGTGGTGGAGATCACCCTGACGGACGCCAACGACAACGACCCCCAATTCGTGGCGAGTTCCTTGGACATGGAGAGCGTGCATGTCGGTGAGTAGAACGTCATTTATTCTACTGTACGGTCGGCTCTCATTTGACTGTTGGCCCCCGACTTCAGTCGCATGACTATGCGCAACATAACAACATTTTGATGTAGCCTTGGTGTTCTAGCCCATGTCAATTGGTCTGGCACAGCCTTAAGCCTAGGCGATCCAAACCGCTTGCTTGAGAAACACTTTCTTCTTTAAAAGACCTTCTATCGTCCAGCTCCCTCTAAGAATTTCTTCAAGCTATGATAATAATTTAATGATGCCACGTTCCCCAGGCATGTCCACGGGAACCATCCTAGGCAGAATCTTGACTACACACATGAACCCAGTGACGGGGACTAATTAGGGTATAATAGAGACCTTCCGTTGTCCATCTTTGCCTGGTGTATTCAGAGTTCAAGGCTAATACACTCGATTGAGGAAAATTTATTATGTGATGCCCTTCTGTTGTCTTTGCCTGGAGTATTCAGAGTCTATCTGTTGTTACTTGATTGAGGAAGATTTCTTCTGTGATGACCTGTTGTCTATCTTTGCCTGAATATTCAGAGTTCAAGGCTAAAACACTCGATTGAGGAAGATTTATTCTGTGATGACCTGTTGTCCATTTTTGCCTGGAGTATTCAGAGTTCAAGGCTAACACACTCGATTGAGGAAGATTTATTCTGTGATGACCTGTTGTCCATTTTTGCCTGGAGTATTCAGAGTTCAAGGCTAACACACTCGATTGAGGAAGATTTATTCTGTGATGACCTGTTGTCCATTTTTGCCTGGAGTATTCAGAGTTCAAGGCTAACACACTCGATTGAGGAAGATTTATTCTGTGATGACCTGTTGTCCATTTTTGCCTGGAGTATTCAGAGTTCAAGGCTAACACACTCGATTGAGGAAGATTTATTCTGTGATGACCTGTTGTCCTTTTTTGCCTGGAGTATTCAGAGTTCAAGGCTAACACACTCGATTGAGGAAGATTTATTCTGTGATGACCTGTTGTCCATTTTTGCCTGGAGTATTCAGAGTTCAAGGCTAACACACTCGATTGAGGAAGATTTATTCTGTGATGACCTGTTGTCCATTTTTGCCTGGAGTATTCAGAGTTCAAGGCTAACACACTCGATTGAGGAAGATTTATTCTGTGATGACCTGTTGTACATCTTTGCCTGAAGTATTCAGAGTTCAAGGCTAAAACACTCGATTGAAGAAGATTTATTCTGTGATGACCAACTGTTGTCTTTGCCTGGAGTATTCAGAGTCCATCTGTTGTCCCTCGATTGATGGAGATTTCTTCTGTGATGACCTGTTGTCTATCTTTGCCTGGAGTATTCAGAGTTCAAGGCTAACACACTCGATTGATGGAGATTTCTTCTGTGATGACCTGTTGTCTATCTTTGCCTGAATATTCAGAGTTCAAGGCTAACACACTCGATTGAGTGCGGCATCTTCTTTGGTTATCCAGCTTCTTGCAAAATGAATTTGTATTTGTATTTTTGTTGTTGTATCAATTCTAGTCACAGAGACAGGTCTCTGTGAAATTCGGGCTGTTCCCATCTGGAGATCGCGTCGCCGCAATGCAGCGACATCCTTTTTTTCTTTTTCTTTTTTTGTGTGTGTGTGGGGGGGGGGGGGGGTGAGCTCAGGAAACCTGGCTATCTATTTGATACATACCAGGCAGTGGGATGTATCCCTGTTCATAGCTGCCATGGGAGTTTTTACGTGCGTAAAGCGCACGAGGTCAGACTAGCTTTAAGTCCCCATCCGAAGGACTCGGCGTTCAGTACGATTTCCCCGTACAGCTGGATCGAACCCGGGTCACTCGTGCAATGAAATTGGCAGTTAATTAAGCGAGAACCTTAACTATCCTGCAATCTTCCTTCCTAAATTTCTTCGGCAAATGTTAAGAATAGCCCTCTCATCTTCCCCTTCCATTCGTTTCAGACGGTTTCAGGTTAGGGTTAGGGTTTGGGATAAGGTTAGGAATAGGTTTAGGGTCAGCTTAATCATCAACCTGTATTGTTTTTTGTGTATTTAACACTAAACTGACCCTAAACATATCCCTATCCCTATCCCAAACCCTATTCCTAACCCTAACCTGAAACCGTCTAATCCACATACACACACACACACACACACACACACACACACACACACACAC
>CM065706.1:15506112-15509672 GCA_017654935.2 Phymorhynchus buccinoides
AGGTGGAGGTCATACCTAACGCCCCCCTCCAGAGATGTGATGGCCCTGGTAATATCAGAGAGAGAGGGATAGAGATGGAAGGATTAGACGAGAGAGAGAGAAGAGTGAAGATCTTTGATAGAGATGAAGAAAAGACGAGAGAGAAACAGACAGACAGACAGACAGACAGAGAGAGAGTTAGAGACAGGGAGAGACAGACAGAGAGAGAGAGAGAGAAACGACAGAGAGACAGACACAAGAGTTAGATAACCCCAAAACAGCACGGGCCTAGGGACAGGAGCAGTGGAAAAGAGACAGACAAGAAGTCAAAGAGAGAGACCAGAGAAACAGAGAGAGACAGGAAAGAGACAGACGAAAGTGTGTATTTTATGTAAATCGTGTGTAGGAGATGTGAGTTGGGGGGGAGGAGAAACAGACACAGAAATAGAGGCGAGAAAGAGAGAGGACAGATTAGACAGATAGAGAGGGGAGAGACAGAGACACAGAAAGACAGAAAGACACAGCAAAAAAAATAGTTTGTATGTATGTGGTTTTTGTCTGAGAGAGAGAGAGAGGAAATGAGATGATGAGAGGAGAGAGAGAGTGTAATGGAGGAGTGTGTGTGCGTGTGTGTCTGTGTGTGTGTGTGTGTGTGTGTGTGTGTGTGTGTGTGTGTGTGTGTGTGTGTATGCTGTTGTGTGTGTGTGAGCATGCATGCGTGTGAGTGTATGTATCTGTGTGTATGTATGAGTGTTTTTGTGTGTGTCTCTGTTTGTGTGTGTGTGTGTATGCGCGCGCGTGCGCGCGTATGTGCAATCGTGCGTGCACGCTAAAAACAACATGTTCTCACATGCGCCCATTACGGAAATGTGCATGCTTGAACTACTTCTTTGTATCAAAACTTAATTTCTGAACTTTCATGATGATCTTTTACAAGAATCGGTCATTGAAATTCATTCCCGTTGTTTTCATTACATTTGTTATCACATAAGAATCGATCCGTGAAGTTCATGTCTGTTTTATGATGATTGTTATCACATAAGAATCGATCCGTGAAGTTCATGTCTGTTTTATGATGATTGTTATACATAAGAATCGATCCGTGAAGTTCATGTCTGTTTTATGATGATTGTTATACATAAGAATCGATCCGTGAAGTTCATGTCTGTTTTATGATGATTGTTATACATAAGAATCGATCCGTGAAGTTCATGTCTGTTTTATGATGATTGTTAACACATAAGAATCGATCCGTGAAGTTCATGTCTGTTTTATGATGATTGTTATACATAAGAATCGATCCGTGAAGTTCATGTCTGTTTTATGATGATTGTTATACATAAGAATCGATCCGTGAAGTTCATGTCTGTTTTATGATGATTGTTATCACATAAGAATCGATCCGTGAAGTTCATGTCTGTTTTATGATGATTGTTATACATAAGAACCAGTCAGTGAAAATCACGTCTCTTTTATGATGATTATACATAAGAATGATTATCAGTCAGTGAAAATCATGTCTGCATCTGCATCGTGGTACGTCGGCAGGAACCAATTCTGGCATATACACCGTCTCTTTTATGATTTTTCATAAGAATGAGTCAGTAAAAATCATGTCTTTTTACGAGGATTTTTCATAGAAATGACTCGGTTAGTAAACTGATTTCTGATGATCGTTTTTATGAATCGGTCAGCGAAATTCACATTGTTTTGCAATGATTTTTTTTCCATACAAGTATCGGCCAGCGTGGACGTGACGTCAGCTTCCATCAATGATGAGGTCACCACCCTGACCGTCACTGACATCAATGATGACGACATAACTTATGCGGTTACGTCAGATCCAGACTCCGGCTCCTTCCGGTTTAATACCAGTTTAACTCGTCTAGCACCATCGGGCGCATACATTCACCCAGGACAATGCACTCCCACCAAATGCAAATACATTCACTGACAACTGGCCCTGCCACATGTGTTTGTCTACTTTCAGAACTTATTGGGTATCAGGTACTGTTATAGTCACTGAGGCGTCTCTGTGAGATCCGGGTTGCTCCCACCTGCGAGAGAGCGCGTCGCAGCCAGAGGCAAATTTTATTTATTATTTTTTTCATGTGATTTTTGTGTGACTGATGAGGAAGGAAAGGGAGGGTGGGTAAATTTTGACCAAATGACAACTTTTTTCGTTGCCACTGGGATTAATGTATGCTAAGTGCATGGGCTCAACGTTCAGACCAAATGCAAGGCCTAGTGCAAAGTTGAGAGGAAAAATCCCCTGTACCCAGGTACTCAGGTTTACTTGACACAAAGTGAAGGTGTTACCTCTGCGCACTCTACACCCGAGGTCACTGTTTCTTCCGTTAAAGCAATGCACGAGCACTCTCCTCATGTGGGTTGAGATGCAACGGACAGCCAAAAATATTAAAAAATACATGGTGCTAGGAAGAGTTGAAAAAGGGAATAATTGATAGCTTTCTCTCCCCCACCCCCCTCCTGTGTGTGTATGTGTCTGTGTGTGTCTGCATGAGTCTGCATGTGTGTGTGTGCGTGTGTTTACATTTATATACAAAATGTCTGTAGGTTTAAAGTTAGAGAAAAAGGATTTTCTTGCTTAGGGGGGCGTTTTGCCCCACTTTACCATATCTGAGTCTGGGTTTGTCATGTGTATGATTGTGTGTCTGAATGTCCTGTACTATGTTTGTGTGTGTGTGTGTGTGTCTGTGTCTCTCTCTGTCTGTGTGTGTGTGGTGTGGTGTGTGTGGTGTGTGTGGTGTGTGTTGTGTGTGTGTTTGTGTGTGTGTGTGTGTGGTGTCAAGTCAAGTCAAAATTATCTATTATTGACGATAAAGGAGTAAGCTTGAAAAAGCTTTTTTACATCCTGTCGTCATAAATTAATAAGAAAATCAATTAATGCAAATAAATAAAAAACATAAACTCCGTGTGTGTGGTGTGGTGTGTGTGTGTGTGTGTGTGTGGGTGATGTGTGTGTGTGTGTGGTGTGTGTGTCTGTGTGGGCATCTGTGTGTGTGTGCATGCGTCTGCATGTGTGCGTGCTACAATCGTTTAGATTTAATACAAAATATCTGTAGGTTCAAAGAAGAGAAAAAGGATTTCTTGCTTAGGGGGGCGTCTTGCCCCACCTTCCATATCTGAGTCTGGGTTTGTGTGTGTATGGTTGTGTGTCTGTCTGTCTGTCCTCTGTGGTGTCTGTGGTGTGTGTGTGTTATGTTTGATGTTGTGTCTGTCTGTCTTCCTGTCTGTCTGCCTTTTTCTTTCTTTTGTTTACAGCTCCCCAAAATTCAACATTTCGCTGTTATTACATTCACACTTTTAGTTTCATGTTTGTGTTAATATTCTTTTATCCTCCATGTCCCAAAAGGGGTCACAGAATTAAAGGTCTCTTGTACACGTGAACATGTTTTCCACTCTTCCCCATGGTAAACACAGTGGATATGCAAAACAATTAAGGTGAACATTATTCACTCTCCCCATTGTAACACAGGAAATTATACATCTTAAGGAACATTCTCATCTTCCCACGGCACACAGTAAGCAAAAATCTTAAGGTGACAATTCTCCACTCT
>CM065706.1:15515172-15525172 GCA_017654935.2 Phymorhynchus buccinoides
TTTTTGTCTTAGATATTTTAATTTCTTCTAAGCCAATGAAAATTATGGACAGTTGTCGCGCGTCATCTTTTTGACCAATCAGATAACCGTGTCTGTCCTAACTCGGTTATTCTAAACCAATCAGAAGACGAATTTCTGCGGCTGCAAACCTAAGCCAATTTTAAAACTGGTTTTCTATTGATATGATTTTTTTTCTCTCTAAAAATTGTTGTTGATTTAGGTGCAAAACCTAAAACACAAAAATGTAAAGAGAAACGAACGCGGGTATTTCCTTCAAAAAATGATACTTAAAAAAAGCAGCTTAGATGTGTCTTGGTAAAAAAGGGAAAGAGGATTCCAAAATAGAACTAATGTTTATCAGAAAAAGGACCAGCGCTAGTCTTTTGTGAAAAACACTACAACCAAAGACACTCAGTAGAAAAACTTTCTATCCCTTTGCTACAACTATCGAACCAGGAGGCATTTGCATTAGTGCTGATGCTAAGAGGGTTAGTTGGCTTTTGGGGGACCTACCCCAAAGCCAATTATCCTAGAGTCCTTTGGGCCAAGAGTGGGGATGTACCCTGGACAAGGCATCTCCACTGTAAACACATTTTAGCCCAGTCCTCCAGAATAACAGCCGCCTCTTATGCTATCTAGAAGACATCGCCAGCTTGGCTTAAGGCTGTGTCAGACCAACTGACATAGAACACCAAGGCTACATCACAATGCTGTTATGCTCTGCATAGTTATGCGGAGATTGTCTTCAGCCATGACAAGTCCCTAGCTATAACAGCATCAGTTATCAAAATCCTCCGAAATCGGAGTGTGGCTGCCACGTGGCGGGGTAATCAAAAACGGTCACACAGCATAATGTTCTCAACCCCAGCTGGTGAATTTGTGCCATAGTGTTCAAGTGCTACGGCTGTTTGGGTGATCCCTGGAGTCTTTAAGCCAGGGTACGACAATAACATCTAGAAGACGTAATCAGAGGGCAGACTGGCTCACAGACATTGTTTACTACAGTGTCCTGTTTAATTTACTCTAAGAGGTATATAGAGGCAGATTACTAAAACCGACCCCTGTACTAGCAGTAGTAGAGACTGTAAAATTTGATAAAACTTTTCTGTCCAAATGTCTTAAAGACACACTGACGCACCACGATTAAGTCCCTTGGTCTTTTTTTCTGGGTAGCTGTGACCCACATAGAAATGTCCCCAAGTTCAAACTGAGGCTGCTCTTTAAAAGGACGTTTCGCTCTGAATTTGGGGGCATTTGTATGGTAGCGAGACACTGGTCAAAACAAGATCTATTTCCAGCTGTAATAGGGAAAACACGTGAAACACGTGAATTTGACACGTGATCTGGTGGGTCTTTAACCTGAATGAAACAAAAACCGATTGCCTCGCTGAAGGGGTGGGGTGGGGTGGGGTGGGAGCAATACTAGATAGTGATGGTCTTGGGTGAAGGGTGTGGGGGGGGGGGGGGGTGACTGAAGGGGGGGGGGGGGGGGGGGTTAGGGGGCGAACAAAAAGGGGAACGAGAAGGAGGGTTGAGATAGGTACTGGGCTGTGTTTGGGTTGTAAAGATCACAAGGGCCGACTAATCGCCGGCTACTAATGTCTTACGTCGACTATCATGAGCGAGAGAGAGAGAGAGAGAGAGAGAGGAGAGAGAGAGAGAGGGGGGGGGGGGGGCAGCAAAAAAACTTTATTACGCAAGGATTGAGAGTTTAGGGCAATGGGACGAAAACAAGATTAATAATGAACAATTAGGCAAACAGATATGAGCATGCACATAATGATGAGATGAGAGAGAGAGAGAGGAGAGAGAGAGAGAGAGAGGGGGGGGGGGGGGGGAGGTGCACATGATTTTGCATACGAAGCATACGGTGTGGGGGTGAGGAAGGACTAGAGCGAGAAGGGAATAAATAAATAAATTACAAAACAAACTCAAATGGTTCAAAAGTAAACAATGTAACAATCAAATGTAACAAATCCAAAGAACAAGGACAACATGAAATATAAATCAACATTCTCACATTTCCTTTCACACACATAAATCATAGTTAGACAAGTAATCAATTGACAATTTTACAATATCAGATAATAGGAGCATAAGCTACAGACATGCGCACTTACTAGGATTATAACATGCACGATATATGTTTAGAAAAGGGAAGAAATGAGCTGTTATGACCTTTCGAATAAATATTTATGAAAGCATCTTTTAAATGACAGCAATGTGCTTTTAGTTTTAATGCACTCAGGAATGTCATTCCACAACCTTCCACCTGAGTATGTTAACGATGACATAAATAAGTCTGTTCTAGGTCGGGGGAGAGAGAGAGAAATTAGAGATTTTAACGCCCTCTGAGTCGAAAGACTATTTGAGGCATTTAAAATTTATAAAGATCCCGAGAAAAAGTGGATTTTTTAAGTGATAAGATGGTTTTATTTATTTGTAAACGTTTTTGTTTTGGGAAAAATTTAGATAAGTTGCGCATAAGTCGAGTTTATAAAAAAAATTTTTTTGTTTGTGATAAAATATTTGGTTTATACTTCTTTATGAGAGAGAGAGAGAGAGAGAGAGAGAGAGAGAGAGAGAGAGAGAGAGAGAGAGAGAGAGAGAGAGAGAGAGAGAGAGAGAGAGAGAGAGAGAGAGAGAGAGAGAGAGAGAGAGAGAGAGAGAGAGAGAGAGTTGGGGGTGAGAGATGGGGGGGTGGGGGTTCGTGCTGGAATGGGTGGTAGTTTTAGTTTGCGGCATCACGTCAGCTTTTTCCTGAACCGTTACACGTTGTACAAAGGAAACTGACTTATCACCACGTGATTATTAGTCCAAGCAAATCGTCGCCAGACTCGCTGTCCCATCCGACTTCAAGAAAGTATGGTTCTATTTTTTCATCAAAAGCGTTGATATTTACATAGCAAGTGTCTCACTCAAATGGCTTTTATCACTGGTTGACATTAGCCTGTTGAAAGGGCCAATAGTAAATGAGAGCTGTATTACTATATATTATTGTCTACAGTATTGGAATACCATGGTACAGCTTAGTCTTTCGTGGAAGTCTATTTGCACCGGCTCTGGTGCTACAGCCAATGGGATTGGTTGGCCTTTGGGGACCTTCCCCAACGCCAACTCTCGTCTTCAAATCCCTTTGCACGAGAGAGTGGGGATGTACGCTGGGCAAGGCTTCACCACTATAAACAAATTGTAGTCCAGCCCGCTGGAATAGCAGCTACCCTGGCAGCCATTGTCGGCAGTCAGCCGTTTTTGACCATCAGTCGTTTCTGACCATGGCTGCTAATAGCAGTCAGGCAGATGCTATTCCCGCGGGCTGGGATATAATTTGTTCACTGTCAGTAGGAACCAAGTGATGGGAGTATGCCACGTGTGTATCATGAATATCGTAGCCTACATTAAAAAAAAATGTAAGTATTTATTAATTTAAAAAAAAAAGTGTGTGTGTGTGTGTGTGTGTGTGTGTGTGTGTGTTATTTATAATGAATTTCACTCGATCATAATACCCCCCTTCAAATATCAATTTTGACACTAAAACTTTACCATAAACGACAAAGCAACGAGCGTAGCATAGAACTTGCACGCGCAGTCATAAGGGTTTGAGCAATCATAATCACTTTAACGGTATAGTTAACGCAATACAAGAGGCGGTGCGACGACAACAAAATCCCCTCCCCTCCTTCTACTCGGTTTTGGGTCTGTGATGGTCGTCAGTAATTAACCGGTGTCGGGTCACGCTATGTCCCCCCCCCTCCCCCCGGAGATAAAAGGCTATCAGTGTCACGGCGCCTTCTAGGCCTGGGGAAAAGGCGAAACGAATCCAAGGGGAGTCTATTTGCACGGTGCAGGGCTGATTCGCTCTTTGAAGGGAAAATGGAGTGGAAGGCAGCTCTATTAGCACGGTGCAGTGCGATTAGTGTATGTATAGGCTTGATACGTTCTTGTTCACCAAGCTTGTAATGTAATCTAGGCGCACGTGCCCTAATGAAGGCTCGTTGTTGAACGTTACTTTGTTGTCTGTAGTTTGGGTGTTGGTTTTGCTTAGCTGCAGTTTGTGTGGTTTCCAATTCGTTTCATGTTCATTAGTAATTTTTAGTTATGGAAATAAGAAATGTGTGGGTAGTAGACTAGAGTAGGTAGGGGATTGTTTTGTGTGGTTCCCTTGGTTTTGTTTGCGTTCAGATTCGGTGTCGCATTAGTTTAATTTTGTTGTTGTATCTTATTAAAACTGTTCAAATAACTACTTTTCGTGTTGTTATTGTCTTTTTAAAAACAAATCATACTTTATTTACCAAGCCTAAGAAACCTCTTTAATCCAAACAAACAAACAAAGGAAAACAACCAAAGCAATGACAAAACAAATGTATTTGAAGGTCAAGCTCACCCCCCCCCCCCCCCCCCCCGTGGGGATACCGGGGGTATTTTGTATAAATAGTTCCCCCACCTCTGGAAGTTCTGTGCTTGTAACTTCCTCTCATCGGTCACTCTCTTTAACTCTGCCTTTTCCCTTTGCTTGCTGTTATCTACTGTCTTTCTGCCAAACCGGTCCATTCTCCTGCCTTTTGTTTTATGCAACACTTTCAAAAAGATTTCCTCCAGCCGAAGTCGGACTTGCTGGGCCTATTTCTTAGTTAGGCTCATAACGGCAGCATGACGCACCGGTGCTTATGACAGGAAACTGAGCGATCGAAGAAGAAGAAGAAGAAGAAGAAGAAGAAGAAGAAGGTCAAGCATCGACGTACTCTGGTCCAAAGGGGTGAATTTCAGACAATCACAGGATAACAGAATAAAGGATAAAAGTCCACTGTGTAAATTACTGCGATTTCCTGAACTTTACTAGACTTCCAGTCTGCCTGATGCAACAATTATTTTCACACACACACCCCACCAAAAAAGAAAAAAAAAAGAAAAAAAGAAAATCATATAAATACAGAATTTTGTTTTTATTTTGAAGGCCTAGTTGTAGATTCACTGAAGTTAATCGATTTCCAATCCGAGTGACTTACTAATTATAATCATTTAACGCCCCCCCTCACCCACCCACCCCTCTTTCCTAGAGTACAATATAGCCACATTCTTCCTTCTTCCTTCTCTTCTCCTCCTGTCTTTCTTTCCTCCTCTCGCTTCTTCGCCCCCCAACTACTAGCTGGTCCGACCCAGTCCTCTCAATGAGTGATTAAAGTGCCACTTGACAAGTTAACACCATAATTTGTAAAGTCGCGGGATCTTTAACAAGACTTTCACTTATCACTGACTGTTGGGCCTCGTCGGTGATAGCGTTAAGTGAAATCTTTATCACTGGCTGGGCAGGGAAAGAAGTCCTCCAGGACCTCTCCTCTTAGCTATGGCAGCTTCCCACTTCTCCTCCGTTGTCCAGAATGTTCAGTGCCCCAGAGAGATCGAGTATAGATGTTGCAGTAAATGACCGTAGCTAAGTTAATAAATACTAACTTAGTGGCCAGTCACAGAAACGGGAGGGATCACCACGTAGTCCTGCTACAAGTAACTTGATAACTTTGCTAGTAGTAGTGGCGAGCTTAGGTTCTCTCTCCCAAAGGTTGACAGTTTTGGGTGCCCAGGAGAGTTCAGTTTGGTGGAATATATTTATCTATGTAACCAATTTGATAGCTAAACTAACTGTAACAAATTCGATTACTGATGACAAGTAGATAACGATCGTTCTATTTAAAAAAAAAAAATTAAATTGGGGGGATTAATTTTGCTTTTCCGTTGTCCAGAGCTTTTTGTACCCAACAGACGCATCGAAAGAAAAATGTTCTATCTTTTGTTTTTTCCAATTCAATATTAGACGTAGCAACTTGTATAAGATCTATACAAACACACGAAGTATGTATGCATATTTTCTTATTACTAGGAACTAAAATATTATTTAGACAGTACTTATTATCAAAGATGGTGATGTTGTCTGTCCTTTGTGGCCAGTACATTGACCAGTCCTTTATGGCCAGTACATTGACCAGTCCTTTATGGCCAGTACATTGACCAGTCCTTTATGACCAGTACATTGAGCAGTCATTTATGGCCAGTGCATTGACCAGTCCTTTATGGCCAGTACATTGACCAGTCCTTTATGGCCAGTACATTGACCAGTCCTTTATGACCAGTACATTGACCAGTCCTTTATGACCAGTACATTGAGCAGTCATTTATGACCAGTGCATTGACCAGTCCTTTATGGCCAGTACATTGACCAGTCCTTTATGACCAGTGCATTGACCAGTCCTTTATGGTCAGTACATTGACCAGTCCTTTATGGCCAGTACATTGACCAGTCCTTTATGACCAGTACATTGAGCAGTCATTTATGGCCAGTGCATTGACCAGTCCTTTATGGCCAGTACATTGACCAGTCCTTTATGGCCAGTACATTGACCAATCCTTTATGGCCAGTGCATTGACCAGTCCTTTATGACCAGTACATTGACCAGTCCTTTATGGCCAGTACATTGACCAGTCCTTTATGGCCAGTACATTGACCAGTCCTTTATGGCCAGTACATTGACCAGTCCTTTATGGCCAGTACATTGACCAGTCTGTTATGGCCAGTACATTGACCAGTCCTTTATGACCAGTACATTGACCAGTCTTTTATGGCCAGTGCATTGACTAGTTCTTTGTGGCCAGTGCATTGACCAGTCCTTTATGGCCAGCACATTGACCAGTCCTTTATGGCCAGTACATTGACCAGTCTTTTATGGTCAGTACATTGACCAGTCCTTTATGACCAGTACATTGACCAGTCCTTTATGGCCAGTACATTGACCAGTCCTTTATGGCCATCAAAAGATTGCGTGTGAATGTAATGAGTGTTTCTTTGTTTGAAGCCGTAGTGATGTTTTACTGAGGATAAAAAAGGATAAGCTACTATAGCTTCTTTGCACCTTGCCCTCTCACAGTCACACCACGCATCAAGAAAAGAACAATTGAGATAAAGGCAATCAAGTCAAGGAAATGGAAGAAAACAAGCGCGGATTCGCAATCGTTTGTGGCACGCGACTATTTCAACTACAAACAAGGGCATCGCCGGGCGGCAGAATTCTTAAATATAATTTGAAAGAGAAATGTTGCGCATTTACATTATGCTCTTCACACACACAATTTTTGATCAAACACTTTCACTCCACAAGACTGCAGCCCAGCGGTCTATTTTTGCCACTCCAATCATTACATACACTGAGTCGCCTCCCCTGGCTTTTCAATAATTTTAATCTGTAAACCAGAATGTTATCTCTGCACCATTTCGTAACTTTTTATATCTTTTGGAAAACATTTAAAACTATTTATCCTACTTATACTCATCGAAAGAAGCACTGCATACTCGTCGTGTCTGTTGCAGTGTCTGTATTACGTATGTTTATTATTTTCTACGCTTTAAAATGACGATTCATGTGCTCTGTTCAGTATACAGGACTGTAGATATGTAGAAATGACAACTGAAATGTTACTTTGTGTCAAAGTATTTTTGTCTCCTTTAAAATATGTGCGAATTTTGGACCGACAGACCGACTGACCGACCCACAGAGTGAGTTATAGGTTTGTAAACAAATATGAGCACATGAAAAAACAAGCGCGGATTCGCAATCGTTTTGTGGCACGTTTTTCTTTCTCTTTTACAATATGTGCGACAATTTTGGACCGACCGACAGACCGACAAAGTGAGTTATAGGTTTGTGGCTTGTGCCACAAAAAAAGGGGGGGAAATTGAATTTTTTAAAAATATGGATAATATATGAGCAATGGTGAATTTGAATTGGTGGTTTGAATTGATTTAGAAATTATGAGACAAACGACAATTCTTCTACAGAATAATAGCATGTTTGAAGAAATAAAAAAGTAACAAGACAAGATGGAAATAAGAGAGGAGAGGGGGGAAGAGAGAGAGGAGAGAGAGAGAGAGAGAGAGAGAGAGAGAGAGAGAGAGAGAGAGAGAGAGAGAGAGAGAGAGAGAGAGAGAGAGAGACTTTGAGTGATTTGCGTGAATTTTACTCATAGGCTAGTACGTTTTTTTGCCGTTGCATAAAACTCCGCCATTGTTCACATTTATTTCTAAGCGTAAATCTCCTTCCTCAGTGAAGGGTCAACTTAGGACGCTGATTTGACCGCCAGAGGCAGAGAGAGAGGGAGATGACTCATCTCCCTCTCTCTCTCTCTCTCTCTCTCTCTCTCTCTCTCTCTCTCTCTCTCTCTCTCTCTCTCTCTCTCTCTCTCTCTCTCTCTCTCTCTCTCTCTCTCTCTCTCTCTCTCTCTCACTACCCGTCCTAAGCATCTCATTGAAGCACACATCTATATTTTGGATGGCCGATTGTGTTGTGATAAAGTAGCATAATGGGAGACTCTGACCACAAAGCAAGGAAAATGAAGCCTTCACTATTTGTTTTGTCTCTTGTGAATAAAATAACGTCACTTTACAATTGTCCTGTAGTTGTTTGTTTGTTGTATGTTCCAGTGACGTTGCAGTCTGTTTCAGTGCTTTTTTCTTCACTATGAAGGTTTTCGGTTCCAGCTGTACATAACAAGGAGACCAAATCTACAACACTCTGGAGATGCGTCAAGTGAGCCTGGGCGAGGTGCAAGCAAGAAGAGTAGAACTACCATTCTACTCTTCTTGGTGCAAGAAGGGGTTCGCGCTATAAACATTCGCGCTATTTGTATACGGAAAGTATTCGCGCTATTTGTATGTTCGCGCTAATTGAGGGTAGCCAAAAGTACAAGGGATCATGAAAGTTTGTTTAGCGTCCTCCGGCATGGAGCAGGCACATAATTATGGGACATTAATAACTATGAAGATAGTGGCACGATCCTGGAGGTACTGCAATACCAGGAAAGTCCCGAAGTTTTTTTTAAAATAATCAAAATGTATTGACTTGCGTACGTTAAAGACCCACCAGATCACTTGTCAAAGTCACGGGTTTCACGTGTTTTCCCTCTTATAGCTGGAAAGAAATCTTGTTTTGACCAGGTCTGTTTCCCATACAAATGCCCCCAAATTCAAAGCGAAACATCATTTTAAAGAGCAGCCTCAATTTGAAGTTGGGGACATTGGCATGTGGGTCACAGCTAGCCAGAAAGAAACCAAGGGAATTAATCGTGGTGCGTCTGTGTGTCTTTAAAGTGAGAGTGCAGGGGAGGAAAGGTAGATAGTAGGGGAGAAGTAACCATGTGAAAGAAGAGAGAGAGAGAGAGAGAGAAAAATAGAGATTTAACGCCTTCTGCAATGTGAAAGAAGAGGAGGGGGACGGGGAAGTTTATGGGTGGCGATCGCGAAGGTGGAGGGTGGTGGTGGGGGGGGGGGGGGGGGGGTTAGGGGGGTCGGGTAGGGGGAGGGTTCCGCAAAATCAAACACGCCGCCCTGTCCTCGGCCAAATCAAAGATGATGTCATGAAAATTTATGACGTTCCGACAAGGCTGGACGTTTGCTTGCCAGCTCGTAATACGGTGTTTCTGCACAGACTCAGGTCTCGCTCGTGCTCATGCATTATTAATGAGGCGGGGCAAGCGCGCGCGCGTTCCCGTTAAATGAGGCGGCGTCAACACGGTGTTGGATACGCTACGGTCGGTTTGTTGATACCACTGAGTTCTTTAGCTAGAGTTATGTTCCTTAGCTCTTCCCACCGGCTATGATAATCGTGAATGCGGTCTTAAACAATTAATAGAGTACGGGTAGCCAATACTATTGGCTGTTTAGGCTAATTTACATGTGACGACCCGTGTTAACTGTTTAAGAAGCACTCATGACTTCCGCACGAGGTGGCGTTCCATGTCAAGGCAGTTCCTTAGCGACGCCAAACTCGCTGTCTCTTTCTCTCTATCTCTGTCTCTCTATGTTCGCTTGTGCTGATGATTTGTTGTCATTGTTGTTTGTCCTTTTGTAACCCCCTCCCCTCTGACATGGGCAGAAGGCCTGGATCAGTAAACTGTGTGTGTGTGTGTGTGTGTGTGTGTGTGTGTGTGTGTGTGTGTGTGTGTGTGTGTGTGTGTG
>CM065706.1:15540172-15545172 GCA_017654935.2 Phymorhynchus buccinoides
TGCACATAAGGACAAAACGTGCGCAAGAGGACTTAACAGACCTTGTTACAGTTGAACAGATTGGACGGATCTGGACGTGTGGGCCCTATTGTGGCCTCCTACCCACTGCCTTGCAGCAAATCTCAGATTTACAAGTTGGTGAGACTCGTGGACTGTTTGTTTAAACAGTTAAGTCAGAGTCTTTCTTTCACACCCTTTTTGTGTGTGTATAAATCCCAGTTCTTTAACAATATGGGGTACATTGGAATGGGAACGAGGGCCTGTGCGTTTCTCTGTCTGTCTGTCTGTCTGTACGTGCGTGAGTGAAGAAAAAGGGCATTCCAGTCGCCTCAGGCGAAACTACTTCACCGATCATAATGGAAACCAGTGAGTGAAATTGTCCCCCGATGTTTCGACAATGATCTAGTTATCTCAATTCATCCAGATTGCACGCCAAGTGGGTTCGATGTCTAATGACAGTTGATATTGATAAACAGTTATCTCAATTCGCCCAGATTGCACGCCAAGTGGGTTCGATTTCTAACGACAGTTGATAAACAGTTATCTCAATTCGCCCAGATTGCACGCCAAGTGGGTTCGATTTCAAACGACAACGCATACTGATAAACATAGATGTAAACCTTCACATTTCTGTGAGTACGGGTTATATGGCTTGTCGTCTTGTGTGTAGCTTGCAGGGTGAAAAGACTTATACAGCCTTAGGGGGCAGTTTTCAAGCATTCATTCAGACTCCATTTCCCCTTTCCTCTTCACTTCTTTCCACTGTTTTAGTCCGTGTTCAGCTACGACTAACAAGTATCTGTTAAAAGTCCTTTGACCAGGGATAGGATGGCTGGGAGGGGACCTTTTGTTTGGCCAGAGAGAGAGAGAGGGGGAGAGGGAGACAGAGAAAGAGAGGTGGAGAGAGAGACAGAGACAGAGAGAGAGAGAGAGGGAGAGAGAGAGAGAGAGAGAGAGAGAGAGAGAGAGAGAGAGAGAGAGAGAGAGAGAGGTGGAGAGAGAGACAGAGACAGAGAGAGAGAGAGAGAGAGAGAGAGAGAGAGAGAGAGTCTCAGTTGACGTGGATTCGGATGTGGCTAGATGATGGGGATTTGAGTTAAAGTGTATAAAATCTTCAGTGACAAAAGCCATTTTTCTACAACAAAATCTGAACTGGAATTTAACTGGATTTTTTCCCCGGCACAGTTAATGATATATTTTTGTGGAAGAGAAAATGTGTGTGTGTTCATGTGAAAATATTTATTTCGTTTGCTGATGTGAAACTGTCTCACTGTGGAACTGAACTACTTTTCTACAAAACCAGTGGATTAATAACTTCTTGCAAACTAGGAATCAACCCTTGTCATGACAAGTCGTTTGAAGGTCAGTATAAATTATAGTTTAGAGTCGATTAACAATTATAGCTTGGAGTGACTCAATTAACATTTTTTTGGTAATAAAGCTATCATTTTGACTCAATTAACATATTTTTGGTAATAAAGCTATCATTTTGACTCAATTAACATATTTTTGGTAATAAAGCTATCATTTTGACTCAATTAACATATTTTTGGTAATAAAGCTATCATTTTGACTCAATTAACATATTTTTGGTAATAAAGCTATCATTTTGACTCAATTAACATATTTTTGGTAATAAAGCTATCATTTTGACTCAATTAACATATTTTTGGTAATAAAGCTATCATTTTGACTCAATTAACATATTTTTGGTAATAAAGCTATCATTTTGACTCAATTAACATATTTTTGGTAATAAAGCTATCATTTTGACTCAATTAACATATTTTTGGTAATAAAGCTATCATTTTGACTCAATTAACATATTTTTGGTAATAAAGCTATCATTTTGACTCAATTAACATATTTTTGGTAATAAAGCTATCATTTTGATTTTCTTCTATGATGAAGATTCAGTGCATGAAAGGTTGCAACAGTTGTTGTTTTTCCAAGATGCAACAGACAGCTCCGCAAAACAACCGTTTTCGTGGCAACCCATTTTCAAAAAATAAAATAATTAAATAGTGACAGTGCATGGGAAAACCAGACATAATGGAATTTTGGCATAAATTGTGATTTTAATTTTGCATGGTGGAGCAAAGATTCCTTGTTAATACACAAAAGACCGAATTGAGTTATCTTGTCTAGTTTTTATGTTATAATTATTTGAAGTTTGGCATTCGAAATAGATCATTTGTAGAAATTGGGCATAGAAGAAACAACTTTTCCTCTTTGTTTCTATTGACTTGATTTAGAAAACAATCATATAAACAAAGAAATCATTCAAAATTGTCTTTTATACTGGTCGAATGCATAAAAATTGACATAAATATGCCCTAAAAAGAAAATTGATATTTTAGGGTTGTTGACTATTTTTGGCTTTTGCTAAAAACATTCTGAGCGACTTATATAGTTTTTTCCTATGCACCATTATTATTAATGTCCCTTTTTGATGGGCAAAGACACTTGCAGAAAACGTCAATTGTCTGAAAACTGTCTGTTTTTTCGAAAATGACGTCTTTTTTTGGGCCCTGAAAATGTAGTTTTGAACCCACATAGGCCTATGAATGACAATGTTGTCCGGATGCCATGGAAAATGAAATTGAACCCACACAGGCCTATGAATGACAATGTTGTCCGGATGCCATGGAACATGAAATTACGAATAAAGGCATCAACATTGCGAAAGCGTTGGGGGTTTTTATGCCTAAAAAAGGGGCTCTTTTTTCTGAAAATGGGGTGCCATGGAAACTGCTAACTTCTGGAGCACACGAACAAATCTGGGGAAAACAAACTGTTGTGATCTTTCATGGGGAAGGTCCCCAAAGGCCAACTAATCCCTTTGGCTGCAGCACCAGAGCCGGTGTAGTGTTCTCGGATTACCCTGTTCTCAAAATTTGAGCCGAGAACAACCGGTGCCAAGGCCCCCCTCCTTTGAGAGTCATAGTCTTAGAACTACGAGAGACTAAAAACTCTACCATGATTTTCCATCACCGTCGAAAATCATGTATTGTACAGCTCTCATGTTACTGCTGGCCCCATACTACAGGCTAATGTCAGCCAATAATAAAAGCCATTTGAGCAAGGGGCCTAAACGCCAAATAAAAGTACTACACCCCCATTAGACCTAGTACGGTATTCACGAGTGCGCCTTAAACATTTAACACGGGTAGTAACATGTCAATTAACTGTCAAGTACTTTATTTAGATAATTGGGCAACACACACACAGAACGATACACGCAACTGATCACAATAGATCCCACTCGGGAACTAATTAGCATAACAGTATTGTCAGTTTCTTCTATTGTTCTAATTTACATCATGTGTTCAGAAGAAATTCTGCTTAACGTCCTCCGGTCTGGAACAGACACATTATGGGACATTAGTAGATATAAAGATGGTGGGAACGATCCTGGAGGCAATGCCCGGAGGCAGTGCAACACCAGGAAAGTCCCGAATTTTTAACAATACAGATATTAACTGTTTAATTAAGACACACTCATGACTTACGTAGTGGATATGAGCAAGGCCTAGTATCCTAATCTAACTCAAACCCCGAATGACGTATGACGCAGCCCCATCACATGACGCTTCATGAAAGCCAGGACATCAAAGAGAGCCGACGGCATCATAGCGCCTGTGACACTTGCGTCACCAGGGGGTGACATGTCACATGACAGACGGCGAGGGGAGGGAGAACTGGGGGAAGGGGAGGGTGGTGGGGGTGGTGGAATGTCATAGATCTTACTATGGCGCGGGTCATTGTCGTTAAAACAAAGCACGGAGATCAAAGCGAAACAACCGCGCAGTCGTGAATCATGCAATCCAACAGTTTTAAAGGGGCACCATGACGGATGCGTTTTGCAAGATCACCAGGAAAACACCCTTTACGGAGATCGCAACACTTACTTTGCTCTGGTTTCCTAGAAATCAAACCGTCAAATCGGCGATTCCTCCTTGGCGGAGGTGCTGGAAGTCAAATTCTTTCACCCATAGAGAAGGCGTGTGCGGTCTCTTTTCGAATGGCCGCCAAATCGTTTGCACGAAAATTTTGCAATACAAGCCTTTTTATTTTATTTTATTTTAAATTTTATACAGTTTATCTAAAGCAGTTTCGCTCACAACAAAGGACATAGCTCCAATTTTTTAAATTTTATTACTGCACTACAAAAAACCACCAACAACGCTTCAACCACAATGAGTGGTCTCCACCCACCCCATCCAAAATTGCTACTCTCTCCGGCATCTCCGCCAAGGAGGAATCGCCGTTTTGACGGTTTATTTTCTAGGAAACCAGAGCAAAGTGAGTGTTCCGATCCCTGAAGAGGCTGTTTTTTCTGGTGATCTCGACGTGTTTCTTGCAAAAACTCATCCGTCAGGGTGCACCTTTAATGACTCATCCGTATGTTGTCAGGCTATTTGACTGAGAGAGAGTGACATGGGTGCTACTCTTTCATGTTTACACTCATTTCAGTATTTTGAATTTGACCAGAAATGAACTTCATTTTTTTTAAATTCATCCAAAAAAATGACCACAAGCGACTTGGGGCATTTTGAACTTGGTGGTTCTATCTTGGAAGTTCGCAAAGGCAATGTAATAATTTGACAAGGCTAATCAGGTTCAAACTGTCTCTGTCTATCATTTTAACCGTCCGACGGGGCTCTGCCCCTGTACCCTGCCGGGGCCTAGAGTCGTTGAACCCATGAGAGGAGAGAGAGAGAGAGAGAGAGAGAGAGAGAGAGAGAGAGAGAGAGAGAGAGAGAGAGAGAGAGAGAGAGAGAGAGAGAGAGAGAGAGAGAGAGAGAGAGAGAGAGAGAGAGAGAGAGAGAGAGGAGAGAGAGAGAGAGAGAGAGAGAGAGAGAACGAGAGAGAGAGAGAGAGACAGAGAGAGAGAGACAGAGACAGAGACAGAGAGAGAGAGAGCTGTAGACAGACACAGACACACAGACAGAGAGAGAGAGAGAGAGAGAGAGAGAGAGAGAGAGAGAGAGAGAGAG
>CM065706.1:15550172-15557672 GCA_017654935.2 Phymorhynchus buccinoides
TTTAGGGGCGAATCCTTCCCAAACAGCAAGCAATGAGAGACTTAGTGCGATTTTTCTCACGCCAGAGGGCATGACGCTCGTGTGGGGCTAATCCTCTCTATATTATTAGTTGGGGATAAAGAAAGAGAGAGAGACAGTGAGTGGTCCTACCATCTCTCTCTCTCTCACTACGCCCAAGTAAGAAAATCGCGTGATAAGCCTCTAGTGCATTGACTGCCCTCTGGCGTGAAAAATATCGCCATAGGTTGACCATTCGAAAGACAAAACGGGACGGGTTTTACGCGACACCGGTAGAGCGATCTCCCGTGGCAAGTTGACCAAAGTTAAGACAAAGAGATTAGTTTGTTGTTGAATGAATGAAAAATGGTGTTTTACGTCCTCTCGGTCATAGACACATATGGGACATTTGTAAATACAAAGATGGTGGGAACAATACTGGCTGCAATGCCCGGAGGCAGTGCAACACCAGTAAAGTCCCGAGTTTTTAACAATATAGATATGTACTATATGTAAGTAATGAGCATAGTATAGTATATTAGTTTGTTGTTAGTGAACCTGACGAAATTATAGTCAGGCGACAACACTTTGCACGTGGGTACCTCTTTCACGTGCTGACTATACATCATTTGATTGGATGACGGCAAGCGGCCATTTCAGTCACTTGAAAGGGTGTTTCATGAAAACTAACCCTAACCTAACCGGTTAAATCCCACGAGCGTATCAGAAATTCCAGGAGCCTTTTTCGCCCAACTTTTGTACTTCATGGGATATAAGGGATAGGGTTAGAATCAGCTTTAGGATTATTTTCGTCAGAATGAAAGATTTATAATTATAATTTAAGAAACTAAACAACTGCTCGAAGCGTTACCGTAATGTAAACTTGGCATTAAACGGTCGCCATTTTAACGGGAATGTCCCATGGTTTACGGCAACACTGTATCGGCGACGCTGAATTTAGAGGGTTTACGTTCGTTTTTCCTTGCTGATTATTTTATTTTTGTCCAAACTTTCCGTGACATGAAATTAACCCTAAACCGATTCTAACCCTATCCCTTGCCCCATGACAGTACAACAGTTGGGCGAAAAAAGGCTCCTGGAATTTCGGATACGCTCGTGGGATTTAACCGTGTTGGTTTTCCTTGTTTGCTTGTTATAAACAAACTGAAACTGGATTTGGGGGAACGGGTGGGGGTACGAAGTGTTGGGAAAAGATCACACCTCTTTTACTGGGAGTAAATTAATATGGCTTGCCGTTTCTTTTTTATTTTAGTATAATTCTTCTTCTTCTTCTTCTAGATTGTGTTACGTATTCACAATCAATTTCTTGGTACTGTTTGGTGTTACCCGGTAAGGTAAAAATTTTTTTTAAACTCGCGTATTATTATGAGTTTACCTTGTTGTAGGGATTTGTTCAAAGTGTTTATTTTATTTATTTATTTATTTATTTGGCTTTTAAACATCGAGAGAGAGAGAGAGAGAGAGAGAGAGAGAGAGAGAGAGAGAGAGAGAGAGAGAGAGAGAGAAAGAGAGAGAGTGATGTGCGTAATATTATTTATGTTCATGTTTGTGTATTGCATCTTTTCCTAATGATAAAAAAATAATGTATAGCTGTGTTGATTCAACTTTGCATCCACCCAGTATTTCATTTTCATTATTTTTTGTTCTTTTTCGTACATTTGTTTTCCACGTTTAATTCCGCCAATATTGCTGTGTACATTTTCTAACTGAGCACGCTATAAGCTTCGCTTGTTGTTGCTTCAGTCTGTTGTGTTTTATGTCTATTTGAATGTAATTGAATAATAAATCGTTTAAACCAGAGTGAGTCATTGAATCGCTTAGAAAATATTTTCATGATTAAAAAGGAGAAGTTCCATCCACCCAAAGAATGACGAACAAAAAAATCAAATAAACAAACAAAAGAGCAAACTGAACACTTTAGTAATAGCACACGTTACTGAATGTGACCGTTACTTTCTTCAACGAAAAAGTTGTCATTTGGTCAAAATGTAACCCCCCCTCTTCCTTCCTCATCAGTCACACAAAAAATCGCGTGCAAATTGTTTTTATTAAAATGGGTGGCGCGCCTCTGGCTGCGGCTCTCCAGGTGGGAGCAACCCGAATTTCAAAGAGATGCCTCTGTGACTATAAAGTACCTAATACCTAATAATACCTAACATACTTAAACCTAGATTTATAATATATGTTGTTGGTTCTTTTTTGCTTGATTAAACAAGATGATGGAAGTTATTTTAGAGAAAGAATTGTCTTTTAAATTTGTTTGTCATTTTAAATTATAATTGAAAAAAAAAATGCAAACAGGGCTTTTAATTCACAATTTGGAAATTGAAGAGCAGACAATCGTTATATGCAATTATAGCATTTCTTGTTACTTAAAACAAGCTAAAAAACCCAAAAAACAAACCAAAGCAAAATATTACAATTATCATAATTGTTTTGTTACTTTGTGGCGAAATATGGTTTTGATTCTCTTTAAGCTTTTATTGTTAAAAAGAAAGCCACCCTAAGTTAGGGCTATATTTTGCTGAACACTTACAGAATGTGACCGTTACTTTCTTCAGATTATTTTAACTCGTTATTTTTTTTAAAACATTGTGTTTCACGTTCTATTCTGTTCTATGATTTGTTTTTTGTTTCTAAAAGTTTTCTGCTTTTTTGTGTGGGAATGTATGTTTATTTAATTTGTTGGTTTTGAATGGGTTGTTGTCTTCTTCTTCTTCTTCTTCTTCTTCTTCTTCTTCTTCGCGAAGCGGGAACTATAATATTATTTTTGTATGATACGTCCGTGCGTGCGTGCGTACTGCCGCCCGTCCGTCCGTCCGCCGTCGAAGTAGCGGTCAAAAGTAAATCAGGCGAGGGAACTTCAAACCTGCTCGGGTTTCTCTCCCTTATTAACTTTTCCCCCCAGTTTAAGTATTCATAAACCAGACTTCATGGAATTCTGATCGCTTCTCGACCTTTTGGCTAAGACAGTGATTCGGGAACATAAATTTTTGTTTATACCCTGGTTGGTTTGTTCAGCCCGTCGTACATGGCGAAAGCCGATACGTGACGTTAAACTGAACTTCCATCCTGTTTACTCTACTCTTCGAGTAGTATTCTACTCAATTTGGATCTCTACTAGGGGAAGACGGGGTAAAAAGCGCATGGGCGGGTAAGAAGCCCACCCCAATTATCTCATGAAATAAAGACAATTTCAGTCAAATTTGCCCATGAGACGAATGCTAGACATTAACGCTCGTCTCATGGGCAAAATGAGACTGAAATTTGCTTCATTTCATGAGATAATTGGGGTGGGCTTCTTACCCGCCCATGCGCTTTTTACCCCGTCTTCCCCTACTCTTCAAAACTGAAAATAATGCTCTTTAATTCTTGATTTCTACTAGATTTTCAGTGAACATTATTTGATGGTTTAATGAATAAAACTACGCATTGTGCACCAAAGCGACTCATTTCAGCTGTCCAGACTACTCAAGACTCGTGTAGGGGGTAACCAGGTATGATAAACCTGGTCGGATGTGTGTGTGTGTACATGTGCTGCATGGTTTGTGTGTGTGTGTGTGTGTGTGTGTGTGTGTGTGTGTGTGTGTGTGTGTGTGTGTGTGTGTGTGTGTTTAAAAGGAAATGATTTTTCTCATGAGTTGTGATATATTTCTTGTGATATGATACTGTCTTTTGTTGTTGTGATTTGCTCATGTGATATTATTGAGTAATTTAGTAGTGTGGGTGTGTGGGTGTGGGTGGGGGGGGGGTGTGTGTGGGGTGTGTGTGTGTGTGTGTGTGTGTGTGTGTGTTTAAAAGTTTTAAAAGGAAATGATTTTTCTCATGAGTTGTGATATATTTCTTGTGATATGATACTGTCTTTTGTTGTTGTGATTTGCTCATGTTATATTATTGAGTAATTTAGTAGTGTGTGTTGTGTGTGGGTGTGGGGGGGGGGGGGGTGAGTGTGTGTGTGTGTGTGTGTGTGTGTGTGTGTGTGTGTGTGTGTGTGCGTGCGCGTGCATGTGTGGGTGTGTGTTTGGGTGGGTGTGAGAGAGAGAGGGGGGGGGGGTAAGAGAGGGAGAGAGATGGGGGGTAGAGAGGGTAACTGTGTTGCTTTGTTGATTTTTAGCATACATTATTATGATATGTTCTAGCATTTTATGATGTCTCTGTTTCTTTGCTATTGCTATTATATATATTGATTGTTTATCCTTTTTCTTATGTTTTCTAGACTTATGTGTATTATCCTATATTTTAAACAAATGATGGTTTAAGCTTTGTGTGCATGTGTCTGTGTGTGTGTGTGTGTGTCTGTGTCTGGGGAAATGAGAGAGAGAGGGGGGAGAGGGGATGGAGATTGGAGGAGGAAGGGAGGAGAGAGAGAGAGAGAGAGAGAGAGAGAGAGAGAGAGAGAGAGAGAGAGAGAGAGAGAGAGAGAGAGCTCTCAGAGAGAGAGAGATAACTAGGGTGAATGTGTGTTGATTTTAGCATACCTTTTATCATTGTTGTGGTATTCAGTATTGGTTTTAATAATCTAAACTTTGTTTTTGTGTATATTGGGATATTATTCATTTTAATTTAGTTTTATGCATATTGTCCCATTATTGTTTGTTTAAGCTGTGTGTGTGTGTGTGTGAGGGAGAGAGAGAGAGGGGGGGGGAGAAGGAGAGAGATTGGGGGAAGGGGGGGGGGGGGAGAGAGGAGAGAGAGAGGGGGGGGGGGGGGAGAGAGAGAAAAAAGAGAGAGAGAGGGAGAGAGAGAGCCAGGGTGAATGTGTGTTGACTTTAGCATACATTATTTTACATTGTTCTAGTATTCAGCATTGGCTTTTATAATCTAAACCTTGTTTTTATGTACCCCCTTTTATACATTTTGTTTGTTGTCCTATTATTACTTTTATACAAATTGTTTGTTTAGCTCTGTGTGTGTGTGTGTGTGTGTGTGTGTGTGTGTGTGTGTGTGTGTGTGTGTGTGTGTGTGTGTGTGTGTGTGTGTGTGTGTGTGTGTGCTATATTGTATTGTAATTTAATTCTTATGTATTTACTGTATATTGTCTTATTGTCTCTATTTGTATATGTGTTTTATGTGCATGCCAGACAAAGAATTTCTTTATGTTTTAAAGACAATAAATATTTTGATTGGGGGGTTGATTGATTAAACCGTTGCGCAGTTGCTTTGTCCGTCATTGGAAATGTTGCTCTTTTACCTCTGGCTGTAGGGTGGTAGAGGGCAGACCGTAAAAAAAAACAACCCTGTTTACTGGTTATCAGTCATCATCAGAGTCATGGGCAATGGTTGGTTTGCCTCATTTAAAAACGCGATATTTTGCTGGTTCTTTTGCAGTTGTTGCTGAGTGGTTTTTTTTTAAATTTAAATTTAATGTTTTTCCCCCGTGTTTTTTTTCTTTGGTGTGTGTGTGTGTGTGTGTGTGTGTGTGTGTGTGTGTGTGTGTGTGTGTGTGTGTGTGTGTGTGTGTGTGTGATATATCGCTGTTCCTTTTGTTGAGAACAGTTCGTTGTAGTTCGGCAGATATATATTTTTTGTGTGTTTTTGTTTTTTTCACTTTCTCTACTCTTTTCTCTTTATAAACAGACCTAGTTTGGGGGGTTTTCTGCAAAAAATTATTTCATAGTCTTAAGTTCTGTTTTGATGTGTGTCTTACACAGCCACTGACCAGATACCGCCAGAACTTCACAAAGAGACAGTCTGGGCGCTGCATCCATGATTCAGAATTTTTCTACAGTGACAGCAGCAACGTCGACAACAATAATAACATCATCAACAGCAGCAACAGCGACAGCAACAACAACAACAGCAACAGCAACAACAGCAGCAGCAACAATATCAACTTTGGGCGCAACCCGTCGTGAACCTACACCCTCCATCCCTCCCTCTCCCTCTCCTCCTGTCCCTCCCCCTCTTCCTCCTAGTCCTACGATCCTTCACCCTCCTTCCTCTGTCATGTCGGTGGCTGCCCTCCACCCCCACCACCAACCCATCTATTCCTCCCAACCCTCCCCCTCCTTCATCTTCTTTCCCAGGCCTCCCTCCCCACCACCCCCTTCCGCTACTACCTTCGTCACCCATTACCCCACCCCCCTCTCATCCACCACCACCCTGACCCCAACCCCACCTTTATCGTCCTCTTCCCCTCCTTCACAGCTAAGCACCCCCACAACCACCCCCCACCCCTGGGTCTACTACCCACAGTATTCCAACCAGAATCCAGCTTCACTGCGACAAAGACTTGAGCTCACACGGAGTCTGGAAGACCAAGCAAGACTAATCTACAAATGTGAAAGCAGTCCTCAGCAGTTCGGTAGGGAATTGTACTTTCCCTTTCATCAAATCAACCCAGCGTATATCAGCCTGCTTACAAACTCACCCGCAGTCCCTACGTTAGCTGCCCCTGCTTCGGCGGCATCTTTATCAGCGAGAGACCTTTCTGCCGATGCTGATGCAGCGCAGCAGGTCGTAGCTGCTGCTGCTGCTGCTGCTGCAGTTACTGCAGCAGGCTTTTCAGCGAACGGTTCTCCTCCAATGTTAATGGACAGGTCCACGATGTATAACTATTCTCAGCTTCCCCTGACTATGATGACGTTGACGCCACCTGATTCGTTGTCCACGCCTGTGGATTTGTCCGTTTGTTCTACCACGCCTGTCCTGGACAATGGTTTTGAAGAAGGGTCATCGTTGAGGAAGGCGGCTGCGTCGTCATCGACGTCGTTGTCGTTGCCCCAAGGTTGGCCGACCTTGCCCTTGTTGGCTGGAGCGGGGTTGGTGGCGGAGAAGAGTGAAGAAAGACCAGCAAGTGCCCCGAGGGATCGTTCTCCGCTTCCCCGCCTGAACCAGTCATTGGGGAGTGATGGTGAGTTTCTCTGTGTGTGTGTGTGTGTGTGTGTGTGTGTGTGTGTGTGTGTGTGTGTGTGTGTGTACATGCGCGCGCGTATGCGTGCAAGAGGGTGTGACAGGACGAATTGCTTTACTCGGGAACAGCAAAAACTGCTGTCTACTATCTGGCTCAGAGAGAGAGAGAGAGAGAGAGAGAGAGAGAGAGAGAGAGAGAGAGAGAGACAAGACAGACTGACTGATTCACAGAGAGATCCAAAAAGAAAGACAGACAGAGAGACAAACAGACAGACAGAGATACACAGAGCAGAAGGTTCAAGAATTAACATTTTAGAGAGAAGGGTAGTGATAGGTGAGGCTGGTGTAATGAGAGAGGTTCTGGTCGTTTTGAATAGGAGTTGGGGGCCCGTTATTAGGAAAACAGTCTGCTTTGTTGACAACATTTTGCGGTCACTAACTCCAAGAGCCTTACGAGTACGACCCAACCTCGATCGTCCCTTCACTCATGTTTTGACGGACCGAGGCACATTTAACTCGCCGGTCACTGTACCTGCTCGTACATAATCGTTTGCCGGACAGGGATCGTAGGCATATCGGTTGATTTATTGGTGGAGGGGGTACGCTTAGTTTGTTCTCGTTAACAGGGTG
>CM065706.1:15562672-15565172 GCA_017654935.2 Phymorhynchus buccinoides
TTTGCCAACAACTGAAAAAGCCTAAGCAGTGTCGCTTCTTTGAACAAGGAAAGCGTCAACAAAATGACAGGCTGCAGTTTCTCTTGCGCAATGTTAATAAGGGCAGACGGCTTTCTCAGCCCAGCTGAGCTAGGGTTATTTATGCCCTCTATTTTTGTTGTTCGCACACATACACTACGCACACACACGAGCTTCGCGGAATACTGCATGCTTGTTTTGGAGGGGAAAGCCCTTTCATTTTCTCTTCCCCCGAAATATCCTCCCAGCGCAAGTTATGTCCCCTGTCTGACCCAACTCTCGGTGCACGGAGTCCGCTTTGGTTGCCTGGAATTCCGGTAACTAAGCAGACGACACGACGCTCTTGCTCAGGAGAGAAAGTGATTCATTTGGAGCTGGGTTTTCGAAAGTAATTTACAGCAAAGCTAATGAACTTGGGTGTGGTTTTCGAAGGGGAATGTAGTAGGTGGACTGTTGAACTTAAAATAAACGCTTTGTGAGTTTGTATTGTTATCAAAGTTTGTTTTTGTTTTTGTTTGAGTGGAAGAGAATAATGTCAAACACGCAACAGATTGGTTCTTTATTTTCTTTGCTTCAATATTTAACAGATTGGTTCTTTATTTTCTTTGCTTCAATATTTGTTGATGCTGTTCTTTTTGTTCTTTTTCATATAGCCAATGACATATGTTTAATGACATCATGATTCTGAACAATTATAAATCATTCACTTATTACGTTGAGAAAAGTTGAAATTAGAGACTCAAACAAGTTAAAGTAGTAAGGACACTAGGTGGGTTTTTTAATACAAGATAAGAGAAGTTTGCATTGGAAACGCTTAGCTTTTTTTTGTAGTAAGCTTATATATAATGTGCTGTCTCTGCATTTTCCCACGATATACAGTTTGTTTCTTCTTGCACGTTGCAACATGCACTTTTATTGTGGGTTTTGTTTATATTTCTTTTACAAAAAGAAAACATCCTGGTCTGCTAATGTCTTGTGCAATAAACCTAGCTTGTAAATTCAGCACTTTCGTGGGGTTTTTTTCTTATTGGGGGGTGTAGGGGGCGGGGGTGGGGGGAGGGGGAGCAAGGCCAAGTTTGTGAGAAAATGTTACAAACATTGCATCCTCACAGAGTGTCTCTGTGTGTGCTCATGCTGAGCATGAGAACGGACCGTTATCCAAAGAAACAAACGAGGAATTTGGGCAAATTAGACAGTTTTAAATGCAAAATGAAGACTGAACCACCTCCACCACCTCCATCACTACCTCTTCCATTTTCTGTTTTTTTTCCCTTCTGAGTCTGACGTTGCGACTTTGTTGGAGACACCATTCTCACGATGCTGGTTGGCCATGATCTCAGGGCCTGATTTCCCTGTCTGGAATCAAAAGTCAAGGTCCCCAACACACCCTTGCCCCACCCCCACCCCTACCTAGCCTACCCCCACCCTCTGTCTCTCTTGACTGGCATATCGTGTGTCTACATTTCTCTTTCTTTCTCTCCCCACGTGTTGTTTATTTAGTTCAAGGTAAATGACCACTTTCTGATAAAGAAAAACCTCCCATGGAGACATTTTCTGACATTCTGTGATTTATGGGTTGAAAACAAAATGTTCTGAAGATTTTTTTTCTTCTTCTTAAAACATGTGGTTCTCAAGGCATTTTGGCGTTTTCCAGTTAAGATTTGAAACGTGGATAACATTTTGAAGGAGGTAGGGGCAGGGTAGAGGAATGGAGAAGGGGATTGTTTGCGTGGAGATTCAATGGGGGGTGGGGACAAGGGTGTCTGCCCATAGATGACTTTAACGTCCTTATTTTTTCTCCCCGGGGTTATCTGATGGCTTAGTGACCCTGTAAGGAAGTCGAGCGACTTTTCTTCTTTTTTTTAATTTTATTTTTGTATTCAAAATTTTTGTCCTTGTCTTGAAAACATGTGGTGTTGGCCTTATGTTGGTAAGTTTTACAGCATCCGTCACAATGTTCCCTGACTCTCTAACCGTCACCCATACCCACCCTCCCCCTTCTTCCCATCCACCCCCCCCCCCCTTCTCGCGTGTGCACGAGACCCCAAAGGGTTAATGTTGCCCGTTTTTATTAGAAAACAAGAACTTGCATGCCATTGAAAGGCAGCGAAGTGTCCATTGTCAGAGCTGCATGTCGTTCGTGGGAAAACATGTTTTGTTGGCTTCATTTTCCAGACTCTATGTTCCCTTGATTTCTCGAAAAAACATCCCTCTTTCTCATTCTCTCCCTCCACTCTCTCTCTCCCCCCCTCTACCCCCTCTCTATCTTCAGTCTGTTTTCATTTTCTTTTTGTCTGCCCAAAACAAGAGAGCTAAGGTTTCTCCTTTTGGAAGTGGATGATGCTGAGGAATAAGCTTTCAGTTTCTTTCCTTCTTTCTGTCTGTCTTTCTTTGGTTTCCTCGTGGAGTCTAGTTTCAAGGCCAGATAGATAACATTAGAGAGTTTAATCACGATACGATAATTACCAGCGTTTATCCTTTT
>CM065706.1:15575172-15582672 GCA_017654935.2 Phymorhynchus buccinoides
ATGGTACATGGGACCAAAATATGGTGAAATGGTGAGAAAAACAAATAACTGTATATCATTTATAACTGTGTATTGCCTGATTCAGGAAACGGGTGCGCTTTGTGTGTGTGTGTGTGTGTGTGTGTGTGTTATTGTTCTTGTAAATTTAAATGGATGATACTTTTGACATAGTATTTCTGCAATTTATAAAAATGTATGCATGTCTACACTCAGTTGTGGAAACGTTCCTGTTGGAGAACTCCTATTTGGTGAAAAATACACTTATTTTGGATTTCAAATACCTGAAGCCCGATTTCAGGGTAAACAGGTCTGACAACAATGGGATATGAAGCTCTGTGTATTCTTGCTGTTTATATATATTAGAAAAAAAGAGGTAATTCCAACTCATCAAAATGTGTAGCCTTGTTGCCTTGATTAGAATGGTGACTCGATAGATGCGGTAGAGAGGATACCGAATGGATATGGATATATATATATAAGAAAGGATTTGAAATGTTCTTTGTTCTTCTTGTTGTTGGACTACAGACGTAGCCATTTTATGGACGGATTTTAATGGCTTCGAGGGTGAGCACGAGGAAGGATTTTTAATTGCTCTTTTACTACTGTCTTCCTCTTGCTTCTGTGTTTTGATAGCAATGAGGATTTTCTCAAATTATTGACTGTAATGAGCAGCTTAGGACGCACATTTCACCGCCAGGTGGCAATCAAACCAGTATGGGCTTCTTAGTTGGGGGTAGAGAGAGAGAGAGAGGTGGGGGGCTCATTCCCCCCTCTCTCTCTCTCTCTCTCTCTCTCTCTCTCTCTCTCTCTCTCTCTCTCTCTCTCTCTCTCTTTCTGCGTGAGAGAGAGATTATAAATTAATAATAATAGGATTAGACATGTGGAGCATTGATCGAAGTTGGATGATCAACAATGTATATGTTGTGGGTGAGTGCGCGCGTACGCTTGCGCGCGATTGTGTGTGTGTGTGTGTGTGTGTGTGTGTGTGTGTGTGTGTGTGTGTGTGTGTGTGTGTATGCGCGAATTATTGCTTTAAAGATTGTTGTTAACACAGTTACTTGAATACATGTTTTCTTTCATTTCAGGCATTATGTTTATAAGTTCTGTTTCTTATCGTTTCGTTCGCCGTTAGTATGTTTTGTTATCTCTCTCTCTCCCTTGGCATTAAGGCTGTAAAAAGCTATTGTCAATAAAAAAAATGTCCAGTGTCTCTCTCTCTCTCTCTCTCTCTCTCTCTCTCTCTCTCTCTCTCTCTCTCTCTCTCTCTCTCTCTCTCTCTCTCTCTCTCTCTCTCTCTCTCTCTCTCTCTCTCTCTCTCCCTCTCTCTCTCACTACCCTAACCAAGAATATCACGCGCTAAGCCCCAACTGGTTTGATTGCCCCCTGGCGGTAAAATGAGCGTCCTAAGTTGACCATTCGAGTTGTTATTGTTGTTGCTGTTTTAATCTTGTCAGCTTAACGTGTACACTAGCCTTATGTTTGATGTTGGTGATCTTTCCTTCAGCTCAAAAGAATGATGATATGGACTTAAACGGTCTTTGGGACCTGGTGTTCGATTTTAATTCATGGCCAATGTTTTTACTTTCAAGTTAAGAGTTGAGTTGCGTGTTTCTGTCGGCTTAAAAGGAAATGTGATCAATTCGTGTGCCTTAGCTTGCAGTGTTAGGCTTAGTGATAAATTCTCTGTGTGTGACTCTCTCTCTCTCTCTCTCTCTCTCTCTCTCTCTCTCTCTCTCTCTCTCTCTCTCTCTCTCTCTCTCTCACTGTCTCTCTCTCTCTCTCTCTCTCTCTCTCTCTCTCTCTCTCTCTCTCTCTCTCTCTCTCTCTCTCTCTCTCTCTCTCTCTCTCTCTCTCTCTCTGTGTGTGCTTGAGAGAGATTCTTCTGCCCAAACACATCATATACTGTACTGGTGGGTGCTGCCTTAACTTTGATTTTAATTCACCCACACTCTGTAATATATATAAACATTACAATCCAAGCTAGTCTTTTATTTTCGATAATCCATTGACTGTTGGTTGTTGTTTTTATCATTTCCGTCCTGTTTTCAAATTATGTGAGTTTTATGTATCGACAATCAAGACGACATGGGAACAATACTGCTGTTGTGGCCTTACAATACTTGTGTAAAATATCTTCTTCTTTTTCTTCGATCGCTCAGACAGTTTCCTGTCAATTATGAGCGCAGATGCGTCATGCTGCCGTTATGCGCCTAACTAAGAAATAGTTGGGCCCAGCAAGTCCGGCTTCGGCTGGAGGAAATGGTTTTGAAAGTGTTTCGTGAAAAAAGGCAGAAGAATGGACCGGTACGGCAGAAAGATAGTAGATGACAGTGAGCAAAGGGAAAAGGCAGAGTCAAAGAGAGCGACAGATTAGAGGAAGTTGCAAGCACAGAACTTCCAGAAGGTGGGGGAACTATTGATGCAAAAGACCCCCGGTATCCCCACGGGGGGGTGTAAGATATGATTATGCGTTTGTGTTTGTTGTGAGGCCCAGAAGGGCCGAGCTCTTAGCGCGCTCTTGGTTTCCGTCCTATGTAGCATGTTTGACGTCACTTCCGCTCGTGTTGACTTTAGTTCGTGGACGCTTCACATCCTGCCTCGTGTGATCAGCTCTTCAGCAGAGATGAGTGAAGCAAAGAACACCTTCTGCAAGAGTGAATGCCCTTGGTGGGTGGGGGGGAAGATGTTTGAGTACTGACCAAACAAGGGTATAACTCTCGCCAATAACCCTATTTGAGGCCACTTAATAGCTGCCTTTTGCAAGGGTGAATGCCCTTGGTGGGTTGGGGGAAGATGGTTGAGTGCTGACCAAACAAGGGAATAACTCTCGCCAATAACCCTATTTGAGGCCACTTAATGGCTGCCTTTTGCAAGAGTGAATGCCCTTGGTTGGGTGGGGGAAGATGGTTGAGTACTGACCAAACAAGGGTATAACTCTCGCCAATAACCCTATTTGAGGCCACGTAATGGCTGCCTTCTGCAAGAGCGAATGCCCTTGGTGGGTGGGGAAAGATGGTCGAGTACTGACCAAACAAGGGAATAACTCTCGCCAATAACCCTATTTGAGGCCACTTAATGGCTGCCTTTTGCATGAGTGAATGCCCTTGGTGGGTGGGGGAAGATGGTTGAGTACTGACCAAACAAGGGAATAACTCTCGTCAATAACCCTATTTGAGGCCACTTAATGGCTGCCTTTTGCAAGAGTGAATGCCCTTTTTGGATACTGATCAACAAGGGCTTAACTCTTGCCGTCAAAGGCGTTAATAACCCTAGTTGTTGCAGTGGCCAATAAAGGGGGGGGTGGGGGTGTCGACTCACACGATTTCAATCGTACGATGATCCAACTGTGACGACGTCTGTCAGGCACGATTCTCATGAAATGCTACTGTCTAAATGTATCCGATGAAATCCTGCTATTATCATTCACTATTATTAGCCATGTACACCCCAACACCCGAGTGACAAAACATTCAAGTCACAAGTCACAACATTTCATTGTCCTTAAAAAGGAAATACAGCTTGTGGTGGCACGTAAAAGTAAAGCATAAAACATAAAACCCAACATATCACAGGTCTAATAACGCAACATTCACGCAAAACACGCTCACGTATTTAATATAATGATAATAGTAAAATACTCTGCTACAACAGTAAAGATAATTCATCACAGATTCGTGTGTGGTTCGGGACTACAAACATCGTGAACGAAAGAAGTAGGATTTCATCTCGGATTCACGAAGACAAGTAGTATTTCACGAGAATCATTCCTCACAAATGTCACAGTTGGATAGTCGTAGGGTGGCAGAGTGGTTAAGACGTTCGCCTGCCAAATGTAACGCGTGAGTGACCCGGGTTCGAATCCCGGCCTCTAGTGTGACAGGGAAAATCGAACTGAACGTCCAGTCCTTCGGATGGGGACTTATAGCTAGTCTGACCGGCCGTGCGCTTTACGCACGTAAAAATCCCACGGCAGTTGGAAGTCGGTAAGAGCAGGGAGAAATCCCGCTGCCTGGTATGGCCAAATTGATAGCTAGGTTTTTCAAGTGTGCCCACACACACCCTCCTCACCCTGTACCCCCCCCCCCAAAAAAAAAATTGTTTTTTTTTTAAATTGGGTAGGCGCGGCGACGCGCTCTCCGGGGGAGAGCAGCCCGAATTTCACATAGATAAGTCTCTGTGACTAGCATATAACAAATACAAAAAAAGCAAATACTGTTGAAATTGTGCGTGTGAAGTGGCCCCTGTGCATTTCTTCTCTCTACTGACATTTGCTGCTAGGCCCTTGACTAAATGTCATTGGTTGATATTAGCCCGAGGTTAGGGCCAATAGTACAGTGAGAAATGGCAGTTTTCAGCGGTCCCTCAACGATCACGCATACCCCAGAGTTTCAGTTATGAATATGAGATTGATGATGATGATGATGGTGATATGCATGCAGACCTGTTTACTCTACTCTTTTCGAGTAGTATGCTACTCAATTTGGACCTCTACTACTCTTCAAAACTGAAAATAATGCTCTTTAATTCTTGATTACTACTCATTTTCGGTTAACATTGTTTGATGGTTTAATGAATAAAACTACACATTTTGCACCCAAACTACTCATTTCAGCTATCCAGACTACTCAAGACTTGTGTAGGGGGTAAACAGGTCTGTATGCATGATATCGCTTACGTTGAATTCCCATGTGTGGCCTACGTTGAGACGACATAAACGTGCATTTGTTTGTGTGTGTGTGTGTGTGTGTGTGTGTGTGTGTGTGTGTGTGTGTGTGTGTGTGTGTGTGTGTAGGTGTGTAGGTGTGTGTGTATAGGTGTGTGTGTAGGTGTATAGGTGTGTGTGTAGGTGTATAGGTGTGTGTGTAGGTGTATAGGTGTGTGTGTGTGCTAGGTGAAGAAATGTTCTTCCACTACGTTTTGTTTGTACACTGAACCATAACATGCAATACATAGTGCATCCTTTTTTACGTGTTTTTTTTCTTCCGGTTTTGATCTTTTTAAAACTTTTATTTGACTCTCCTTGTTGTCCGTCACCGAAGGTGAACGGACTTTTGTTTTTATTGTCTTTAGTGTTTCACAAAACAGGAAAACGTTGTTGTTTTTTCTCGTATGTATGTGGGGGTTTTCTCCCAAAATGCTGCATGATTATTACTTTGCATGCGTGTATACTTTTCTCTGCACATCATTATCCTTGACGCTTACATTGACAGTTATACTGCGCGCTTAAATTTTGTACATAGGCCTCATGCATATGATAATCACATACCGCAGCATTCGTGTAAAAAGAAAATACAATGCTGGGTAGCTTGATAATTATGTTGATCTACCCCCAACATTTTGTTGTTGTTGTTGCTTGCGTTATTGCAAGGAGTCACCATGTTCATTTTATTTTGACAAAAAAACCTTTTGTGTTTGAATTTTCCCCTGGTGTTCGTTTGTATAAGGCCAAGTGCACATTCACAAAACACTTCCATACGAAAACTCATCCCCAATCCGCAACAACAAAAAACCCAACGCAATGACTACGGTATAGTTACGCCGTTGTTGCAACGGTCGACCATGTTCCTAGTCAAATTTTTCGTCAACAAATGCATTTTCTTATTTCGTATATTTAACGCATCAAAGTTTGGTCAAACTATAGAATCGGGTTACGGATAGGGTTAGGAACATGTTAGAGTCAATGTTAGTAGTTTTTCAAGACACTTGCTCACATTTTTTTGCGTCCCGTGATTGAGCCCCGTAACCGTAGCCCGGAGAATGTGGGTAACGGACCCGTAACTCTAGCCTCTGCCCCCAAAAAATTCGGGAAGTAAAAATATAGAGTGTGCACATTAAACCATGAAACTCATCCGCAGTCTCATCCGCTTATTTCATATACAAGTGAATGGGGTTTCCGAACGGAACTTTGCGGATTGCGGATATAATGTGCACAAGCCGTAAGGGCTAAGGATAATAAATTATTAATTGTTTTTTTTGTTTTCTTTTCAGAGAGAGTAGATTGTTCGGTCGTTTATTCAGGTTCGTTTTGTTGGTTTACCTACAGTGACAATGCATTTGTTCTTTTGGTTTTTTTTTAACTTTTAAAAATAATGTCAAGATTGCCAGAATTGAGAAATTAGGTTGGTTGTCTTTGAGGTAAAACGGTAGACCTAATCAGTGTTATTTTTGTTTCATTGGGACTGGTTTGCATAGCCTTTAGAAAGTAGGAGGGAAAATAACTGGATTACTTTAGACGATTTGAAACAAGCAAACCAATGTGTGCTGAATTAATATTTGTGTGATTAAGAAAAAAAAGAAGCGTAATTTTAAAAAACAACTCCCTTTTTTCCTTATACACGGTTTGAAACAAACAAACCAATGTGTTCTTAAAATGTGTTTGTGTGCGTTTGTTTCCATGAAGTATCATAAGAGAATGCCTGTCATGGCAATGCCTTGACAGTCATGGTTTATCCAATTACTTTGTTTCATGCGATGATTCGGGGCAGTGGGTGGATGCCTCGTGCCTCCATACGGGGAGCTGGACAACCCCGCCCCCTCCATGAGTCTCCCCCCGTGGGGATACCGGGGGGGGGTCTTTCGTAAAAATAGTTCCCCCACCTTCTGGAAGTTCCGTTGCTTGTAACTTCCTCTAATCTGCCACTCTCATTTAGGTGACTCTGCCTTTTCCCTTTGCTTTCTATCATCTACTATCTTTCTGCCATACTGGCCCATTCTCCTGCCTTTTAAAAAAATCTTCCAAATAATTGTTCGCCGTTGAGCTCCTCCGAAATCAGAATGTGTCGGCTGTACGCAGCGGGGAGACCAGTGAAAACTTAAAACCGGACACATACATACCTTACCCATTATGGCCATATGGCCTGGGAACGCAGAAGAAGAAGAAGAAGAAGAAATGCGATGATTAATATCAGACAGTGATTATCAATCATTAACTCGCATGCTTTTATTTACGTCAAATATATAGTATGATGTGTGCGTGTGTGACATACGTTTGTGTCAGTGTGTATGTGTGTGTGCATGCGTGCTTGTAGGTTTATGTGTCAGTGTGTGACTTCCCTCCCCCCCCCCCCCCCCCCCATCTAAGCATGATTTAAGGCAGCAAACCGCATTCCTTCCGATCCAATCTACCCTTCTGAACATTCTGTTTGCTTGTTTGTTTGTTTGCGCATGTTTGATTCTATTTGAATCGTTACAATTACACTAACAATATATAATAATGCTCATTTTGTGTCCCGACTGGAGTTTCTGATGTTAGAACAACAACAAAGAATCCAAACGCGAACATTCTAAAATATTATTTAATAAACTACACGTGGTCCTTGAAATCCAAGAGTGTGGTGCCATTGTTGGCCCACATTCCAAACAAAGATAACGAAAGTATTTTTGGTATGAGCCTTATCAATGCACACAATAATTTTGTCGTGTGTGTGTACGCGCGCGCTCGCAAGGTGTGTGTACGCAGCATTCTGTAGGCTACTTTCTGTAGAATTGTTAGTCTCATTA
>CM065706.1:15587672-15590172 GCA_017654935.2 Phymorhynchus buccinoides
ATATCTTTGATAGATGTACTGGAGTTTTAACCTTCATAATTTTATGAGAGAAAGAATTTTAATCATATTTTAAATGCTTTTCCATTTTTACACGAACATGGAACCATACATTTTTGTAATGCATTTCGTGTCACCACACATCCAATGAATTACCAGTAGACTCACGTGGAAACAAACAAACGGGGATGGACTTACTTAAATCCAGGCAACTAACACCGTATTACCTTTAAACATACATCGTCATGGCAACCCGCCACCATTCGTGTTGAGCCTCGGAAATATGGTAGGCGAAACGCGTCGATAATTAACTTTCATAATTGGCTTTTCTATCAGCGCTCGCGGCGGCGGTCAAACAAGCTAACAGCAACCGCAGGGTGTAGCACGGAGGCTTGGGAGTTGGGGGCACAATAATTCATGCTGAGCATGCGTGTACCTTTTATGACGTCATATCCCGGATATGACGATGGGCGGGTTCCGGTAAGGATTAAAGGGGATCGCGGGGAGTGGGATAGATAGGCGTTGGTGTCTTTCTGTGTACTTAGCTCCATGACATAAAGGTTACTTACTGTTTGATGAGTAGGTGATGGTATGGAGTATGAGTCTACTAGTAGGGGGGGGGGGGGGGGGATGAGGTTTGGGTGGTATGGTGGCGCAGATTAATAAGCAAACAAAAGGAAAGGAGAGAGAGAGAGAGAGAGAGAGAGAGAGAGAGAGAGAGAGAGAGAGAGACAGACAGACAGACAGACAGACAGACAGACAGACAGACAGAGAAGACAGACAGAGAGAGAGAGAACACTGAACACTGAACATTAAAAAACTTTATTTAACAAGGATAAAGATTTTAGGCGATGTCTATTCTTACAATCTGTCATTTGACCGCTAATATGCTGTTAAAAGAGAGAGAGAGAGAGAGAGAGAGAGAGAGAGAGAGAGAGAGAGAGAGAGAGAGAGAGAGAGAGAGAGGGGGGGGGGGGCAGACAGACAGATATAAAAGTTGGGGCCTTCGTTATGCTAGGGAGGGCAACTAAAAGGGACCAAGCGAAATCAACAAAAGGAATGATATCCAATGAAAAATAATCTGAAAGAGAAAGAGCTTTGAACGTCGTTTTATGTGACGGCAACACAGTTCCACCGAAGCTTGGTTAAATGGGTGTGAAGTTGGGAGGTCTGGCCTCCTCTTCATGTTGTTCAATTATGAACAGAAATTCAAACGACCCTCCCCCCACCCCTACACAACAATTCTTCTCCCCCCACCCCTATTATCGTTACTTTTGTTATCTTTCTCTATTATCCCTGACTCTTTGACTATCCATTTGTATTATATTTGTGTTCTTTGTAAGTGTGTGAGCGTGTGTGTGTTTCCGTGTGTGTGTGTGTGCGTGTGCGTGTGCGTGTGCGTGCGTGTGCGCGTGCGCGTGCGTGTACGTGCGTGTACACGCGTAAGCGTCACGCTGATGTAAACTTTCAACAGAATCTTAACGGTCAACATTTCCCCAGAATCCCCCGAGCATTGGCTCAAAGAATTTCAACCGTTAATTGTTGTGGACACTATGCAGTCATATCTTTTTGAAATCAGGTATATCTCCATTCCGCCCTCAGCCCTTGACCCCTAACCCCCGTCCCTTACCCCATGACTGTGTTGTGGTGTTTTTTTAATACCACCTGCGTTTCATTTTTTCTTCTTGTTTTCACACCTTTACGTAGGCCTACGTAATTACAATTTCCCCAAACTACCCACCACCACTAACATCATCACCATCCATGCATAGCATAATTATACACGTATCACCACACCCTTTAAAGACCCCCCACGTCACGTGTCACATTCCCTCTTATGCTAGGAAGGTTAAGATACACAGACGCGCCTCGATTAAGTCCCTTGTGGGTTTTTCCTGGGTAGCTGTGGCCCACATACATATGTCCCCAACTTCAAATTGAGGCTGCTCTTTAAAATGATGTTTCGGTTTGAACTTGGGGGCATTTGTATGGGAGTGAGACCTTGTCAAAACAAGATTTAGGGATTTAGGGATTAGGGAAAACACGTGAAACCCGTGATTTTGACACGTGATCTGGTGGGTCTTTAAATCCCTTGGGTTTTTTCCTGGGTAGCTGTGACCCACATACAAATGCCCCTAACTTCAAATTGAGACTGCTCTTTAAAGACCCACCAGATCACGTGTCAAAATCACTGGTTTCACGTGTTTTACCTCTTATAGCTGGTAAGAAATCTTGTCTTTACCAGGTTTGACAAACATACAAATGCCCCCAAATTGAAAACGAAACATCATTTTAAAGAGCAGCCTCAATTTGAAGTTGGGGGTATTTGTATGTGGGTCACAGCTACCCAGAAATAAACAAGGGACTTAATCGTGGTGGGTCAGTGTGTCTTTAAGGCAAACTCCATGGCCCTGGCGCGTACAACAAGGTCATATGACATCACCGCCAGCAAAGGTGATACCTTTTCACGTTTTCTCTCTTGGCTGCAAACTAAAAATGATAA
>CM065706.1:15600172-15607672 GCA_017654935.2 Phymorhynchus buccinoides
CAAAAACCAATCGAACCGAATTGGATTGCAGCTGCATTGGCTTGTGGTGATGATGGTGATGAGTTTAGCGTCCTATTAAGCATAGCCTCTTAAGGACAGTATTCCTGAAGACGAAGTCTTCTCGGTGAGGTGGTGGTGATGATGATGATGATGGAGTTGATGATGGGACAGGAGTTCCTGACGTGGCAGACGTCGTCGTAGATGATTCCCACACTTCGTAGCACCATACCCCTTACAGACGAGGGAGCACCTCCAGTTACTGGAACAGTCGGACGGAATCCGAGTCCAAGAATATCTTGTCCTGATGCTGGAGTCAGGATCCGTGTAGGTTCTTGATCTTGATGCTGGTGTTGGCATCTATTGGGCGGTAGGAGACTTGAGCATTGTGAGACAAGCCGAAGGTTGTCCAGGTGCTCCTGCAGTCCGCTGGTCTTGTATTGTTGGTGTTGTTTGTCTCCCCCAAAGGCTGTCTTCAGGGCCACCGGGGCCAGTCGAGTCATCTCTGCTGGCGGGCGTGGTCCTTCAAGAGGGGGATGTGGCTGCCCGGCTAAGGGCTACTATTATATTTCTAGTACACTATTCTTGGTTGCCTCAGGTGAAAGACAATTCCATTCCACCATGCCCAGCCCTTGGGAAGCTGGTAGGAAGGCAGGAAGGAAGAGGAGACAAGACGTTCAAGACTGCACATGGTCATCTCCAAATATGGAAAGTGACGTCATTCGCGTAACAATGTCCGTTTTAAGCGAAAGTTTAGAATTTGTATCCTTTCAATCTGAAATTAAACTGACCCTGTCCCTAACTCTAACCCTATCCCCCCCAACCCTAACCCTAACCCAAATCTTAAACCATCAAACGCACAAACAATAAAACTTGACTAAAAATTGGGGGTTCCATACTTGGAAATGATCATGTGCATTCTTGAACGCCTAGTGAAGAGGAATGAGAACAAACAAAAACCACCACTTTAGCTGAAAGAAAAAGACAGACAGAGTGGAGGGATTGGGGGAAATATAAGACTAAAAGTAGAGAGGATGATTAATGGCTGTAGAGGTGAAATCGGTGCAACCTCCCCGCTGTGCAAGGTGTCGCCACTTTGTTGCGGGTCTCCGCAGGTCTGGGCTATCATTAGCAACGACGGATCTGGCTAATTGCCTCCCCTGTCCGCTTCTGGGAGGTCCATGTACTGTACTGTGAGCACTGAGTTTGATGGGATAGAAAATGAATTGTAACACAGAGAGAGAGAGAGAGAGAGAGAGAGAGAGAGAGGAGGGGGAGACAGAGAGACAGAGACAGCAGAGAGACAGGGGGGTGGGAGGAGAAGAGAGGAGGGGGGGGGGGGGGGGACGAAGGGATTAAACTTTATCATCATAATCTGTCTGGTACAAAATCAGTTTTCAAAAAAAACACCAAGCCAAATAGTGGTAAAATTGTACAAAGACACCCCCCCCACCCCCCCTCACCCCCAACCCTCCTCATGTTTCCGAATCTCGATATCCAAGTCTGGTTCTTTCAGGTTCATGACAATAACCCTAGGCTGATCCTAACCCTATCCCTTTCCCGAGAATGGCAGATCTACTTCTCTTGGACCAACGGTAGATTCGCAAGCTCAACGATCTAAAAAACTTGCGGGTATGTAGATTTATTCCAACCGTTGTAGCTATTTTTTAATTATAAAATTCGTCTTGCTTTTCAGTGTGATAACTGTGCATGCACATGCGACTCCATTTTTGTGTGTGTGTCCCGAATCCAAACAAGTTCAGAGATCAAATCCAAGGGAAGCAACTTCTTTAGCATAGCTACAGATTGTCACTTCCTGTATTCTGTCTAGATTAGATTATTGCAATGCCCTCCTCCTAGGCCTTCCTACAACCTCTCTCCAACCTCTTCAACGTCTTCAAAATTCTGCCGCGCGCCTTGTATTCAGAGTACCAAAACGGCACCATACATCAGATCTTTTAATGAAACTACACTGGCTCAAAATCGAATACCGAATCAAATACAAATCTGCCTGCCTCTGCTACAAAATCGTTACAAAAGACGCACCAGCCTATCTTTGCAACCTTTTCCAGATCTACGTTCCTGCCCGTAGCCTTCGTTCTTCCTCTGATGACCGTAATTTTCAAATTCCCTCTTACCATCGGAAACAACACGGCTCCAGAGTATTTTCAGTTTCAGCTGCTACACTCTGGAACTCACTCCCTTTCAGCCTTCGTCATGCCAAATGCTTTGTAACGTTTAAGTCTGCTCTGAAAACCCACTACTTCAAACTGCAGCTGCAGAGTACATCTAAAACTTAAGAAATATTGCCAGCCACTCTATTTGTCCATCTTGTTATGTGTATGTGTGTCATCACGTGTTCTGTGTGTGTGTGTGTGTGTGTGTGTGTGTGTGTGTGTGTGTGTGTGTGCGTGCGTGTGCGTGTGCGTGCGTGTGCGTGTGCGTGTGCGTGCGTGTGTGTGTGTGTGTGCGTGTGCGTGCGTGCGCGTGCGCACGTGCGTGTGTGTGTGTCTGTGTGTGCGCGTGTGTGTATGTGTGCGTGCGCGCACGTGTGTGTGTGATGTATGTGAGCGTGCACATGTTTGTGTTGTGTGTGTGCGTGTGATGCGTTCATGTAGGCCACTATATGAGTGTACGTATGCATGGTGTGTGTGTGTGTGTGTCAACATTTCTAATTTTAGCTTTATACTTATGGCGGTACCATAGCCGATGAGGTTTAACCGAGGCGTGGTTACTGCTACACTTATCTGTATTGTTAAACATTCGGGACTTTACTGGTGTTGCACTGCCTCCGGGCATTGCCTCCAGTATCGTTCCGGCCACCATCTTTGTATTTACAAATGTCCCATATGTGTCTGTTCCAGACCGAGAGGACGTAAAACACCATTTTTCATTCTTCATTCGTGTGTGTGTGTGTGTGTGTGTGTGTGTGCGTGCGTGTGTGTGCGTGTGCGCGTGTGCGTGTGCGTGCGTGCGTGCGTGCGTGCGTGTGCGTGTGCGTGTGCTGGCTGTGTGTGTGTTGTTATGTGTGTATGCTGTTGTGAATATATATATACTGTTATTTCATGCTTGCGAATTGTGTGACAATGCATACGTGTATTAGGCCTATTATAAGTAGCAGTAGTAGTAGTAGTAGTAGTAGTAGTAGTAGTAGTAGTAGTAGTAGTAGTAGTAGTAGTAGTAGTAGTAGTAGGGGAAGACGGGGTAAAAAGCGCATGGGCGGGTAAGAAGCCCACCCCAATTATCTCATGAAATGAAGCAAATTTCTGTCTCATTTTGCCCATGAGACGAGCGTTAATGTCTAGCATTCGTCTCATGGGCAAATTTGACTGAAATTTTCTTTATTTCATGAGATAATTGGGGTGGGCTTCTTACCCGCCCATGCGCTTTTTACCCCGTCTTCCCCTAGTAGTAGTAGTAGTAATAGTCACAGCAGTTGTTGTTGCTGATTTTTATATGTATTTTTGTACCGGCCAAACGAAGTCCGGTATTGTTTTGTCTGCTCATGTTATTAGTCCCCGAGCCGAAGGTTCGGGAACTATTGTTTCTGTCGGGTCCGTCCGGTGTCCGTCCGTCCGTCCGGTGTCCGTTCGGTGTCCGTCCGTCCGTCCGGTGTCCGTCCGTCCGTCCGGTGTCCGTCCGTCCGTCCGTTTTTCTCAAAAACTATTCAGTCTATCATCATCAAATTTGGTATACTAGTTTGCCAAGATGCAAGCTATCCACTGATGTATTTAGTTTTACATTAAGGTCAAGGTCGCGCCAGTTACGGGGTTCAAACCCCAAAACACATAATCGCTAATATCTCGCGAAGTTTTGCATGTATTCAATGCAGGTTTTTTTTCTCCACATTTCTTGACTCAAATTGACTTGAATGGTCAGTTGTCATGAATTTTTCTGTGCGCTGGTGTGCGCATGATCGCGCGCGCTCAAATCACGGGTCAGTTACGTTGCTGTTTTGATGCGTTTTTATGTAGTTGCGTGCTGTTTTGATGCGTTTTTATGTATGTGTACAGCCGACACATTCCGATTTCGGAGTAGCTCGGCGATGCTGCGAGGGGACTTTGCAGCCGCTCGGCGTTGCACTTGTTGGATTTTTGTTTGATGTTTTTATTCCATTTCAATTGTGTGTAAAGCGCCCTGAAATGAAATAGTTTTTTCTTGTCGTTCTGTATTCGTCGTCTTCTTCAATTGTTTTTGATAATGGCGGCAGATACCCAGAAGCCTTTCACGTTATTTTCATTCCTCGTAACACTATTCTACTAATGGCTATTATTGGAGAAGAGAAGAAGGTCATCAACACTGTATGGAGAAAAAAGAAGAAGTGTGATATAGAGTACGCTGTTGTCGAGGTTTCCACGAGCAGTTTGATGTCTAAAATATTATGGGCGTGTTCGTGTTGATTTACTTGCCAACTCCATTACCAAAGACATTATGATATCTTTTGTTGTTGCTGATAGTCCGACGGTTAATGTTCCGACGTGGCATTTGTCCGACATTTTGCATGGGCGCATGCATCTCTCTCTCTCTCTCTCTCTCTCTCTCTCTCTGCTTGCATGTCCCTCTATCAGTCTCTCTCTCTCTCTCTCTCTCTCTGTGACTTGTCAAGAACCACTGCCACGTCAGACTTGTTGTCACGTATAATTGCAAAACGTCGTCGGACTATTGCGACGTCGGATCAATGAACGTCGGACAATCGTGATGCACTCAACTTTAAAGCCGCTATTGAATTATGAAGTCCCATTGCCTTCTTACCGCCAAAAGGGTCAGAGATGTCTATCACAAGCAGCCAGCTTGTCAACAGGAACTGACAGAAATCTAGTCATAATTTATTAGGCCCTATCATCAAGATGGGGGTCAACGAAACTTTTTTTTTAAAAATTGCCCACCACCACCACCACCCCACCCCACCCCACCCCAACCCCACCCCAAAAAACGCACACAACCCACCGCCACGATCACCAACAAACAACAAAGAAAAACATTTTTTTCCGTTTTTAATCTCAATTCAGAGAAATTACAGCTAACTAAAGTGTATGGGCCTAGGGGGTCAATGTCTTGCCTTGACAAAATAAAACCTATGTAAGTTGTCCTACAAAGGAACGGTCTATATAATTCTCTCGTAGTATTCAGTGTCGTTCGTCGAGATAAACAGGCTGAGACTTCCCCACCACTGAACACCGAAGCGTTCAAGAAAACCTTTATTTAAAGTTAAGCGCCACAACCTGTTTCTCTGGACTAAATGCGATGCTCTAAGAGAAGAGGACATTAAAGGAGCACCCTGACGGATGAGGTTTTGCAAGAAATACGTCGAGATCACCCGAAAGACAGCCTTTTCAAGGATCAGAACACTCATTTTGCTCTGGTTTCCTAGAAATCAACCCGTCAAAACGGCGATTCCTCCTTGGCGGAGTTGCCGGAGAGAAGCCATTTTGGACGGGGTGGGTGGAGGACACTCAGAGTGATTGAAGCTTTTTTGTTGTTGTAGTTCAGTAACAAAATAAAATGGAGCTATTTCCTTTGTTGTGAGCGAAACTCCTTTTGGTAAGCTAAATAAAAAGGCTTGTATTGTGGATATTTCGTGATTTGGCTTAAGCGACTCAGGCGGCCATTAGAATTTGAAAGAATTTGATTTCCAGCACCTCCGCCAAGGAGGAATCGCCGATTTGACGGTTTGATTTCTAGGAAACCAGAGCAAAGTGAGTGTTGCGATCTCTGTAAAGGGTGTTTCCCTGGTGATCTCGACGTGTTTCTGGCAAAAACTCATCCGTCAGGGTGCCCCTTTAGCCATCCGAAAAAAGTGAAGATGGTTATCTTTTCTTTCCCCTACTTGATCCCTGCCCTCGTGACGTCTTTACATCACTTTACCGGGTGATAAACTCCCCAGAGTTTTGTCTGGCATAATCCTGACTGGTTTACAACGACCACTTGACTGATTCCAGCCAGACTTTTTATTTGTTTTTTGTTTTGTTTTTGTTGTTGCGTTCTCTCAGACTGTGCCAATTTAGACGTGAGAAGTTGGTTGTGAATTTAGCCTTACTGAACCTTTCCACATTGTTTGAGAGAATCAGGTTGAAAATGTCTCCACTCTCAGCAAATAAATGTTTGGTATCATGTATGTAAGCCTATGCCAGTTGGTCGTTTCCGACTATGACTACCAGATAGCTGCTATTCTGACGGGCTGGGCTAAAATTTATGCTGCAGTGGAGAAGCTTTGCCCAGGGTACATCCCCACTCTCTCTCTCAAATGAATTTGAGGACGGCTGGCGTTTAGGGGAGCTCTCCAAAAAAAGGCCAACACCCCCCTAGGCTGCAGCACTCAGGAAAAAGTTGCGCGAAACTCACAACCAGAAGGGCCAACTATTCTAGCCCAACCTTCCCGAATAGGAGGCCTAGCCTAGCTGCCTCTATAGAGACGGGGGCACAATGACGGGGACACACAGAGACGGGGGCATAATGAGGGTGACACATAGAGACGGGGGCATAATGAGGGTGACACATAGAGACGGGGGCACAATGACGGGTGACACATAGAGACGGGGGCATAATGAGGGTGACACATAGAGACGGGGGCATAATGAGGGTGACACATAGAGACGGGGGACACAATGAACGGGGACACATAGAGACGGGGGCATAATGAGGGTGACACATAGAGACGGGGACACAATGAAGGTGACACATAGAGACGGGGGACACAATGAGGGTGACACATAGAGACGGGGGGCACAATGAGGGTGACACATACAGATTGGGGCATAATGATGGGGACACATAGAGACGGGGGCACAATGACGGGGACACACAGAGACGGGGGCATAATGAGGGTGACACATAGAGACGGGGGCACAATGAGAGTGACACATAGAGACGGGGACACAATGAAGGAGACACATAGAGACGGGGACACAATGAGGGTGACACATAGAGACGGGGGCACAATGAGGGTGACACATAGAGATAGGGGGGCATAATGATGGGGACACATAGAGACGGGGGCACAATGAAGGGGACACATAGAGACGAGGGCACAATGACGGGGGACACATAGAGACGGGGACACATAGAGACGGGGACACATAGAGACGGGGACACATAGAGACGGGGACACAATGACGGGGGGACACATAGAGACGGGGACACAATGAGGACGGACGGGGACACATAGAGACGAGGGCACAATGACGGGGACACATAGAGACAGGGACACATAGAGACGGGGACACATAGAGACGGGGACATACGGGGACACAATGAAGGTGACACATAGAGACGGGGACACAATGACGGGGACACATAGAGACGGGGACACAATGAGGGTGACACATAGAGACGGGGACACAATGAAGGGGACACATAGAGACGGGGACACATAGAGACGGGGACACATAGAGACGGGGGCACAATGAGGGTGACACATAGAGACGGGGGCACAATGACGGGGACACATAGAGACGGGGACACAATGAAGGGGACACACAGAGACGGGGGCACAATGACGGGGAC
>CM065706.1:15610172-15650172 GCA_017654935.2 Phymorhynchus buccinoides
AGCACACATGCAGTTCATCTTCAATTCCACTTTTGCAAAGAGGACAAAGTAAAATCTGACCGAGCATGGCTTTTAAGGGCCAGCCACACGTCCACTAAAATCGCACGACTGTACGATACGATTCGATCACGTGATCTCGATGCGCCAATCACATTTGTTCTTGGAGACCACGTGATCGAATCGTATCGTACAGTCTTGCGGTTTGAGTGGAGGTGTGGCTGGCTCTTTAGAGCGATTATAAACAGCAGTCTCTGAAACACCAGGAAGTCATCATAACATACAACTGAATCATTAAAAATTCGGGACTTTCCTGGAGTTGCACTGCCTCCGGGCATTGCTTCCAGTATCGTTCCCACCATCTTTATATCTACTAATGTCCCATATGTGTCTGTTTCAGACCGGAGGACGTTAAACGGATTTTCACCAAACGCCATATCTAAATATAGCCATGAAAAAAAAAGAGTGTTTGTTCGTGTTCAAATTCAAGCGAATTTTTGTTTGTTTGTTGTTGTTTTTAAAATCCTGCCCGCAATAATATGCATCGCTTTGGTTTTGAGTTTGACACAAATTATGTGATCATAATTTACACAAGCTAATCAAGCTTACAGGGTAAAGCCTCGATATTGTGTACTCCACGATTTAACTAGATAATAATTTTTTTAATCTTTCATTCGGAAAAATCAGTAACGCGCGCGTGCGCGTGTTTCAGTGCAGAGTTATATCAATTGTTAGTAAGTTGGCTGATTCAGTAATTCACGGATTGGACTGTAGATGGGAAGCATTGTTTTGCTCTTGTTTTTGTGCTCATTTTGTTGCCTGCTTTTTGCTCCTTTTGCTGTTTTCTTGTTTGTCTGTGTTGATAAAGGCGCGTTCGCCGAAATATCCAGTAGTTTTGTTTTGTCTCTTGTGAATACAAAAACCGTCACTTTACACTTGTTGCGTAGTTGTTTGTTTGTTGCATGTTCCAGTGACGTTGCAGTCTGTTTCGGTTTATTGTTAGCAAGAACAACCCAAACTCAACACGCAGTTCACGTCAAGCTATGGTATTGAGTCGATATTGTATTTTTATAAAATGACCCTCTTGTCTGCTCTACCCCCCTCCCATCTGTATTGAAGGCAAAAGACACTCACTGAACTAGGGCTGGGCCCAGAATTGTCCAGACCAGATAATCAAGGAAGGCCCCCCCCCCCCCCCCCCCCCCCCCCTCCCCTACCAATAATTATAACGCACCTCCCTAATTAAGGAAGGGCGACAGGAATAAGGGCAGAAAATAGACCAGCTATCAGGGGAAAGCCGTGAATCACTGAACACCAAGAAGCCGCACCACCGCCAGGGTGACAAGGGCGGATAAATCAGGCCTCTATTGTTTTCAGGAGGGTGGACTACTTGCGATGCTCTCCCTTTGTGTGGAGGTGGAAGGTGCATCTGGTTGATAACCTCCCTTTGGGGCGGCCATGTCGTATTTCTGTCCTGTTGGACTAGAATGGTAGTTAGTGGCTGATCTTTTAGTTTGGGTTGGTAGGGGCTAAATTTAGGCAGTGTTTAGATGATCCGACTGTCCTTTGATGTGAAGGATCTGTGTAGCATGGTTGGCTGAAGAAGAGTGACCGAGTCCTGACGTATTGAGAGAGAGAGAGAGAGAGAGAGAGAGAGAGAGAGAGAGAGAGAGAGAGAGAGAGAGAGAGAGAGAGAGAGAGAGAGAGAGAGAGAGAGAGCGTGTGTGTAACAGAGAGAACACTGAATTGTTTAATAAAATAAGCATTTGGCCCATGTCATGGTGGGCGGTTGCAATAACAGAGAGAGAGAGAGAGAGAGAGAGAGAGAGAGAGAGAGAGAGAGAGAGAGAGAGAGAGAGAGAGAGAGAGCGTGTGTAACAGAGAGAACACTGAATTGTTTAATAAAATAAGCATTTGGCCCATGTCATGGTGGGCGGTTGCAATAACAGAGAGAGAGAGAGAGAGAGAGAGAGAGAGAGAGAGAGAGAGAGATGAGATAAGAGAGAGAGAGAGAGAGAGAGAGAGAGAGAGAGAGAGCGTGTGTAACAGAGAGAACACTGAATTGTTTAATAAAATAAGCATTTGGCCCATGTCATAGAGTGGGTGGCTGCAATAACACGAGAGAGAGAGAGAGGAGTAAGAGAGAGCATGAGAGAGAGAGAGAGAGAGAGAACGAGAGAGAGACATTCTCTGGTTGTTCAGAGAGAACACTGGTTGTTTAAGAAGAATAAAAATTTGGCCCATGTCATGGTGGGCGGTTACAAAAAGAGAGAGAGAGAGAAAGAGAGAGAGAGACATTTGACTAAAGTAATGAGATAAGCATTGGGGCCAAAAATACAATGATGTTTTATGCACTCAGCCATAGAGCAAAGCTACATCTAAACGAGAGAGAGAGAGGGTAATGTGCATGACCCTAAGCAGTGAACGCACAACGACATTCTCTGGTTGTTCAATTAATATGGTTACTAAGAGAAGAAGAAAAATCTGTTTTAACGTCCTCCGGTGATATGGTAAAGGTAAAGACCTGTAGGCCTACCGATATAAAGATCGTGGGAACGATCCTGGAGGCAATGCCCGGAGGCAGTGCAACACCAAGAAAGTCCCGAATTTTTAACAATACAGATATTATTGTGACCTGACTTATGGTTACGGGGTGAAAATAGGGTTTTACGCCCTCTTCGGCCTTTCGGCCATGTGGGGCATTTGTAAATACAAAGATGGTGGGAACAATACTGGAGGCAATGCCCGGAGGCAGTGCTAAACCAGTAAAGTCCCGATTTTTTTATTAATACAGATATGTGTAACAGTAACCATGCAGAATGCCAGCCTCTCGGTGTGACACTTTATTGGAGACTTTCCTGGCATTGCAGTACCTCCAGGATCGACCCACTATCTTTAACAAGACGTTCAATGCTGCACATGGTCATCTCCAAATATGGAAAGTAACGTCATTCGCGTGACAATGTCAGTTTTCAGCGAAAGTTTAACTTTTCAATCTGAAATTAAACTGACTCTAACCCTAACCCTAACCCAAACCTTAAACCGTCAAATACACAAAATAATAAAACTTTGCTAAAAATGTAGTGTTCCATATTGGAGATGATCATGTGCAGTCTTGAACGCCTAGTCTATCTTTACATTTAAAACTGTCCCATGTGTGCCTGTTCCAGCTTGGAGGACATTAAACGCACATTCTAGTGTGATGGTCTGCCGTATAAATTCGGTCTCATTATCAGTCTGTATACTTTATCTTACTTGTGGCGGTGCCATAGCCGATGAGGTTTAACCGAGGCGTGGTCACCGCTACAGCTATAATTTTAAAAAATCGGGACTTTACTGGTTTCGTACTGCCTCCGGGCATTGCCTCCAGTATTGTTCCAACCATATTTGTATTTACAAATGTCCTATATGTGTCTGATTCAGACCAAGAGGACGTAAAACACCATTTTCGTCGTCGTCGTCTGTCTTAATTTAGTCTAACGTGCTGTTGTTCTAGAAGTAGCTGTTTTCTGTTGGAAGACACTGGTACAGTTATCATGGTCTCCCCATCCTGTCCGTCTGTCTATCACTCTTCTCTCTCTCATTCACTCTCGCATACACAAGCATAAATTTCAGCCCGTTTCCTTAAAATATTCCTTTAAAACATTTTTTGTAAAAGGTAGGCGTTGCGCTTGCGGTGACACACTCTCCGGGGGAGAGCAGCCCGAATTTCACAGAGGTAAGTCTCTGTGACTAGAATATACGAAATACCAAATAAAAAAATTTTCATATTCATCTAACAACCCTTCCCACCCACCCACCCACCCACCCACGCACGCACACGCACACACACACAGGATATCTTTCCAACAGCAAACATACAAAACATCAGATGATCGAGAGCATAATGTTTTGTTATCGATGGTTTGGAGTCAAAACGGTCTATCTTCATTGACTTATGGAATTTGTTGCCCCAAAAAATAATAACTTGCAGTATTTTAATAAATCTGTAAAAAGAACATACAAAGGATAATCCCCATGCTATTTTACTTATTTGTTTAACATTTTCTTCTTCTGCGTTCCCAGGCTAAAAGGCCATAATGAGTAAAATACGTATGTGTCCAGTTTTCATTGGTCTCCCCGCAGCGTACAGCCAACACATTCCGATTTCGGAGGAGCTCAAAGGAGAACAATTATTTGGAAGATTTTTTTGAAAAAAGGCAGGAGAATGGGCCAATAAGTCAGAAAGATAGTAGATGACAATAAGCAAAGGAAAAAGGCAGAGTCAAAGAGAGTGGCAGATTAGAGGAAGTTACAAGCACAGAACTTCCAGAAGGTGAGGGAACTATTTTTTATGAAAGACCCCCGGTATCCCCACAGGGAATTAAAAAAATAAATAAATAATATGCATGTAATTCTCAATAAGCAATAGGGTTTTCTTTTCCTTTTTCCTTTCCGTTGTTTGTTTCTTTGCTGTTTTAATTTTCCGTTTAAATTTTGAAGAACATTTGTTTTATGGATGATAATTTTTGCTGAATCTGGCAAGGCATCTGGAGACATCTGCAGACATTAGTTTCCACAGAAACGTGATTCCATTTCTTGAATGCAGCGTAATGCCACTGTTGTTTCTCCCCGCAATCTAAAGGAAATTATGTGAGTACATTTTTGTCTTGCAGAAATGTTGTTTATTTGGAAAATAGAATAGAAGATATTTTTCTTTTCTTCTTTCGGAGAGAGAGAGAGAGAGAGAGAGAGAGAGAGAGAGAGAGAGAGAGAGAGAGAGAGAGAGAGAGAGAGAGAGAGAGAGAGAGAGAGAGAGAGAGAGAGAGAGAGAGAGAGAGAGAGAGAGAGAGAGAGAGAGAGAGAGAGAGAGAGAGAGAGAGAGAGAGAGAGAGAGAGAGAGAGAGAGAGAGAGAGCACATAATGAAACAACATTTTATTTATCTAGGGAACATGAGAAGTGTGTGTGTGTGTGCGTCACTATGTGTGTGTGTGTGTGTGTGTGTGTGTGTGTGTGTGTGTGTGTGTGTGTGTGTGTGTGTGTGTGTGTGTGAGAGAGAGAGAGAGAGAGAGAGAGAGAGAGAGAGAGAGAGAGAGAGAGATTCTTAATTATTTCACATTCTTTAATCCTCTGTTTAAAAAAAAAATGATGTCGCCCTTGTGTTTGACAGGAAAATCAAACTGAACGCCTAGTCCTTTGGATGGGACTTAAAGCAAGTCTGACCCGTGCACTTTACGCACGTAAAATCCCACGGCAGTTAAGAGTAGGGAGAAATGCCTCTGCCTGGTGGAGACCTTCTGTCCAGATGGGAGCAGTCCGAATTCCACAGACTCACAGAAAATACCAACCAAGCACCTTCAGATGTTTCTTTCTATTCAGCTCCTCAAATGCTGTCACAGTGGAACCTCCCTTATAAGACCTCCCATTGTAAGACTCCCTCCCACATAAGACCTACTTCTCTTGGACATTGCCCTTCCTTGTAAGTATTAAAATTACCTCCATTTAAGACCCCTTCCTTATAAGACCTCATTTTGGATTATTTTTGAAGGTCTTATAAGGGAGGTTCCACTGTAATAATAAAATGAAGTTGCTCCAAATTCTGCTGTCATCAGACCTGCTCACCCCCCCCCCCCCCCCCCCCCCCCACAGAAGTCCTGAGTAGTCCGGATGGCTGAAATGAGTAGTTTTGGTGCAAAATGTGTAGTTTTATTCATTAACCATTTTGCCGCCAGCCATTTTTCAGCCAAAAAATACCATTAAACTTAACTGGATAAAGAAACAAAAATATCTGCAAAATTGCGAATTCCTCTGTGACATGTATAACATTACCTCCAAAAATTAAGAAAATAGGGTCTTCAGATAACAGGCCCTGATTTTATGTCTTTTAGTGACATGGGTGTTAAACCATTGTGGTGCATAAATGCGACATTGGCGGTGAAAGGGTTAAACCATCAAACACTGTTCACTGAAAATGAGTAGCAATCAAGAATTAAAGAGCATTATTTTCAGTTTTGAAGAGTAGTAGATGTTCAAATTGAGTAGAATACTACTCGAAAAGAGTAGAGTAAACAGGTCTGTGTCATGCATCCAGGTACACACACACACACACATCCAATGTTCAAAATAATTCGTTTCAAAATATCCACTTTATTCGTATCTTCAAGTCTGTGTTGAGCATTCTTGATGCACACATACATACAACCATGACATTCTCCACATTACAATACTATCAGCACAACGTTCAAACGCAACAACAGCAAGTCGCATTAAGATAGCACATCATCACATACCATCTTTCATGACAGAGCACAAGTCATTTGTATCATAAAAAGAGAAGAGCATTCACTTACAGTATTCAACACTTAAACACACACACACAAAAAGTGAGCAAAAATACAAGACACAGAGTATCCAAACTTGGAGAAATTTTAGTTGAAAGTATGCACCGGAAAGCTACAAAATAAGTATTGATAAATCACACACACACACACACACACCACACCAGTCTCAACCGCATGTATGGAATAACACACACAGGAGATTAAAAATTTGAAGGAAAAAAACACAGAAATTTGAGAGAAATAAACATTTAATGAAACGTCATATGTATGGATACTAAAGGTGATGTCCTAGTTACTGTTTTCAATCTTGACCATACTATAATACTGTCCGAATTAAGATTAAGATTAAAATCATAACCCCGTCGACAACCATACTGTCCAAATTAAGATTAAGATTAAAATACAAGACAGAGAGTATCCAAACTTGGAGACATTTTAGTTGAACATATGCACCGGAAAGCTACAAAATAAGTTATTCCTCTGTGGTTAGTTTGACAAAACTAATAACTAAGACTAAAAAACAAACAAGCGCGAAATCGCAATAGTTTGTGGCACGCGGTCTATTTTTACCACTCCAATCATGAGTCACCTCCCCTGGCTTTTCAATAATTTTAATCTGTAAACCAGAATGTTATCTCTGCACCATTTCGTAACTTTTTATATCTTTTGGAAAACATTTAAAACTGTATCCTACTTATACTCATCAAAAGAAGCACCGCATACTCGTCGTGTCTGTTGTAGTGTCTGTATTACGTATGTTTATTATTTTGTACGCTTTTAAAATACATCATTTTAAAGAGCGGCCTCAATTTGAAGTGTAGCCTCGATTTGAAGTGTGACAATTTTGTCAAAATGTGCGACAATTTTGGACCGACCGACCGACAGACAGACAGACAGACAGACAGACCGACAAAGCGAGTTATAGGTTTGTGGCTTGAGCCACACAAAAAAAGCATATGTCTAAAGAAAAGAAAATTTACAACAATAAAGGAATGAAGAAATCTGTGCACTTAACTGAGAACTGAATCAGCACAATAGCATGGATGTAACTGAAGAAAATCCCAAAATAGGCAAGGCAGGGGTCCAGGGGCGGAGCCCCTGTTGGAAGAAAAAGCAAAATCATACTCATTTTGAAGCTTATTCCAGGCTTGTAAAGTGAGAATTCAACACTTTTTTCCCCTTGAACTTTGAATCAAATTTATTTTTGTGGTCAAAATGTTGGAAAAAAAAGGCGCAGCCTTGTATCCGAGGCAAGGCTGAATCCATGCAATAGTTCAGAAAAAAAAGTTGTCCATGAAACTATTCATCATTGTACAATTGTCACACATCTCTGCTTGCATTGCAAACCAGGATTTTGTTCAGTCTTTTTTACCTTAAGTAGAAAGTTACACAAAAATCAATGAGCAGTTATCAACAGAAATGTATGTCAAGCACAGCATGCGTAATTTTCACTCTTCAAAACCAAATTTCCCTTGAATGTAATACAGATTTCCACACATCAAAATCCATAAATAAGGAGATGCACCAGCATATGCGAAATACAAATATAATATCATTTTATTGTTCATTGCATGTTGTTTATAAACCATGTATTCTGCAACACAAAAAAGACACTGTTAATTATGTACATGTCACATTGCAGTCAATTGGTATTCATCACAAGTACACTTTAAATACACTTTCATGGAAATACTCATTGCTTGCATTGTTTGCAGTCAGGTGACTAGATGGCGATGATGACAAGATGCGATGACATGAAAACCAATCATTTACAACGTAAAAACTGTCATTTACAACACTCACACTTACAGTAACAGCACAATAGATTGATCAAGCATTTGCAATGACATGAATACCAATTATATACAACATAAGAACTGTCATTTGACATACAACAATTCGATGGCTTGGAGTCAAAACGGACTATCTTTAGATAGTCCATTGACGTATTATTGAACCTATTACAAAAACTAATAACTTGTATCAAACAATGACTGCAGATAAAGGGGGTTATGCTGTTTATATTTCTGCAGTCTTTTTTTTATACAAGTTATTAGTTTTGTTCAATAATATGTCAATGGACTATCTAAAGATAGTCCGTTTTGACTCCAAGCCATTAATCAATTCGCACAAAAAGCACAAGCAAAATGCATAACCAATACATTTATTTTTTTCCCAAAGACAAGCATACAGTTACAATTTGCTTCAAACACTCCAACCAAAATACAAGAACTTAACGAGCATTTTCAAAAAATATTTGCATGTAATTGTCTTGTCCCTATCAATTATTTTCAAACATTTTCCAAACGAGCATTTTGAAAAAATGTTTGCATGTAATTGTCTTGTCCCTATCAATTATTTTCAAACATTTTCCAAACGAGCATTTTGAAAAAATATTTGCATGTAATTGTCGTCCCTATCAATTATTTTCAAACATTTTCCAAACGAGCATTTTGAAAAAATGTTTGCATGTAATTGTCTTGTCCCTATCAATTATTTTCAAACATTTTCCATTTTTTGTTGTTGGTGAAAAATTCTAAGTGGCTTATTACATCTGTACGAGAATCAGCTGTGAATTTACTACAGCATTGAACCCCCTTTCCCTCTCTAAACCAAACCTTTTCGTGGATGTATGGCTACAAAATACAGTGAATTTACTACAGCATTGAAACCCCTTTCCCTCTCTAAACCAAACCTTTTCGTGGATGTATGGCTACAAAATACAGTGAATTTACTACAGCATTGAACCCCCTTTCCCTCTCTAAACCAAACCTTTTTGTGGATGTATGGCTACAAAATACAGTGAATTTACTACAGCATTGAAACCCCCTTTCCCTCTCTAAACCAAACCTGTTTGTGGATGTATGACTACAAAATACAGTGAATTTACTACAGCATTGAAACCCCCTTTCCCTCTCTAAACCAAACCTTTTTGTAGATGTATGGCTACAAAATACAGTGAATTTACTACAGCATTGAAACCCCCTTTCCCTCTCTAAACCAAACCTTTTTGTGGATGTATGGCTACAAAATACAGTGAATTTACTACAGCATTGAACCCCCTTTCCCTCTCTAAACCAAACCTTTTTGTGGATGTATGGCTACAAAATACAGTGAATTTACTACAGCATTGAAACCCCTTTCCCTCTCTAAACCAAACCTTTTTGTGGATGTATGGCTACAAAATACAGTGAATTTACTACAGCATTGAAACCCCCTTTCCCTCTCTAAACCAAACCTTTTTGTGGATGTATGGCTACAAAATACAGTGAATTTACTACAGCATTGAAACCCCCTTTCCCTCTCTAAACCAAACCTTTTTGTGGATGTATGGCTACAAAATACAGTGAATTTACTACAGCATTGAACCCCCTTTCCCTCTCTAAACCAAACCTTTTGTGGATGTATGGCTACAAAATACAGTGAATTTACTACAGCATTGAACCCCCTTTCCCTCTCTAAACCAAACCTTTTTGTGGATGTATGGCTACAAAATACAGTGAATTTACTACAGCATTGAACCCCCTTTCCCTCTCTAAACCAAACCTTTTTGTGGATGTATGGCTACAAAATACAGTGAATTTACTACAGCATTGAACCCCCTTTCCCTCTCTAAACCAAACCTTTTGTGGATGTATGGCTACAAAATACAGTGAATTTACTACAGCATTGAACCCCCTTTCCCTCTCTAAACCAAACCTTTTCGTGGATGTATGGCTACAAAATACAGTGAATTTACTACAGCATTGAACCCCCTTTCCCTCTCTAAACCAAACTTTTTGTGGATGTATGGCTACAAAATACAGTGAATTTACTACAGCATTGAACCCCCTTTCCCTCTCTAAACCAAACCTTTTTGTGGATGTATGGCTACAAAATACAGTGAATTTACTACAGCATTGAAACCCCCTTTCCCTCTCTAAACCAAACCTTTTTGTGGATGTATGGCTACAAAATACAGTGAATTTACTACAGCATTGAACCCCCTTTCCCTCTCTAAACCAAACCTTTTTGTGGATGTATGGCTACAAAATACAGTGAATTTACTACAGCATTGAAACCCCTTTCCCTCTCTAAACCAAACCTTTTGTGGATGTATGGCTACAAAATACAGTGAATTTACTACAGCATTGAAACCCCTTTCCCTCTCTAAACCAAACCTTTTCGTGGATGTATGGCTACAAAATACAGTGAATTTACTACAGCATTGAAACCCCTTTCCCTCTCTAAACCAAACCTTTTTGTGGATGTATGGCTACAAAATACAGTGAATTTACTACAGCATTGAAACCCCCTTTCCCTCTCTAAACCAAACCTTTTTGTGGATGTATGGCTACAAAATACAGTGAATTTACTACAGCATTGAAACCCCCTTTCCCTCTCTAAACCAAACCTTTTTGTTCTTTCCCACAAGGTTTAAATGTGTTTAGGATCAACAAGTTCTGGAGAAAAAAAAAATTGGTGGTAGGGAAGGGTGGGGGGCAAAAAACCCTTCTGCTAATCAATAACAATGTAGTCACACAAGCATGTGCTTGTGTCACACACACACACACACACCAAAGTCAACTACTGATTGACTTTTTTCTCTTTTGTGTTGTCGACAATATGACCAGTCTACACCATAACGCATAGACCAAAACATCTCAATTCTGAGACATGCAAATCTTCAGCTGTAGTAGTTATTTAGAAAATAGAAATACTGAGCCAAACGTTCAGCATAATTACAAATTGCTGCTTTAACACATGTGGCTCAATTTTTCATCAAAAGAGGGAAAATGTAATCTAAATCACCTCTCTCTCACATGAGAAAGAGCACACATCTGTACAAATCACTGTCAGAAAATCACCTTCAATAAGTTAATTCACATTAATAGGCTACCTACTTGTTCATACAACCAGTCTCATAAACAATAGAACTGATGTTTCCTTCATTATCACGGTCACAAGTCCACTGAACAACAAACACAACACAATGTAGGATTCTATTTTGTTATCGCACCCTGGCTTAAAGACTCCAGGGACCATTCCAACAGCTGAAGCACTTGAGAACTATGGTACAAATGCACCAGCTAGGGATGAGAACATTACGTGTGTGACCGTTTTTGATTACCCCGCCACGTGTGCAACCACACTCTGACTTCAGAGGACAGACTCTATTTTAATCTTAAACATTTTAATTCTTGATAAAATTATCAACCAAACTCAGCTACAATTAGCAAAATTTCTGGTGGCTTACCCTTATCCCCCCCCCCCCCCCCCACTCCTCCCTCCATGCCCCTTACGCTCTTAACCCTGCTTCCCATTCAATCCCCATCTCCCCTACCCTCCAAACCACCCACCCAACACTCCACAGACATCTGAAACAAGAAAGTGGTGTGTGTCCGTGGGAAAAAGTGAAGCTGGAATTTGAGCTGCTTAAGATTTAATTTTTGATGGTGTTTGTCTAATGTTTGTAGATGTTACTATTGTGCTATTGTATTTCCCATGTACTCAGTGTGAGCTACTTTGTTCTGTGCTTATTTATATGTCAGATGCAGATTATGTAAAGCGCAAAGAGCTCCAGTTAACTGAGAGGTGTTGTGCATGCTATACAAGCGACCTTTTTTTATCATTTCTGGTTGACAAAAAAAGTCTTTAAAACTGGTTAGTGTTTTCATGGCTGTCTGTGTTCCTGGCTGACTATCTGTCTGACCACCTTTGTTACCACGATAACTGATCATCTGGGCAGCGCTTACTCTCCACAGATTGATTTTTATACCAGAACCCCCCGTTTGTAATGCATCATAACTGTCAATATGATGACGTAGGATGTTCAGAGAAAGAAGAACGTTTGAACGGAGGGACCTAGGACCCTCAAATCGATATCTAGGCCAAGTTCGAAGATGGTCATTGGTCAAAGGCCAAGGTCACTGGAGCCGAAAATGCGCGCTGCACTTCTGGTTGATCTAGCGTTTTCATGCTCTACTCCATCCACAGAATCAAATGTAACAAATGCAAAATTTCTTTTGGCTGTCTGCCATGCACCCTTTTATTCCTACTCAATCCGGGATAAAGCATAAAAGGGAGAAGTTTTGGTTGAGGTATTTTCACACAGAGAGAGGGGGGGCGGAAAGAGAGAGAGAGGGGGGGGGGGGGGGAGAGAGAGGAGGGAGAGAGAGAGAGAGAGAGAGAGAGAGAGAGAGAGAGAGAGAGAGTCAAAGAGGGAGAGAGAGAGGGGGAGAGAGAGAGAGAGGGAGACAGGGGGAGAGAGAGAGAGAGAGAGAGAGGCTACAAGTCACCATGCAGAACTGAAGATTCCCATTTATGAAGAAAAATCTAGGCTAAAACAACAAGAAGACAAACAAAACAAAACAAAAATAAACAACAGGGGGAACAAAAACAAACAAATCTGTCATGAAGCACTCTGCTACCTTGCCAGGGAAGACATTTTGCCGAGGTAAAAGTGCTTGTGCGTACAGGCCACCCAGAACTTCAGTACACACCCTCCAACCACCCGCAGACAGAACAAACAACAACTACAGACACGAAAGACAGGGGGCTCTCCAGGGGGAGAGCAGCCCCACTTTCACAGAGATAAGTCTCTGCGAGACTAGAATGTACTAAATACCAAATACAGTGTTGATGTGTCACGGGAGAGAAAATCAAACCCCCGCTGATTGGCACGGAGAGAAACAAAACAAGCAAACACGTTGTGTGAAAGAAAGCAAACAGTATCTAATTTAAATAGAGCAAGGGAAAGGAGAGGCTCTAGACGGCTTTCTCTACTATAATCTGTGATTAAATCATACGTCCATCACTCAAAATGAAATCATGTTGCCCATATGCCCATCACTCAAAATGAAGTCATGTTGCCCACATGCACATCACTTAAAATCATGTTGCCAGTATGCCCATCACTCAAAATGAAGTCATGTTACCGTAATGCCCACCACTCAAAATGAAGTCATGTTGCCCATATGCCCATCACTCAAAATGAAGTCATGTTGCCCATATGCCCATCATTCAAAATGAAGTCATGTTGCCCACCACTTAAAACCATGTTGCCAGTATGCCCATCACTCAAAATGAAGTCATGTTACCAATACGCCCATCACTCAAAATGAAGTCATGTTGCTGTAATGCCCACCACTCAAAATGAAGTTATGTTGCCCATCACTCAAAATGACATCATGTCTATATCACTCAGAACGAAGTCATGTTGTCTGTGATGGAATGCGTCACGCACACGCCCCACTTTCTCCTCTACACCCCCCCTTCTATTTTCATCCCTCCACTCTTTATTCTTATCGGCCGGGCTACAATCTTCAGGCATGGTAGTGGGGCCAAAGTGGTTTTCAAGGAAAATGGCCGGGGGTCCAGGGGGCCGAAGAAAATTCAATAAAATTCAATAAATGAGTGAATTTTTCACTTTTTCATGCCATTCCAATGCATTTATTAATAATTTTGTTTCAAACTGTTTCGCGGATTTTCAGCGATTCGCGGAGGTCTACCATGCCTGATCTTGTGACATCACAGGATTGTCGACAGAAAGGAGAACACCAGGGAGGGACCAGACTTTAGCCGGCTTCCCGGCGTGGTCTGGAACATGTTACGTTTTTTGTCGCCCCAGGATCTCTTCCACCTGTCACAGACATGCAGGGATCTCGACAAACTCTGCGACAAGAAGGCTGCGTGGAAAGACGTCAATCTGCTTTTGGAGACGATTTTTAGGGAAGGACTAGGAGAGTGTTAATTTTGCCCGAGGAGCAGAAACGTGTTTTAGATAAGTTTGGGCACTGCTTCCAAAAGGTGGTACCGACGGCATCACAATGTGTACTAACTCCAAAGATTTACTCTTCCTTGATGGCTCTAAAAGAGTCCACAGCCCAGAAAAAATTCACAGTGAAACTGGGGCTTCGGTGCCTGCATTTTCCCAAGAATGAACTCCTGAACTCCCAAATTGCAATGATATTGTTAAAGCCCCGAGCGAGAACCCAAAATGCGCAAAGGATATGGATTTGCAGTTCGTAGGCTTTGCAGTTAGTAAGTCTTTCATATTTTCCCCTTACATTCTTTTTGACTTTGTTGTTGAATTGTCTGCTCTCCAACATATCTGCATTGTCCATCACGATTGTACCAACCAGAAGTACGGCTCGCTGCAGTCTTCAGCAAGAAGAACTTGAAGCAGGACCGCAAACCTCTTCCGCGGCTTGGCGCGACCTGATGACCGCGTGTTTGGATACTTTCGCTTCCATTCCCCACGTGCACGCTCTGATTAAGCCAGACACTCGCTTGACCGGCATCAAGGTGCGGGGCTTTCAAGACGAACACTTCCCGCAAACGTTGCATCGTCTCTGGTGGGGCCATTGCTCCAGTTTTCAAAAACTGAAAGTGGTGAGAATGAGCGTGCACCCTAACAGCAGAAAAGAGCGCCCCAATGAGTTGAGAGACTTCCCGCTGGCCATGGTGGTCGTGGAATGCGTGATCATGAACATGATGGACGTGAGTTAACAAAGATGTGGTCACCGTCGCATCGTTGGGCAGACCATGGGCAGACCATGGACAAGGCTGGACATCGTAGGTCTAGTGATGGTCAGGGAAGAGGAGTCGCGGTCGGAGCGTGTCGCCACGTCTGAGGAACTTCAGCGGCTGGAAAGCACGGTGTCAGAGATGAGGAAGAGGAGAAGACAAGAAGAGGATGAGGAGGAGGAAGAAGAAGAATAAAACGAAGAAGAGGAGGAGGAGGAAGAAGAAGAGGAGGAAGAAGAAGGAGAAGAAGAAGTGTTGGAGAACAAGATAAAGAGGAAGGGCAAGAAGAAGATGAAGACGAACGAAGAAGAGGAGGAAGGATGTCAGGGCTTTCACCACATTAAATCTTACCACGTACTGTAAGTTATATAAGCGAGAAGAAGAAAGGGGAGTAGCCCGAGGAGAACAAGACAAAAGTGGACCAAGGTGGAGGAGGTAAGGTAAAAGCAAGAAGAAGATGAAGACGACAACGAAGATTAAGAAGAAAAATGTTAGCCTTGTCGACAACTATGCAACAATAATAATAAAGCAGCTCAATGGCGCCAAAAAAAAAGATGGTTAAAACGACAATGAAATCCGAAAGGATTCACATGTTAGCCTTGTCGGCAACTAAGGCCACGTCAGGGCTGTCACCACATTAAATCTTACCACGTACTGTAAGTTATATAAGTGCGAGAGCCATCCACCACAAATTGTAAGATACAACAATCATGTTTAAATCTACCGATTGAGGAAAGGGGAGATGTGTAGCCCGAGTGTACAGTAACTGACCACATGGTTTAACCTACAAAAGTGGACCATTTCAGGTGGATCTCATTCACAATGGGAGCTTCTCACCAGACACATGTATGTTCACACAGAGCAGTACGTCACCCTTCACAGTGGCACTATCAATGACAAAATGACTTTGTGGCTTCTTTGTTACTATAAAAAAAAAAGTCTTGTTCGCTACCAAGGCATACTAAACATGCTTGAGGAGTGCATTCTGAAAAAACATAAGAAGAAAATTTTACCAAAGAAGGTTTTTTCATGTTTATACGCATGTTTTGAATAGAAATCAGCAAAAAGTTATAGAAAAAAAACACCTTGGTAAAAAACGGGTTACTACTACTCAACCTGTCCCCTCTTGCTTTGATCAATATTCCAGGGAAAATAACATCACCATGCTTGGTTGTATGGCGGAGTGATGACAGGGTGATCATGACGCACAACAGGAACAAAACAAAAAGGTGTCAATTTGTTTTACTCAACCTGGTGGTAACTGGTGATTTACGTCCTCTCGACCCCTAGGGGCACATATGGGACATTTTTACTGAAGTTTAGATTGAGAATTTTTTTCAACCTGTCCCTTCTTGCTTAATTTATATTCCAGGGGAAATTAACACCACCACACTCCATTGTCTGTCTGCCTGATGACAGGATGATCATGACAGACTCAATGATTTGCCTGTTTGTCTCAGTATTCCAGAAAAGACAAGAAATCGGCCAGCACTGTCTGTCTGACTGATGACAGAATGATCATGACGGACTCAATAATTTGCCTGTTTGTCTCAATATTCCAGAAAAGACAAGAAATCTGCCAAACTGCATTGTCTGTCTGACTGATGACAGAATGATCATGACGGACTCAATAATTCAATGAAGCAAGAATCAGAGAACAACATAAAATATAGAGAAAGTTTAGACAGTGTGGTAAGAGTTTGAAGTAAGGGATAGGGTTGAGAGAGGTATGGGGGAAGGAAGACGATAATGCAGAAGAGGCTACCAAGTCCTGAGGCTGTAGGCGGTGGGCATAGGGGTGGTGGTAATGTGAATTTAGCTGTTTTGTGGCTTCTTTGTTACTATATAAAAAAAACAGTCTTGTTCGCTATCAAGGCATACTAAACATGCTTGAGGAGTGCATTCTGAAAAAACATAAGAAGAAAATTTTGCCAAAGAAGGTTTTTTCATGTTTATACAGGGAAACCCATTTAGTACGAGTACGGTTTAAACGAGAGCCCGTGTTTAACGAGTGGCTTCAAAATTCCCAACCACAAGCCTTCTTTTTCCTTGTTAAATAATTCTGCATACAACGAGCTCGCTACAACGAGCAACTTGCATATAACGTACAATTTATTGACTCCCAAAGTCAAGCTTTTATGCAAAAACTACACGGTTAGAACGAGAACGCACTTACAACCACACCGCCATCCCAAAGTCAAGCTTTCTTGCACAACTACCTGGCTAGAACGAGAACACACTGACAACAGCATCGCCATCTTGACTGACCCCTCGATATGTAAGCGACATTCTGATTGGCCGATATAACAACTTGGGTGTCTGCAGCGCAAGCAGACGACACTGGATTCACTCTTTGCGCACTGATCTTGTGACTTCCGGGAAACTTTAACTTTCTCTTAAAGCGCATGTGTGGATTTTATGTTTTTGATGTTATCGTGTGTTAATAAACTGTTTTAAAGTGTTTGTAATCGGCATTAAAAACCCTATGGATACAGGATACTGGGCTTACAACCATGCTTTGAATGACACACTGTGACCATGTGGGTCTGTGTGTGCGTAGGTGTGTGTGTTTTTATGTATAATTTATTCACTTCCTTTGCGAATTAAATATGTATACACAGCATTTGCTTTCCATATTTTAAATTATGTGAAAAGTGATGGAGGCTCAGAAAAGAAATACTGTTATGAGAACTGTGATTATAGGAATCGTGATTCTGGGAATCGTGCACCGGTCACTCCAGAACCAGCCTTGGTCCTCAAAACATTAACCTACCAAAGCCACTCCAGAACCAGCCTTGGTCCTCAAAACATTAACCTACCAATGCCACTCCAGAGCCAGCCTTGGTCCTCAAAACATTAACCTACCAATGCCACTGCAGAACCAGCCTTGGTCCTCAAAACATGAACCTACCAATGCCACTCCAGAGCCAGCCTTAGTCCTCAAAACATGAACCTACCAATGCCACTGCAGAACCAGCCTTGGTCCTCAAAACATTAACCTACCAATGCCACTGCAGAACCAGCCTTGGTCCTCAAAACATTAACCTACCAATGCCACTCCAGAACCAGCCTTAGTCCTCAAAACATGAACCTACCAATGCCACTCCAGAACCAGCCTTGGTCCTCAAAACATTAACCTACCAATGCCACTCCAGAACCAGCCTTGGTCCTCAAAACATTAACCTACCAATGCCACTCCAGAGCCAGCCTTAGTCCTCAAAACATGAACCTACCAATGCCACTGCAGAACCAGCCTTGGTCCTCAAAACATTAACCTACCAATGCCACTCCAGAACCAGCCTTGGTCCTCAAAACATTAACCTACCAAAGCCACTCCAGAACCAGCCTTAGTCCTCAAAACATGAACCTACCAATGCCACTCCAGAACCAGCCTTAGTCCTCAAAACATGAACCTACCAAAGCCACTCCAGAACCAGCCTTAGTCCTCAAAACATTAACCTACCAAAGCCACTCCAGAACCAGCCTTGGTCCTCAAAACATTAACCTACCAAAGCCACTCCAGAACCAGCCTTAGTCCTCAAAACATGAACCTACCAATGCCACTCCAGAGCCAGCCTTGGTCCTCAAAACATGAACCTACCAATGCCACTGCAGAACCAGCCTTGGTCCTCAAAACATTAACCTACCAATGCCACTCCAGAGCCAGCCTTAGTCCTCAAAACATGAACCTACCAATGCCACTCCAGAACCAGCCTTGGTCCTCAAAACATTAACCTACCAATGCCACTCCAGAACCAGCCTTGGTCCTCAAAACATTAACCTACCAATGCCACTGCAGAACCAGCCTTGGTCCTCAAAACATTAACCTACCAATGCCACTCCAGAGCCAGCCTTGGTCCTCAAAACATTAACCTACCAATGCCACTCCAGAACCAGCCTTGGTCCTCAAAACATGAACCTACCAATGCCACTCCAGAGCCAGCCTTGGTCCTCAAAACATTAACCTACCAATGCCACTCCAGAGCCAGCCTTGGTCCTCAAAACATTAACCTACCAATGCCACTCCAGAACCAGCCTTGGTCCTCAAAACATGAACCTACCAATGCCACTCCAGAGCCAGCCTTGGTCCTCAAAACATTAACCTACCAATGCCACTCCAGAGCCAGCCTTAGTCCTCAAAACATGAACCTACCAATGCCACTCCAGAACCAGCCTTGGTCCTCAAAACATTAACCTACCAATGCCACTCCAGAACCAGCCTTGGTCCTCAAAACATGAACCTACCAATGCCACTCCAGAACCAGCCTTAGTCCTCAAAACATTAACCTACCAATGCCACTCCAGAACCAGCCTTGGTCCTCAAAACATTAACCTACCAATGCCACTCCAGAACCAGCCTTGGTCCTCAAAACATTAACCTACCAATGCCACTCCAGAGCCAGCCTTGGTCCTCAAAACATTAACCTACCAATGCCACTCCAGAGCCAGCCTTGGTCCTCAAAACATGAACCTACCAATGCCACTGCAGAACCAGCCTTGGTCCTCAAAACATGAACCTACCAATGCCACTCCAGAGCCAGCCTTGGTCCTCAAAACATTAACCTACCAATGCCACTCCAGAACCAGCCTTGGTCCTCAAAACATGAACCTACCAATGCCACTCCAGAACCAGCCTTGGTCCTCAAAACATTAACCTACCAATGCCACTCCAGAACCAGCCTTGGTCCTCAAAACATTAACCTACCAATGCCACTCCAGAGCCAGCCTTGGTCCTCAAAACATTAACCTACCAATGCCACTCCAGAGCCAGCCTTGGTCCTCAAAACATTAACCTACCAATGCCACTCCAGAACCAGCCTTGGTCCTCAAAACATTAACCTACCAATGCCACTCCAGAGCCAGCCTTGGTCCTCAAAACATTAACCTACCAATGCCACTCCAGAGCCAGCCTTGGTCCTCAAAACATTAACCTACCAATGCCACTCCAGAACCAGCCTTGGTCCTCAAAACATTAACCTACCAATGCCACTCCAGAACCAGCCTTGGTCCTCAAAACATTAACCTACCAATGCCACTCCAGAACCAGCCTTGGTCCTCAAAACATTAACCTACCAATGCCACTCCAGAACCAGCCTTGGTCCTCAAAACATTAACCTACCAATGCCACTCCAGAACCAGCCTTGGTCCTCAAAACATTAACCTACCAATGCCACTCCAGAACCAGCCTTGGTCCTCAAAACATGAACCTACCAATGCCACTCCAGAACCAGCCTTGGTCCTCAAAACATTAACCTACCAATGCCACTCCAGAACCAGCCTTGGTCCTCAAAACATGAACCTACCAATGCCACTCCAGAACCAGCCTTAGTCCTCAAAACATTAACCTACCAATGCCACTCCAGAGCCAGCCTTAGTCCTCAAAACATGAACCTACCAATGCCACTCCAGAACCAGCCTTGGTCCTCAAAACATGAACCTACCAATGCCACTCCAGAACCAGCCTTGGTCCTCAAAACATTAACCTACCAATGCCACTCCAGAACCAGCCTTGGTCCTCAAAACATGAACCTACCAATGCCACTCCAGAACCAGCCTTGGTCCTCAAAACATGAACCTACCAATGCCACTCCAGAACCAGCCTTGGTCCTCAAAACATGAACCTACCAATGCCACTCCAGAACCAGCCTTGGTCCTCAAAACATGAACCTACCAATGCCACTCCAGAACCAGCCTTGGTCCTCAAAACATTAACCTACCAATGCCACTCCAGAACCAGCCTTGGTCCTCAAAACATGAACCTACCAATGCCACTCCAGAACCAGCCTTGGTCCTCAAAACATTAACCTACCAATGCCACTCCAGAACCAGCCTTGGTCCTCAAAACATGAACCTACCAATGCCACTCCAGAACCAGCCTTGGTCCTCAAAACATTAACCTACCAATGCCACTCCAGAGCCAGCCTTGGTCCTCAAAACATGAACCTACCAATGCCACTCCAGAACCAGCCTTGGTCCTCAAAACATGAACCTACCAATGCCACTCCAGAGCCAGCCTTGGTCCTCAAAACATTAACCTACCAATGCCACTCCAGAACCAGCCTTGGTCCTCAAAACATTAACCTACCAATGCCACTCCAGAACCAGCCTTGGTCCTCAAAACATGAACCTACCAATGCCACTCCAGAACCAGCCTTGGTCCTCAAAACATTAACCTACCAATGCCACTCCAGAGCCAGCCTTGGTCCTCAAAACATTAACCTACCAATGCCACTCCAGAACCAGCCTTGGTCCTCAAAACATTAACCTACCAATGCCACTCCAGAGCCAGCCTTGGTCCTCAAAACATTAACCTACCAATGCCACTCCAGAGCCAGCCTTGGTCCTCAAAACATTAACCTACCAATGCCACTCCAGAGCCAGCCTTGGTCCTCAAAACATTAACCTACCAATGCCACTCCAGAACCAGCCTTGGTCCTCAAAACATTAACCTACCACTGTCACTCCAGAGCCAGCCTTGGTCCTGAAAACATTAACCTACCACTGTCACTCCAGAGCCAGCCTTGGTCCTGAAAACATTAACCTACCACTGTCACTCCAGAGCCAGCCTTGGTCCTGAAAACATTAACCTACCACTGTCACTCCAGAGCCAGCCTTGGTCCTGAAAACATTAACCTACCAATGCCACTCCAGAACCAGCCTTAGTCCTCAAAACATGAACCTACCAAAGCCACTCCAGAACCAGCCTTGGTCCTCAAAACATGAACCTACCAATGCCACTGCAGAACCAGCCTTGGTCCTCGAAACATTAACCTACCAATGCCACTGCAGAACCAGCCTTGGTCCTCGTAACATTAACCTACCAAAGCCACTCCAGAGCCAGCCTCGGTCCTCAAAACATGAACCTACCAATGCCACTCCAGAGCCAGCCTTGGTCCTCAAAACATTAACCTACCAAAGCCACTCCTGACCAGACACAAGCACCTAGAGCCCCGGAGCCCAGACTGAGACATGAAACTTAAAGAGCATGTCAGTTCTACTGCGTTACACATTCCAACATGACACGGAACTTAACCCACTCGGGATGAATGAGCCGGAGCCGAAGCCGGCTCATGGCTCGCACAACCGTTAAGGACGAATGGCCCGGCTCCGGCTCCTAGTTTTCAAGAGGTTTTGATTTCTGGCATGTAACCAGCTTTCCGGTGCGAAGTCATAACCTATTTTCAGTTTGCTTTGACCTTGCCTCTCTTGAAATCAACCAATCATTGCAGACTTTACATTCAGCTTTGGTTGTAGAGGGGGGTCAAACATCGGAACGTGAAATTTTCCTTCTTTCTATGTGTTAGCTGTTTTCGTCAATAGGAGAAAAACGACGAAGGTAAGGAATCTGATATTTTACGATCGTTTAGTGCATGGTGTTGCTAATCATTTCTGAAAATATTGATGCCTAACTCTTCATAACTTGGTTTTGGTGATTATTTTACGAACCTAGTCGAATGCCCAGTCCCCACAGAACAAGGGGAAATAATTTGGCCAGTCCCGAGTGAGTTAAAGAACGCTTTGGTCTTCAAAGTCTTAAGTCACCATCGTCACTCCACATTCGGCACAAGCACCACTTGCTCAGACATGCAACTGAAAGAACATGCCAGTTATGCTGAATTACACATTCTGACATGACACGGGACTTAGAAAACACATAGGTTTCAAGCTGATCTATACACAAGGAAAAAAGTTAAGCACCCCTCTCATATTTCCGTCCGCCAAAAATTGATGATAACTAATAATGACCCAAAAGTATATGTTTGGACAACATTGGTGTTCCATAGATGGAACCAAACCAGTCTCACCTGTCTGTGAAGCTAGGTCAGGGTGTGGCTTGCACGTGCAATCAGATTTCTGTACTGTTGCCAAAAGCAAGTTTGCTGAGTTCTCAGTGTCTAAACTCACAGCTGCTTTAGAGTAAAGCTATTCCTTTCAATTGAATATGGTACGAAGGAGAATAACAGAGGCGCAAAGATGGCAAGTTATTGGAATGCATTCAGCTGGAATGTCCTTCAAAGCAATCGGACGGCAACTTGGCTTCGACCACACTGTTATCAGCCGGCTGGTGAGGAAACACCAGCAAACCAACAGTGTTCAGGACCGCCCACGATCTGGCCGACCCCGTGTGACAACACAACGCGAAAACAGAGCACTGCTTCGCCTGGTACGCCGTGAACCATTCTCTACAAGCACCAACTTGAAACGACAGTGGCTGCCCAACAGACGATTTTCCACGAGAACAGTGAGGAACCGCCTAAAAGAACATGGTTATAGAGCGAGGAGGGTGATTAAGCGCCCAAAGTTGACTGACCACCACAAAAGAGAGCGTTTGCAGTGGTGTATCGCGCGAAGGGGATGGAACCTGAGGAACTGGAGAAGGATTCACTGGTCCGATGTCAAGAAAGCCGATTCCTGCTGCATGTCACTGATGGCAGAGCCAGGGTTTGGAGACATCCAAATACAGCATATGCACCCAGGAACATACAGCCAACAGTTGCTTACGGTGGAGGTTCCATAATGGTTTGGGGGTGCATGTCTCATGAATGCAAGTTGGATTTGGTGACCATTCAAGGAACTCTTACAGGCGAACGGTATATCCAAGATGTCCTCCAGCCAGTCGTCGTGCCCCATTTTGACAACCACCCACTGGCCACAAGACCTCTGTACATGGATGACAACGCTAGGCCCCACCGTGCTCGAGCAGTGACAGACTATCTCCAGCAGGAAGCGGTGCCAACCATGCCCTGGCCTGCCATGAGCCCTGACCTCAATCCGCTGGAGCACATCTGGGACATGATTGGCCACCGGTTGCAGAACTTGGACCCTTTGCCACAAAATCTGCGGCAACTGGAAGCAGCCCTGCATCAGGAGTGGCGGCAACTGACAATGCAGCAGATCCAGCGCCTGACCGGAGGGATGCGACGCCGGGTCGAGGCAGTCATCCAGACTCAGGGTGGCTTCACGCGCTACTGAACATTTTCTTGATTTTTGGTTTATGGACACCCATGGCATTGTTTTCCAATCAAATTGTCGCTTTGAATAAGCCCCATTTTTGGGCACTGACCATACTTTTCACGACTCTTTTTTCATGTGAAAATGGTATCAATCTTTTTGGACCAATATCATGTTATGTTTAACATTCAGAAAATGTATTCTTGTGTTTTCATGTTGGGAATGTGTTCGTTTCAATAAAAAAACAAATAAAGAAATATACTACACTTAACAGTTTCAATCAATACAGCATTTCAGTTTGTCAAACTGAAAATGACGGGGGGGTGCTTAACTTTTTTCTTTGTGTATATTATGCATTCCAGACAAGGAACTTTTTTTCTAACAATACAATGATTTTGCTACACCACACATTCAGAGCAGACATGAAAGAAAGATAACGCCAGTTCTGTTGCACTACACATTCTGACCAGTCATGAAAGATACCAGTTCTGTTGCACTACACATTCTGACCAGTCATGAAAGAAAGATAACACCAGTTCTGTTGCACTACACATTCTGACCAGTCGAAATATACCACCAGTTCTGTTGCACTACACATTCTGACCAGTCGAAAGATAACACCAGTTCTGTTGCACTACACATTCAGACCAGTCGAAGGATAACACCAGTTCTGTTGCACTACACATTCTGACCAGTCCAAAGATAACACCAGTTCTGTTGCACTACACATTCTGACCAGTCAAAAGATACCACCAGTTCTGTTGCACTACACATTCTGACCAGTCATGAAATTAAAAGAACACTTTGGTCTTTGAAGTATTCACTCACCGCTACCACTGCAGACCAGGGCATGAGCAACAAGAAAGAACTCAGTAGCTCAGACATGGAAATAACGCCGCTTTTACTGCACTCCACATTCTGACAAGATACGGAACTAAAAGATTCAGTGCTGGTGCAAAACACATTCTGACCAAACGTTTAAGTTTCTGTAAGAAAGAAGTAGCCCTGAAGTCATCATGGACACTCCAAACCATAAGTTTAGAGTGTCACCAGCAAAATAAGAAAACAGCCCTGGGGTTATTATTGGTCAGGTCTGGCCTTATCTGCATAAATCAGACAGTGTAGACCAGGACACTGCTAACCCCAAAACATAAACAGGTCATGGCCACTCTAAAACCATCAGTTCAGAGTGCTACCCAGACAAGATGAGGATGACTACAGATAAGACGGCAGAGATGCCTGCCCCAAGTTTTGATTTTTAGGAACAAAAATCCGAACTTTACCACGATTTCCCGGAACGTGGCAAAAAATAATATTGCTTACTGGTGACCATCGGTGATGTTTTCCTCTTGCTATGCTAAGAAATAAACATAAAACCAGTTCTGTTGCACTACACATTCTGACCAGACATGAAAGAAAGATAACACAAGTTCTGTTGCACTACACATTCTGACCAGACATGAAAGAAAGATAACACCAGTTCTGTTGCACTACACATTCTGACCAGTCATCAAAGAAATATAACACCAGTTCTGTTGCACTACACATTCTGACCTGTCATGAAAGAAAGATAACACCAGTTCTGTTGCACTACACATTCTGACCAGTCAAAAGATACCACCAGTTCTGTTGCACTACACATTCTGACCAGTCATGAAAGAAAGATAACACCAGTTCTGTTGCACTACACATTCTCACCAGTCCAAAGATAACACCAGTTCTGTTGCACTACACATTATCACCAGTCCAAAGATAACACCAGTTCTGTTGCACTACACATTCTGACCAGACATGAAAGAAAGATAACACCAGTTCTGTTGCACTACACATTCTCACCAGTCCAAAGATAACACCAGTTCTGTTGCACTACACATTCTGACCTGTCATAAAAGAAAGATAACACCAGTTCTGTTGCACTACACATTGTGACCAGTCGAAAGATAACACCAGTTCTGTTGCACTACATTCTCACCAGTCATGAAAGAAAGATAAAACCAGTTCTGTTGCACTACACATTCTGACCAGTCATGAAATTAAAAGAACACTTTGGTCCTTGAAGTATTCACTCACCGCTACCACTGCAGACCAGGGCATGAGCAACAAGAAAGAACTCAGTAGCCCAGACATGGAACTTGAAAATAACGCCGGCTTTGCTGCACTCCACATTCTCCATTCAAAGCCATCATGGACACTCCAAACCATACATTTAGAGTGTCACCGACAAAATAGGAAGAGAGCACTGGGGTTATTATCAGTCGGTTCAGGCCTCATCTGCATGAATCAGACAGACCAGGACACTGCTAACCCCAGAGCATGAACAGGTCATGGCCACTCTAAAACCATCAGTTCAGAGTGCTTCCCAGACAAGATGATGCCTAGAGATAAGAGGGCAGAGATGCCTGCCCCAAGTTTTGATTTTTAGGAACAAAAACCTTAAAAATCCAAACATTAGCACGATTTCCCGGAACATGGCCAAAAAAATATTGCTTACTGGTGACCATGGGTGATGTTTTCCTCTGACTTGCTATGCTAAGAAATAAACATAACACAAGTTCTGTTGCACTACACATTCTGACCAGACATGAAAGAAAGTCCAAAGATACCATCAGTTCTGTTGCACTACACATTCTGACCAGTCGAAAGATACCACCAGTTCTGTTGCACTACACATTCTGACCAGTCATGAAAGAAAGATAACACCAGTTCTGTTGCACTACACATTCTGACCAGTCATGAAAGAAAGATAACACCAGTTCTGTTGCACTACACATTCTGACCAGTCATGAAAGAAAGATAACACCAGTTCTGTTGCACTACACATTCTCACCAGTAGAAGGATAACACCAGTTCTGTTGCACTACACATTCTGACCAGTCATCAAAGAAAGATAACACCAGTTCTGTTGCACTACACATTCTCACCAGTCATCAAAGAAAGATAACACCAGTTCTGTTGCACTACACATTCCGACCAGTCATGAAAGAAAGATAACACCAGTTCTGTTGCACTACACATTCCGACCAGTCATGAAAGAAAGATAACACTAGTTCTGTTGCACTACACATTCTGACCAGTCGAAGGATAACACCAGTTCTGTTGCACTACACATTCTGACCAGTCATCAAAGAAAGATAACACCAGTTCTGTTGCACTACACATTCCGACCAGTCATGAAAGAAAGATAACACCAGTTCTGTTGCACTACACATTCTGGCCAGTCATGAAATTAAAAGAACACTTTGGTCCTTGAAGTATTCACTCACCGCTACCACTGCAGACCAGGGCATGAGCAACAAGAAAGAACTCAGTAGCCCAGACATGGAACTTGAAAATAACGCCGGCTTTGCTGCACTCCACATTCTCCATCCAAAGCCATCATGGACACTCCAAACCATACATTTAGAGTGTCACCGACAAAATAGGAAGAGAGCACTGGGGTTATTATCAATCGGTTCAGGCCTCATCTGCATGAATCAGACAGACCAGGACACTGCTAACCCCAGAGCATGAACAGGTCATGGCCACTCTAAAACCATCAGTTCAGAGTGCTTCCCAGACAAGATGACGATGCCTAGAGATAAGAGGGCAGAGATGCCTGCCCCAAGTTTTGATTTTTAGGAACAAAAACCTTAACAATCCAAACTTTACCACGATTTCCCGGAACATGGCAAAAATAAATATTGCTTACTGGTGACCATGGGTGATGTTTTCCTCTGACTTGCTATGCTAAGAAATAAACATAACACAAGTTCTGTTGCACTACACATTCTGACCAGACATGAAAGAAAGTCCAAAGATACCATCAGTTCTGTTGCACTACACATTCTGACCAGTCGAAAGATAACACCAGTTCTGTTGCACTACACATTCTGACCAGTCATGAAAGAAAGATAACACCAGTTCTGTTGCACTACACATTCTGACCAGTCGAAAGATACCACCAGTTCTGTTGCATTACACATTCTGGCCAGTCATTAAATTAAAAGAACACTTTGGTCCTTGAAGTATTCACTCACCGCTACCACTGCAGACCAGGGCATGAGCAACAAGAAAGAACTCAGTAGCCCAGACATGGAACTTGAAAATAACGCCGGCTTTGCTGCACTCCACATTCTCCATCCAAAGCCATCATGGACACTCCAAACCATACATTTAGAGTGTCACCGACAAAATAGGAAGAGAGCACTGGGGTTATTATCAGTCGGTTCAGGCCTCATCTGCATGAATCAGACAGACCAGGATACTGCTAACCCCAGAGCATGAACAGGTCATGGCCACTCTAAAACCATCAGTTCAGAGTGCTTCCCAGACAAGATGAGGATGGCTAGAGATAAGAGGGCAGAGATGCCTGCCCCAAGTTTTGATTTTTAGGAACAAAAACCTTAAAAATCCAAACTTTACCACGATTTCCTGGAACATGGCCAAAAAAATATTGCTTACTGGTGACCATGGGTGATGTTTTCCTCTTGCTATGCTAAGAAATAAACATAACACAAATAACACCAGTTCTGTTGCACTACACATTCTGACCAGTCATTAAATTAAAAGAACACTTTGGTCCTTGAAGCATTCCTTGAAGCTACCACTGCAGACCAGGGCATGAGCAACAAGAAAGAACTCAGTAGCTCAGACATGGAACTTGAAAATAACGCTGCTTTTGCTGCACTACACATTCTGACCAGATACGGAACTAAAAGATTACAGTGCTGGTGCAAAACACATTCTGACCAAACGTTTAAAGGGGCACCCTGACGGATGAGTTTTTGTAAGAAACATGTCGAGATCACCAGGAAAACACCCTTTACAAAGATTGCAACACTCACTTTGCTCTGGTTTCCTAGAAATCAAACCGTCAAATCGGCAATTCCTCCTTGGCGGAGGTGCTGGAAATAAAATTATTTCACCTAAAGAGAAGGTGTGTGCCGTCTCTTTTCTAATGGCCGCCAAATCGTTTGCACGAAAGTTTCGCAATACAAGCCTCTTTATTTTTTTTTTATTTTTTTTTTTATAGTCTAACTAAAGGAGTTTCGGTCACAACAAAGGAAATAGCTCCATTTTATTTTTTTACTGCACTACAAAAAAAAAAAACGCTTCTACCACAATGAGTCTCCACCCACCCCATCCAAAATTGCTACTCTCTCTGGCATCTCCGCCAAGGAGGAATCAACGTTTTGACGGTATAATTTATAGGAAACCAGAGCAAAGTGAGTGTTCCGATCCTTGAAAAGGCTGTCTTTCTGGTGATCTCGACGTGTTTCTTGCAAAAACTCATCCGTCATGGTCCACCTTTAAGTTTCTGTAAGAAAGCAGTAGCCGGTTCCATGTAATTGTTTGATGCAACCTGTGCTGAACTGTGGCTGCTGTCTCAATGTAGACAATTATTACTCTAATCCAGCTCATGTCCGCAGCCTTGTTGCTAAAGACAAGACAAGTCGTTGGCACTGTGCGCACAAATCGCATCAGAACGCTCAATGACCCGCCCTGAAGTCACCATGGACACTCCAAACCATAAGTTTAGAGTGTCACCACAAAAAGCAGAAGGCAGCACTGGGGTTATTATTGGTCAGTTCAGGCCTCATCTGCATGAATCAGACAGACCAGGACACTGATCAGGGTAGGACAGTAACTTTTTTTGCAGGTAGACAATTTTATGTACCTGTCCCCCAGTTTTAGCCACTTGCCCGATAAATGAATGTGCCATGAGTGAAAAAGCTAATAATATCGTCTGCCATTTTGCCAAAGGCTGTCTGCAATTGACTGGCTAAGTATGCTTCATTCTGACTGGATAATGAATTTTCTTTAGCCAATCGTCTTGCTCGATACAAATGGCTATCCGATTTTGCGGAAGTGATGCTGACATCAAGTCAAACTACTTGCGAGCGTGGTGATAGTAGGGCCTATCATTGTTGATGTAGCCTGCGTTACAGGCCTAGAACCTGACTTGCGGTCTTTACAACGGACTGAAATAAACTGGGTGAGACTTTTTTTCTAAGCACTTGCACGGCGGGCAGGTCGTCGAGTTCGCCACCTGCCCGACACTTATGACTACCTGCCCCGGGCAGTCGTTACTGTCTGACCCTGCTTATAACCCCAGAGCATTCAGTTTACTGAAGCAAAACACCACTTAGATTATGGCCAATGCAAAGCCATCATGGACACTCCAAACCATAAGTTGAGAGTGTCACCGACAAAATAAGAAGAGAGCACTGGGGTTATTATCAGTCGGTTCAGGCGTCATCTGCATGAATCAGACAGACCAGGACACTGCTAACCCCAGAGCATGAACAGGTCATGGCCACTCTAAAACCATCAGTTCAGAGTGCTTCCCAGACAAGATGACGATGGCTAGAGATAAGAGGGCAGAGATGCCTGCCCCAAGTTTTGATTTTTAGGAATAAAAACCTTAAAAATCCAAACTTTACCACGATTTCCCGGAACATGGCACAAAAAAATATTGCTTACTGGTGACCATGGGTGATGTTTTCCTCTTGCTATGCTAAGAAATAAACATAACACAAATAACACCAGTTCTGTTGCACTACACATTCTGACCAGACATGAAAGAAAGTCCAAAGATACCATCAGTTCTGTTGCACTACACATTCTGACCAGTCGAAGGATAACACCAGTTCTGTTGCACTACACATTCTGACCAGTCGAAAGACACCAGTTGTTGCGCTACACATTCTGACCAGTCCAAGGATAACACCAGTTCTGTTGCACAACACATTCTGACCAGTCGAAGGATAACACCAGTTCTGTTGCACTACACATTCTGACCAGTCGAAGGATAACACCAGTTCTGTTGCACTACACATTCTGACCAGTCGAAGGATAACACCAGTTCTGTTGCACTACACATTCTGACCAGTCGAAGGATAACACCAGTTCTGTTGCACTACACATTAATGAAAGACCAGTAATGAAAGAAAGCAGGAAGGCAGCACTGGGGTTATTATTGGTCAGTTCTGGCCTCATTTGCATGAATCAGACAGACCAGGACACTGATAACTCCAGAGCATTTACAGTTTACTGAAGCAAAGTACCACTCAGATTATGGCCAATCCAAAGCCATCAGTTGAGAGTGTCACCAACAAAATAAGAAAACAGCCCTGGGGTTATTATTATCAGTCGGTTCAGGCCTCATCTGCATGAATCAGACAGACCAGGACACTGCTAACCCCAGAGCATGAACAGGTCATGGCTACTCTAAAACCATCAGTTCAGAGTGCTTCCCAGACAAGATGAAGATGGCTAGAGATAAGAGGGCAGAGATGCCTGCCCCAAGTTTTGATTTTCAGGAACAAAAACCTTAAAAATCCAAACTTTACCACGATTTCCCGTAACGTGGCCCAAAAAAATTAAATTGCTTACTGTTGACCATCAGTGACGTTTTCCTTTTGCTAAGCTAAGAAAGTGGATCTTTTGCACTCGTCCCTAAATGCTCCTTCTGCATGTTTGGGGTCATTTGCCAGTTACTTTCTTCTTTGGGCAAAATTTTTTGTGTCAGCTACGGTAGTCAAATTTGACTCTCTGTTCGCCCTGAGCTTCTTTTTTTCTCTCCAAGCGAATGAAGAATGGGAAGTTAGGAAACTTAACTTATGTCTCTAGTACTTGTTCAAGTGTCATAGATTATTTCATACATTCTCGAGAACTTTGTATGGTTCAAGTGCTATAGATTATTGCATACTTTGTCAATATTTTTATATGGATACACATAAACATTGTTTTGTCAGATGTGACTGACATCTTCACATACCTACTCTGAAGTAAGTACACTCCAAAACATTATGGCCACTCCAAAACCAGCAGTTGAGTGTCACCAAGAAAATGAGAAGGCAGAACTGGGATTATTATTGGTCAGTTTTTGCCTCATCTGCATGAAACAGACAAACCATAACACTGATAACTCCAGAGCATGTACAGACTATGAAAACAGAGCACAAACAGATATTATGGCCATTCTTGAAACCATCAGTTTTAATTATCACCAAGAAAAGCAGGAAGGCAGCACTGGGGTTGTTGTTGGTCAGTTCTGGCCTCATTTGCATGAATCAGACATACGAGGTCACTGATAACCCCAGAGCATTCAGTTTACTGAAACAAAACACCACACAGATTATGGCCAATCCAAAGCCATCATGGACACTCCAAACCATAAGTTTAGAGTGTCACCGACAAAATAAGAAGAGAGCACTGGGGTTATTATTAGTCGGTTCAGGCCTCATCTGCATGAATCAGACAGACCAGGACACTGCTAACCCCAGAGCATGAACAGGTCATGGCCACTCTAAAACCATCAGTTCAGAGTGCTTCCCAGAGAAGATGAGGATGGCTAGAGGGCAGAGATGCCTGCCCCAAGTTTTGATTTTTAGGAATAAAAACCTTAAAAATCCAAACTTTACCACGATTTCCAGGAACATGGCAAAAATTTTTTTTCCTTACTGGTGACCAGCGGTGATGTTTTCCTCTTGCTATGCTAAGAAATAAACATAACACAAGTTCTGTTGCACTACACATTCTGACCAGTCGAAAGATAACACCAGTTCTGTGGCACTACACATTCTGACCAGTCGAAAGATAACACCAGTTCTGTTGCGCTACACATTCTCACCAGTCGAAAGATAACACCGCTACCACTGCAGACCAGGGCATGAGCAACAAGAAAGAACTCAGTAGCTCAGACATGGAACTTGAAAATAACGCCGGTTTTGCTGCACTCCACATTCTGACCAGATACGGAACTCTTCCGAGTGACCGGACGTCTCTCTAGTAACCAGTGCTCGGTCATCTCCACGGATACCAGTCATCTCAGACCTGTCTTCAGACTCAATTTCACAGCCAGTACCATCTGTGGACACAGCCGCCGATGCTACCACTGACACCATGACGTCAGAGGTATCAATTGACGACAGCCCTGCCCGTACCCCCGGTGAATCAAGACAGACCAGGACATTGATAACCCCAGAGCATTCACAGTTTACTAAAACAAAACACCACACAGATTATGGCCAATCCAAAGCCATCATGGACACTCCAAACCATAAGTTTAGAGTGTCACCAGCAAAAGCAGAAAACAGCCCTGGGGTTATTATTAGTCGGTTCAGGCCTCATCTGCATGAATCAGACAGACCAGGACACTGCTAACCCCAGAGCATGAACAGGTCATGGCCACTCTAAAACCATCAGTTCAGAGTGCTTCCCAGAGAAGATGAGGATGGCTAGAGGGCAGAGATGCCTGCCCCAAGTTTTGATTTTTAGGAATAAAAACCTTAAAAATCCAAACTTTACCACGATTTCCAGGAACATGGCAAAAATTTTTTTTCCTTACTGGTGACCAGCGGTGATGTTTTCCTCTTGCTATGCTAAGAAATAAACATAACACAAGTTCTGTTGCACTACACATTCTGACCAGTCGAAAGATAACACCAGTTCTGTGGCACTACACATTCTGACCAGTCATGAAAGAAAGATAATACCAGTTCTGTTGCACTACACATTCTGACCAGTCGAAAGATAACACCAGTTCTGTTGCGCTACACATTCTCACCAGTCGAAAGATAACACCGCTACCACTGCAGACCAGGGCATGAGCAACAAGAAAGAACTCAGTAGCTCAGACATGGAACTTGAAAATAACGCCGGTTTTGCTGCACTCCACATTCTGACCAGATACGGAACTCTTCCGAGTGACCGGACGTCTCTCTAGTAACCAGTGCTCGGTCATCTCCACGGATACCAGTCATCTCAGACCTGTCTTCAGACTCAATTTCACAGCCAGTACCATCTGTGGACACAGCCGCCGATGCTACCACTGACACCATGACGTCAGAGGTATCAATTGACGACAGCCCTGCCCGTACCCCCGGTGAATCAAGACAGACCAGGACATTGATAACCCCAGAGCATTCACAGTTTACTAAAACAAAACACCACACAGATTATGGCCAATCCAAAGCCATCATGGACACTCCAAACCATAAGTTTAGAGTGTCACCAGCAAAAGCAGAAAACAGCCCTGGGGTTATTATTAGTCGGTTCAGGCCTCATCTGCATGAATCAGACTGACCAGGACACTGCTAACCCCAGAGCATGAACAGGTCATGGCCACTCTAAAACCATCAGTTCAGAGTGCTTCCCAGAGAAGATGAGGATGGCTAGAGGGCAGAGATGCCTGCCCCAAGTTTTGATTTTCAGGAACAAAAGCCTTAAAAATCCAAACTTGACCACGATTTCCAGGAACATGGCAAAAATTTTTGTGCTTACTGGTGACCATCGGTGATGTTTTCCTCTTGCTATGCTAAGAAATAAACATAACACAAGTTCTGTTGCACTACACATTCTGACCAGTCGAAAGATAACACCAGTTCTGTGGCACTACACATTCTGACCAGTCATGAAAGAAAGATAATGCCAGTTCTGTTGCACTACACATTCTGACCAGTCGAAAGATAACACCAGTTCTGTTGCGCTACACATTCTCACCATTCGAAAGATAACACCGCTACCACTGCAGACCAGGGCATGAGCAACAAGAAAGAACTCAGTAGCTCAGACATGGAACTTGAAAATAACGCCGGTTTTGCTGCACTCCACATTCTGACCAGATACGGAACTCTTCCGAGTGACCGGACGTCTCTCTAGTGACCAGTGCTCGGTCATCTCCACGGATACCAGTCATCTCAGACCTGTCTTCAGACTCAATTTCACAGCCAGTACCATCTGTGGACACAGCCGCTGATGCTACCACTGACACCATGACGTCAGAGGTATCAATTGACGACAGCCCTGCCCGTACCCCCGGTGAATCAAGACAGACCAGGACATTGATAACCCCAGAGCATTCACAGTTCACTAAAACAAAACACCACACAGATTATGGCCAATCCAAAGCCATCATGGACACTCCAAACCATAAGTTTAGAGTGTCACCAGCAAAAGCAGAAGGCAGCACTGGGGTCATTATTGGTCAGTTCAGGCCTCGTCTGCATGAATCAGACAGACCAAGACACTGATAACCCCAGAGCATTCACAGTTTACTGAAATAAAGCACCACACAGATTATGGCCAATCCAAAACTTTCTGTTGAGAGTGTCACCAAGAGGAGCAGAAAATAGCACTGGGGTTATTATTAGCCAGTTCTGGCCTCATCTGCACGAATCACTGCTAACCCTAAAGCATGAACAGATTGACAATGATATACAGACCATGAAATTTGCAAGCCAGAGCTAAACAACACAGTAAGTGCGCGCAAACTTTCTGCAGCGTTGTTGCAATACATCTACAGCTATTGCTATGTATTGCTCTACTCCACAATTCACATGGTGCAGTGACCAAAACATTTGCCTGAACTTTCTTGCTGTCACAGGTCACTTTATAATGTGTGTATACTATTTAATTATTCTCTTATTTACTTTGGCCTAGGCTAGTTCTCTTTCTGCCCAAAATGTACATCAGGTTTTGTCTATCAAGATTATCTCGCTACTGTGTTAATCTTGGCGACTGTGTTAATCGCCAACAGTCAAAGTGAGACAATCCTTTTTCTTTCTCAGTTTCAAGTTTCTATACGAAATGTTTCTTCTTGTTTTTAGTCTAAGGCGTTTTGGCAGTTTCTTGAATTGTGGATTTTGTCCTGTATCATGCCATTTCAAACTTAGTTTTCATTGGCTTAGGTGTTGCTCCAATTAAATGTGAGTCTCTGAAACTTAGGCTCGTACTTAAGCTTGAGTTCTTCCAAAATTCTGCCTGCTTATTATTACTGTTCGTTGCACAGAGGGAAACTTCGTTCAAGTGTTAGGCGTGATGCTGACCTGAGCCTTTCGTGGCAGTTGCTGTCTTTAAACATTGGAAAGGGCCGCAAGGACAAGAAAGAAGCTACACTGCAAGGAGCGGAGAAGGTGTCGGTGCGTTAAGACGAGAGGAGAAAGAACGTCTCCGTAGAAAGGCAGAAGAGGAGAGCGTTTGTCTCCATAACAAGGAGCAAGAGGAAGTGATTCGTCTCCGAAAGAAGGAAGAGAGAGAGGTTGAGGAAGTGTTCCCGATTAAACAGATCTGTACGTAAATTACGTACAAAGCTTGAAGTTTGACATATAAATTTTTCCGTCAATATGTCATTGTGGCGTACAGTTTTTCTCTCAGCCGATTGCTTCCTCAAACATGTTCGCCGCGATCAGAATGTCGAAGCCATTTCGGCTTGCGGGAAACGATCAACAAAATATACTGGGCCTATTCTTTCACTACCATGCTTGAAGCAGACGACAAAAACTATCATGAACCACAGAGTAATTTCCCTTTGTTTCTCGCCAACCATGCTGCTTGCACGTGCACTGCTGCCAAGCCTAGCCCGCGTGTTTCTTGGAAGCAAAAAAGTGGTGCTGCTTCGCTGGATTGCGAAAACTTCGACGCGAAGTTCTTCCAAAGACTGAAGTTTTAAGTGAGGTGACAAAAACCCTCGAACCAGTTCCAGGCCCTTCAAGTTCTACTTCAACTGTCAGTAGTGATGAAAAGAAGAAAATAACTCGCAAATTCAAGTCAAGTTGGTGTGAAGAATTTGACTGGCTTCAGCATCATGATGGCAAGCTCTTCTGAAATCATATTGTCCATTTATTACGGCTTTTATTTTGACCCTCAAAATTTTTCAAATGACCCTTAAATTTTTGGGGCAAAGGGTCATGATGACCCTTAAAAATTTGGAAGCATGGGAACACAGTTGAGGCCCATCGCATCCTTATGGATGGCAAAAATGAGGAGAGGAGAATCTTGCTAGAGAGAGCAGAGAGGGAGGAGCATGAGGCTCAGCGATTGGCCGAGTACAGAGAAAAGGACATGTCACGTCGAGATCAGGAGTCCGCGTCCAGAGAAGTACATCAGGTGAAGCTCGGAACGCTCGAGGCTGACGATGATCCAGACAAATACATTGCACATCTGGAAAGAGTGGCCCAGATGTACGGATGGTCTAAGCCCATGATGGCCAGGAGGTTGGTGGAGTCATTGCGGGGAAGAGCCAGAGACGCGATCCAGCAGCTCCCCGATAGCAAAATCAACGATTATGACGCAGTCAAACAAGCCCTGCTAGCCTTCTTCGGCCTGAACGCAGAGGCATACCGGCGAAGATTCAGGCAAATCAAGGAGGAGTTGGGGGAGACCTTCGAACAAATGCTGGTCCGAATGAAAGAGTGCTTCTCTTTATGGTACATGACCACCGACAAGGACGAGAAGAAGGCTGAGGACATAAAAGACCTCTTGTTCCAGGAGAAAATCTATGACACCCTCCAAGGAGATCTCATGTATGAAGTGATGAGGTCTCGGCCTGGAAGCGTAGAGGAGGTTGCCAAAGAGGCGGAGTGGCTCGTGTCAGCAAAAAGAATGGGAAGAGACCACAAGGTGAAGAACCGAGCCAAAGAACTAGCGATCGGCTCTTCAAGCAGATCCCGTGGGTCTGGAGGAGAGGTGAGGACAACCAGTGGAGGAGGAGGTGGCGACCAATCCCGTATTAACAAGCTGGTCAACGAGGTGCCAGAAAGGAGAAGGACTAACACCACGCCAGCTAACCCTATCGTTGAGTCATCCAGAACCCCTAGGGATGGAGGCAGGAGTAAGACGATGTGCTACGTCTGCTACAAAGAAGGACACATTGCCAGGGAGTGTCTTACCATCAAGGGAATGGCACACCGGGTAGCTGTTGAAGGGGAGGAACCCATCATCGCGTGTCCACCGACACTTTGCCACCCTTGTGCTGCAGACATATAATCCACGGTGCAAGGTGTGGGTGAATGGACAGGAAGTCAACGGGTTGAGAGACACCGCAGCAACTCACACAGTTGTTGCCAAAAAGTTAGTGCAACCAGATGGTTACACGGGAGGCACCATGAGAGTAGTATTGGCTGAATCACACTGTACAACTGTGCTGCCAGTGGCTCTAATATACCTGGAGTCACCGTTTGTATCAGGGCCGGTGCAGGCACTTGTGATGGAAACGCCAGTAGGGGACATCCTGATAGGCAACACCGTCTGGCGACTAGGTGGAGAGAGGCCAGAGGTTGTGCCTGTATATAGTGTGCCTGAGTTGGTGGCTGCAGTCCAGACCAGGGGTCAACGTGAGAGGATGGAGAAGGAGGCCAAGCCCCTGTCCGTGTACACAAGCATGCTCGACACCACTCGTGACGAGCTTGTCCGCCATCAGCAAGAAGACCCGAAACCTAATGTACAAAAGAATGATATGTTAAAGAGCCCTTTCTTCAGGCACTCAGCTGCCTGAAGCAGCATCAAATTGCCTGCATTCAGGCTTCAAGCATACCCACATGCACCCCTGAATTCATGCATGCCATGCATGACTTTGATAAAAAGGAAACAAATAAATAAAGATCCCTGCATAAGAGGATGACAGTCAGGCTTGAAACCTGTGGTTTCCAGTTTTCTGGTGCTTTTTGCTGTACTCGCATCAAGCTGTCTGTCACACAAAGCTTGCACCAAGTTCTCACAGTGATAGACAAAAGCACACACACTGCAGTGGTGATACAAGAACCCAAAAAATGACACTCTGCCATCATTGCCATGACAGTACGGTCAGTGCCAGCTTATTATAGACATGTCAAGATGTGTGTTGTCATCGAGTCAAATGTTGATACAAAAATCAGTTTAAAAAGTGAGGAGCTTTTGCATAACCATATAAAGTAAAAATATGAGAGAGGAGCATTTGTATGCCACCATTGATTTGCATGCCGGTATTCATCATTTGCGTGAAACAAATCCCTGGTGATCAAGTACCGATCTTGTGTCCTGGGTTTGATTTTTAGCCACAGTATTCAGGCCAGCAACAGCTATTTGTTGGTGCCAAACCATCTGATGACAAACTCAGTGAAATAGAGTACAGCCATGCCATGGAATGCCAGCTCCCTCTGTGAAGAACCAATTAAAAGTTGTTACGATACATGACTGTCGTGTTATTTGAATGTGACAATGGGCACAAACTATAGTGGTGGCCCTCCTCACCCTATCTTGGCTAAAAATGTTACGACACGTGACTGTCGTGTTATTTGAATGTGACAATGGGCACAAACTATAGTGGTGGCCCTCCTCACCCTATCTTGGCTAAACAATGTGACAATGGGCACAAACTATAGTGGTGGCCCTCATCACCCTATCTTGGCTAAACAATGTGACAATGGGCACAAACTATAGTGGTGGCCCTCCTCACCCTATCTTGGCTAAACAATGTGACAATGGGCACAAACTATAGTGGTGGCCCTCATCACCCTATCTTGGCTAAACAATGTGACAATGGGCACAAACTATAGTGGTGGCCCTCATCACCCTATCTTGGCTAAACAATGTGACAATGGGCACAAACTATAGTGGTGGCCCTCATCACCCTATCTTGGCTAAAAAAATGTTTGGCCAACTGTAGGATGGACCATGGTTACTTTCTTTCAGGTATTTTACCCAATCGGTGGAACAGAACTGTTGAGGCCTCTGGCATTGGGAGACTAGGAGACGCGTACCTGTCACAGAAATGTTTGCACCTTACAAAGAATGTGACAAATTGCTGAAGATTTTTGTAAGGAGAGATTTGCCGTCCAGCCGTCCTAGTGATGACAATGCATGCCATAACAAAAGATATATGTCATTATTACCAAAATATCAGAACCAGATGCATATTTATCCCAGCATTACCAATATCTGAGAGCCGGTGGAAACTTTCTTCGAATCCGCTTCAATGCATTTGAAAATGCATCTGTGATGTTCTTGAAGACAGCTTTTCCACTTACGTAGACTTTCTCAGAAGCACTGATGATGATGAAATGAAAGGTACCGGAGATACTACCTCAATGTTGAAGAGCTCCGTACTCCTGGTTCATGGAGCAACGATGCGGCAGACATATGTTGAAGACCGTACTGCCATGGAGCAACGATGCGGCAGACATATGTTGAAGAACTCCTGTTCATGGAGTAACGATGCGGCAGACATATGTTGAAGAGCTCCGTACTCCTGGTTCATAGAACGACAGACATATGTTGAAGAGCTCCGTACTCCTGGTTCAGTAACGATGCGGCAGACATATGTTGAAGAGCTCCGTACTCCTGGTTCATGGAGCGATGCGGCAGACATATGTTGAAGAGCTCCGTACTCCTGGTTCATGGAGTAACAATGCAGCAGAATTCTTCCGAAGGCACTCGCTGACTGGTGCATCAGGCCCATTCCATCTATTCCAGCAATCTGATG
>CM065706.1:15655172-15722672 GCA_017654935.2 Phymorhynchus buccinoides
ATGCCTGTATTACCAAATAGCTGAGAGTGAAGGGGGCATTTGAATGCCTGTATTACCAAATAGCTGAGAGTGAGGGGCATTTGAATGCCTGTATTACCAAATAGCAGAGAGTGAAGGGGTATTTGAATGCCTGTGTTACCAAATAGCTGAGAGTGGCATTTGAATGCCTGTATTACCAAATAGCAGAGAGTGAAGGGGCATTTGAAATCCTGTATTACCAAATAGCTGAGAGTGGCATTTGAATGCCTGTATTACCAAATAGCAGAGAGTGAAGGGGCATTTGAATGCCTGTATTACCAAATAGCAGAGAGTGAAGGGGCATTTGAATGCCTGTGTTACCAAATAGCTGAGAGTGAGGGGGGCATTTGAATGCCTGTGTTACCAAATAGCAGAGAGTGAAGGGGCATTTGAATGCCTGTATTACCAAATAGCAGAGAGTGAAGGGGCATTTGAATGCCTCTTTTACCAAATATCTGAGAGTGAGGGGCATTTGTATGCCTCACTTCTCTTTGTTGAAAAACGTTTAGTAGCGAACGATTCCTGTCAGGAAAATGTGATGTTTCTGGTTTACTGGTCTAAAAAATAATAATTAAAGCACATCCAGACTTGTTTACCCCTATTTTGCAATTTTTTAAATTTTGGAAACAAAAAATATTAATGTTAAAGAAAAAAACATAATCCAACGCGCAGCCGATTCCTTTTCTTCACAAAACCTGATTAACAAGAAAACTATTTTAATTACACAATTATATGCAAGCAATAGTGTACTGGGAGACCTTTAAAAACATTTTTAAAACCATGAATAGGCCTTTTCTCTTTCAAACTCAGCTTACGAACCTGTTCAAACTGCTTGTGATCTCACCGTGCAGTCGCTTTGACGCCATCTTGAAATGGAATGAAAAGAAATTGATGCGCGTTGTATGCTGGGAACCGGAATGATTTTTCACCGCATTGTTTCAAAAGTATCGCTTGCCAACGCAACTGTAGTGGTGGGTTTGTTTTTTCGTCGCCGCAATTATTGTAATTTGACTTTTGTTTCGTAAAAATTACGTCAAAATCGTAAAGGTAAACACGTCTGCACATTCACATGAAATTAAGAAAATGCTACGGCAACACGAACACAACAACAAGCAAGAGAGAGAGGGGGGAAGAGAGAGGGGGGAAGAGAGAGGGAGAAAGTCACCAAGTGAGGCACAGAAATAGAGGAAACAGACAGGGCAAAGGAGGGGGGTGTTTGAAACAGAAGAAAGGGGGGAGGGGAGGGGGCTTAAAAACAGACACTGAGAAAGGAATAACCATCAAGTCTACTCTATCTCTCAGTCTCGTATAAGGATCTTTCAATTCCTCCTTCTCATTTCCATGTCCTGCAGTCTTTTTTTTTTTTATGTCTATGCTTACAGATTGTTTTCAAATGGCAGTTTAACTCTTGGACTAAATAAAGTAGGTAAATCCCCACAATGCAAATAATAACCAACCCCATGTGTATTCCGTCGTTTTTTTCCTCTTTCTGGCTGCCCCCTCTCCCCTTCCCTCCCTATCCACATCCACCCAAGTTTCTCACCCCCCTTTTTTTTTGGACTCCCCTTCCCTTTGAAAACAGAAAATTTGTCAATGTCACTAAACCACCACCACCACCACCCCCACTAAAACAACTGCACTGTACACTTCTCGTCCTAGTCCTACGCACTAAAATCTGCATAAAATTTTGTCGATTTAATCAGTCTTCATTCTTAACAACCCTTAACTTAACCGTTTCGCCGCCAGCCATTTTCAGCCCAAAAATACCATTAAACTTAACTGGGTAGAGAATTTTTTTTTAGCTGAAATATTGGGAATTCCTCTGTGACATGGATAACATTAGGCCTATCCGAAATTAAGAAAATAGGGTCTTCGGATAATAGGTCCGGATTGGATGCCTTTTAGTGACATAGGTGCATAAATGCGACATTGGCGGTGAAAGGGTTAAAGCCCAAAATGTGGAGAGAAAAAAACCTGTCCAGCAATGTGCACTGTTGTGTTCAGTGGACTGCTGAAACTGTCGATGTTAATTTACAAATCAAACACAGCCATTGATTACGTTCTATTGTACAAACCAAGCATAATCAGAATATCATAACTTCAAAAAGGAGCAGATTTAAATCTAGACATCACGTGGCTAAAATCAATGTCTCGTAACTTAAGTTTACCGAAAAGTTCCTTTAAAATTACATTCATATACTTGATCAAAGAAGTTATTAACATGCGTGCGTGCATGACACACACACACACATATGCAGTACTGTGAACAACAAAGATGTCAAACTCCAAGTGGTTTGAATCTAAGCACATAAGCAGTGAATTCTTTAGTCTGCAAGACAAAATTCATGAACAAATCCATTCAAATCTTTCTAGTGAAGCTGTTCACAGGGAAACAAATTAACATACAATTACACCCCAACAAAAGCAACATAATGTAACCCCCTTGACAAAGGTAGCAAAAGACTCAAACCTCTCTCTCTCTCTCTCACACACACACACACATATTCACACACACACACATCAACGATTCACATACCATAAGATCAGTGAAGAGCAAAGTAGATGAGCAAAAATGTCCCCCCAATTTCGGTTTCCCTTTTCTGAGCACACAACAGAATATCACAACTGGCAATAACATTTAAAAAAAAGCCAACTCTGGCGATTGTGTTTTCACAGCGACTTGCATTTGTTAAATGGAGAAACAAGATCATTTTCGATGGCAAACCATAACGTAAGTACTCCCAACGAGGCTGACCTTTGATGGCAATGAATGAAAGGGGTCTAAAGTAAAAACTCTTTGAAGGTCACAACACGACACTGTTAATATGAGAGAGCGCCAGAGAGAGAGAGGGAGAGAGTGACCCTTTAGAAACAGGAGAGAGATCATACCTAGGACAACCAATAAAACATAGAATGAACTAGAGTACTTGCGTAAACTGACCCAGTCGCAACACACACTTGCACCCCTAACCCTAACCTTAATCTAAGCCCTTAGCCGCTAACCCGATTTTGCTCAAATTCGAACTTGTCCAAGCTTTTGACCCCTAGTATCCACCTGTAAATTTTCATGTTGATATATCCAAGCGTTCTCGAGTTATCACTGTCCCAGACAAACAGACAGACAGACAGACAAACAAACCTTTTCTTGTTGTTGTTGAAACACACTGATAACTCTGCGAGGCCATTTTACACCGAAATATGCATTTTGAGCAAATTTGAACACGGACGGACAAACTGAAAACAAAACGCGACTGGTAATTAATTTTAGCTAGAAAATCAAACAAAAGTAAATGTAATACCAAATTCAAAGAGCATTATATCTGAATCAAGAAGCTGAGAAAAAAATTAAGAAAATCTAAACAAACCAAAAAACCCCGTGGTATGCTGTTATGAGGTACTGCACAAGTGTTGGTAACTCTTTTTTAGTCTCTAGAGTTAGAATGTATGAAAGATTCACGATCAAAGGGACATAACCAATATGGAACAGAAACTAAATCGACAAGATAGAAAAATAACAATAACATACAGCTGATACGATCAAAGGGAGGTAACCAATATGGAACAGAAACTAAATCAACAAGTTAGAAAAATAAACATACAGCTGACACGATCAAAGAGACATACAGACCTGCCTACCCCCAATTTCTTTTTTAGGTACTCCACGAAATAAAATTCAGAACTTTTTCTCAAAATTCCGTATTTTGCAAGGAGACCCCAAAACGGAACATTACAGAACATTAAACCGACATGCGAAATGACGAAAAACACTCAATTTGGACCGATCTTAGAAGACCTTAAGTTCAAATTTTTGCTGTATTAATTTTCCATTTGCCGTACTGGGGCTCCAAATCGTGTACAAAATACGGAAAATTCGTATGGGTAGGCAGGTCTGGACATAACTAATATGGAACAGAAACTAAATCAACAAGATAGAAAAATAAAAAGTAACATACAGCTAACTGATCAAAGGGACATAACCAATATTGAACAGAAACTAAATCAACACGGTATTTAATAGCAATAGCAATGGCTTATTTAATAGTATGGCTTCGGCCGAGAGGACGTAAAACATTTTCTCAACAAGTTATAACAATAAAAATAGCATACAGCTAAATGATCAAAGGAAGGTAACCAATAATAGAAACTAAAACAGGGCAGAAACATAAAAAATAGCAGACAGCTAAATGATCAAAGGAAGGTAACCAATACAGAAACTAAAACAGGGCAGAAACATAAAAAATAGCATACAGCTAAATGATCAAAGGAAGGTAACCAATACAGAAACTAAATCAACAGGACAGAAACATAAAAAATAACATACAGCTTAAAGAAAGAAAAAGAAACAACAAAACAACTTGACTTCCGTCCTACGATGCAAACACTTTCATACGCTGAGAACATGACAGGAGAATAACGGAGTTCAGTCTGTGGCAGGTCGCAATTTTGTTTTTGTTTTTTTACATTTTTCTCCAAGAAGCTCCAAAGTGGGAGTGTGGCTGCCCATGTGGCAGGGTAATCAAAAACGGTCACACACGAAATGTTCTCATCCCTAGCTGGTGGATTTGCGCCTTGGTGTTCAAGTGCTTCGGCTGGGATGATCCCTGGAGTCTTTAAGCCAGGGTACGACAACAAACAACATATTAAAGTACATCATTCAAACCTACCTTTTCAAGATGGGGAATATTCTGGCCACGTCTCTTTCAACTGGGAGTGGAAGGTTGGGTGGAACTGCGTTTATTTCCCTGCTATTGTGCTAAGCAGCAGCACATCAAGAACACAAGAGATAAATCAAATTCCAAGACCACGAGTTTCTGTAATGAAAGGAGACATTTTTTCGACACAAAAACAACCTCCAATTTTGGTGAGAAGCAACTATGATTTACACTACATTATTTTTTTGTAACCTTAAGCTGATATGTCCGTTTCCTCTGTGTGTGTCTGAGAGCGTGCATGCAGGAGTTTATGTGTGTATGTGATGTCAGTTATGTGTGTGCCTGTGCGTGTGCATGTGTGGCTTTGTTAGTTTGCGCATGTGCATGTGTGTGTGTGTGAGTGTGCATGTGTGGCTTTGTTAGTTTGCACATGTGTGTGTGTGTGTGTGTGTGTGTGTGTGTGTGTGTGTGTGTGAGTGTGCATGCATGCGTTATGTGCATGACCACTTGTGCGTGTGCCAGTGAGGCCTTGTTATAATATATATGTGCAAATGTGAGTGCATGTGAACTTTCCTGTCAATTTTTTTTAACTTGTCCTTTTTGTCTTCATAATTTTGACACAGCACAGAATACACACAAGGGTTTTCAGTTACTGTTTCTTGTTAACTTACCACGACATAGCATACATTTCATACACACACATATCAAAAACACTTGAAAAAAACATTCAAAGCAAAAAACAATCAATAATTCTCACACATCCTCATCCTGATCATCACAGATTTTCATCATCGCACCATGATGGCGACTTAGTTCAACACTCTTAGCACTAAGCTTCACATTGCAGCTCACCAAATGCCCCAGGCAAGCTGGCACCCCTAGGCCGTTGTCGTTCAGACCACACGCTGGATTGTCCCAAACCACCACAACACACTTTGCTGAACCTGCGAAATCGGACAAGCAAAGACGACTCACTTCAAGCTCCTGAGAGCGTCTATTACACCAAAGTGCCGAGTTGAATCGAGTTGTACACATCGCAACGACAGCTGAACACTGGCAGAACAAAGCAGTAGAAGACATGTCGCACGTTTCGTCGTAGATCGTTGGGTCGATAGTTTATCTTGGTTTCACCTTGGCCGGAGATCTCACCGTGAGCAATTAAGGTGTGGTAGTAGTAGCTTCCCTTGCCAGGATGGGGCGAGTGTGGATAGTCATGTATCCAAGGATACCAGCTAGGACTGAATACAGGAAGGGTACGCAAACAGGCGGGCCTGCTGTAGTGGCTCATTTTCTCTGAGAGCACGCGTCCAGAGCTTCATGCACTCTTTTACAGCCGAGCAGTGCCATAAACACAGCCAGTTCATTGCAAAAGTCGTTGTGTCTTTATAACAACTTCACAAAACAAGCACCATCACTTTGTCTTAGCACAGAAAAAGGGGGGGGGGGGGGGGCTTTCACGGCTTTAAAAAACCCAAAAAAGGGGGGGGGGGGGGGGGCTTTCACGGCTTAAAAAACCCAAAAACAATCACAACCATCACAAATCAATATCATCATCCAGCAGGCGTGGACGTCTTGAGGGTCCATACCCAAACAGCACATCGATGGGATTCCTGAGAAACCCTTTGCCTTTCGTTCCAGATTCAGAGGAGGATAGCGGAGGATCCAAATCCCCTCCACGGTCCAAGCTACACTCCCGCATGTGGCCGCCCACATTGCCTGCATTTCTTTTCTCCAACCCACAAACTTTAGAGTTCACCACGATAACTTGATTTTTCAGACAACAAACATTGCTTCACTCTTTTCCCTATTCACCATTTGAATGCCTTTTTTCAGAACCTAATGGCTTTTTGCGCTGCATAAATACTGTACGTTGTTGTTGTAATGGTCGAGTATTATCTTCAGTCAGAAAGACATAAGATTGCTTAAACCTGCATCAGATTCCTCCACTAATACGGGCGATTGTGAAGATCTGAGTTTCTGCCATGAAAAAAAAATCTAACCCACTTTTAATGCTCAACGAAGCAGCATTTCGGAGCTTACCCAGATAAGTATTTCATGCCGCAAAGAAGTCCCTTCCAGACACATAAAGTCTTGGAATCTGCATTAAATCCAAGCTTCAGCCATCTCCAAAAGCACTCAATGTTTGTTTGGGTGAGTTACAGTGTTCTGTCGGTCAGGTATTAGAACCAGGACCCACATTTGGAGAGGACTATTTGGAACTGCAATCAGTCACAGACAATAGTGAATTGTTTGGGCTACAGTATTCTGTCGGTCACATATACCGACATTTGTAGATGACTATTTGGTAGTGCAATCCATCACAGACTTTAGTGATTTGCTTGGGTGAGTTACAATGTTGTCGGTCAGGTATTAGAACCAGGATCCACATTTGGAGAGGACTATTTGGAACTGCAATCAGTCACAGACAATAGTGAATTGTTTGGGCTACAGTATTCTGTCGGTCACATATACCGACATTTGGAGATGACTATTTGGCAGTGCAATCCATCACAGACTTTAGTGATTTGCTTGGGTGAGTTACAATGTTGTCGGTCAGGTATTAGAACCAGGATCCACATTTGGATATGACAATTTGGTACTGCAATCCGTCACAGACTATAGTGAATTGTTTGGGTTACAGTATTCTGTCGGTCATATATACCGACATTTGGAGATGACTATTTGGTGGTGCAATCCGTCACAAGAGTTCATCAACTTATAGAATTCCGTTGGTGAGGTACTGGAAGCCGTCGTAGAGCTTGGTGGTGAGGGAGTGCAGGCTGGACTCCACAAGCGTTCATCAACCTATAGAATTCCATTGGTGAGGTACTGGAAGCCGTCGTAGAGCTTGGTGGTGAGGGAGTGCAGGCTGGACTCCACAAGAGTTCATCAACCTATAGAATTCCGTTGGTGAGGTACTGGAAGCCGTCGTAGAGCTTGGTGGTGAGGGAGTGCAGGCTGGACTCCACAAGAGTTCATCAACCTATAGAATTCCGTTGGTGAGGTACTGGAAGCCGTCGTAGAGCTTGGTGGTGAGGGAGTGCAGGCTGGACTCCACAAGAGTTCATCAACCTATAGAATTCCGTTGGTGAGGTACTGGAAGCCGTCGTAGAGCTTGGTGGTGAGGGAGTGCAGGCTGGACTCCACAAGAGTTCATCAACCTATAGAATTCCGTTGGTGAGGTACTGGAAGCCGTCGTAGAGCTTGGTGGTGAGGGAGTGCAGGCTGGACTCCACAAGAGTTCATCAACCTATAGAATTCCGTTGGTGAGGTACTGGAAGCCGTCGTAGAGCTTGGTGGTGAGGGAGTGGAGGCTGGACTCCACCAGGTTGTCCACCAGGAGCTGCAGCTGCTCCTCGGTCATGCTCATGTGGAAGCGGTCCTTCAGGCCCCGCACCGTGCTCACCCCTTTGCTGAAACACGGCAGCTGGGACCCTGCAACACAACAACAATCTGTGCATTTACACAGTGCTTCACCAAAAGGGCCTTACAGATACTGTATTCAACAAGCACGCAACAAACATAGCATCATTGAAAAGGAACAAAACTGGACAATAACCCACAAATAAAGTAGCACATTGACACAATCATACACACTGACCAGTCTGCATGATCTCGACCAGGGGCAGGATCTTGTCCATGTGTTTTCTGGACACACACACACACACACACACTGACCAGTCTGCATAATCTCGACCAGGGGCAGTATCTTGTCCATGTGTTTCCTGGAGGCCACACACACACACACACAATTATATTCACTCACACAGACGACTGACCAGTCTGCATAATCTCGACCAGGGGCAGGATTTTGTCCATGTGTTTTCTGGAGGACACACACACACACACACACACACACACACACACTGACCAGTCTGCATAATCTCGACCAGGGGCAGGATCTTGTCCATGTGTTTCCTGGAGGCCACACACACACACACACACACTGACCAGTCTGCATGATTTCAACCAGGGGCAGGATCTGGTCCATGTGTTTCCTGGAGGACACACACACACACACACACACACACACACTGACCAGTCTGCATGATCTCGACCAGGGGCAGGATCTGGTCCATGTGTTTCCTGGAGGCCACAAAGCCCTGCAGCATCAGGATCTTGAAGTACTCAAACATGTCGCTGCCTTGGCCACCCATCACCTGAACATACACACGCACACATGTTAAGCATACATGCACAGACATAACCTCTACAGATTACATGCACGTTCATACACATGTATACACTGTCAATAACTGTAAATATGTCACGATGTTGAAGACATCATTATACAAAGGGAAATAACTGTGATGCAGGTTTTTTTTGTTTTCTGGTTTTTGCTTAACCCTTTCACTGCCAAAGTTTGCAGACGGATTTTGTTCTCTACCCAGGTAAATTTAATGGGAATTTTTGGCTGAAATATGGCTGGCAGTAAAAGGGTTAAAATCAGTCAAAAGGATTCCAACTGATTCTGCCAGATTGGCTCTGACAGTTTTTTTTACTTTACAATAATTTATTTGGAATCGTTAGTTCACGCATCACAATCTACTTTACAATTCTTTTTTTTTTAAAAAAAATTCCCCTCAAATTTTCTCTTGCACTTGCAGTCAAGGAGTGAACAACTTTCAGATGAAATTTCAACACACAATACAATGCAATAAGATACAATACAACACAACACAATGTAATACAGTGGAACCTCCCTTACAAGACTTTCAAAAATCACCAAAATGAGGTCTTAAATGGGAGGGAGTTGCATAAGGGAGGTAATTTTAATACTTACAAAGAATGGCAATGTCTCAGAGAAGGTCTTATGTGGGAGGGAGTCTTATAAGGGAGGTTCCACTGTATGAGGCAAGACAAGTACTAATCATGTGACATTTGTTTGTAAATATTGTAAATAATAACTTCACTTCGTTTTCTTGAAGGACAGCATATTTTTGTTCTCTATCTGTTGCACATCACACCACCACTTGAGCACACCATAAGCATAACACACACGCATGCACACACACACACACAGACACTGACCTCAACAAACTCTGAGGTGAGTTTGAAGGGGGAGTTCTCAAAGCCCAGGTTCTTTCCTGGGGAGGTGGACAGTATGAAGCCAAAGTCAATGTGGATGATGTGGCCCTCCGCATCCAGCAGGATGTTGCCGTTGTGCCTGAAAAGACAACATGGATTTCACAGTAAAATGTGGCCCTCCGCATCAGGCAGAATGTTGCTGTTGTGCCTGAAAAGACAACATGGATTTCACAGTAAAATGTGGCCCTACGCATCAGGCAGAATGTTGCCATTGTGCCTGAAAAGACAACATGGATTTCACAGTAAAATGTGGCCCTCCGCATCAGGCAGAATGTTGCTGTTGTGCCTGAAAAGACAACATGGATTTCACAGTAAAATGTGGCCCTCCGCATCAGGCAGAATGTTGCCATTGTGCCTGAAAAGACAACATGGATTTCACAGTAAAATGTGGCCCTCCGCATCAGGCAGAATGTTGCTGTTGTGTCTGAAAAGACAACATGGATTTCACAGTAAAATGTGGCCCTCCGCATCAGGCAGAATGTTGCTGTTGTGCCTGAAAAGACAACATGGATTTCACAGTAAAATGTGGCCCTCCGCATCAGGCAGAATGTTGCTGTTATGTCTGAAAAGACAACATGGATTTCACAGTAAAATGTGGCCCTACGCATCAGGCAGAATGTTGCTGTTGTGCCTGAAAAGACAACATGGATTTCACAGTAAAATGTGGCCCTCCGCATCAGGCAGAATGTTGCTGTTGTGCCTGAAAAGACAACATGGATTTCACAGTAAAATGTGGCCCTCCGCATCAGGCAGAATGTTGCTGTTATGTCTGAAAAGACAACATGGATTTCACAGTAAAATGTGGCCCTACGCATCAGGCAGAATGTTGCCGTTGTGCCTGAAAAGACAACATGGATTTCACAGTAAAATGTGGCCCTACGCATCAGGCAGAATGTTGCCGTTGTGCCTGTATAAATCAATGAGTCACAGTATAAAGTTGAGTATGTGTGTGTGTGTGTGTGTACATGCGTGTGCGATTAAGACAGAATAAGACCAAAAGCAAGCAATTTGCTTGCTTCACAATAACCTTTCTACCCTTTGAACAGAGCTGTTCTTGACCGGTGCAATTCAACACTACGCTTGACCTCTGAACTTTTCCCCCTTTGATCCGATCTGTCCATCAACTTGACTCCTGAACAATTCTCTTTGTTGTTGTTGTTGTTGTTGTTGTTGTTGTCTACCCTGGCTTAAAGGCTCCTGGGATCATCCCAACAGCCGAAGCACTTGAACACTATGGTACAAATGCACCAGCTAGGAGATGAGAACATTACGCGTGTGACCGTTTTTGATTACCCCGCCACATGGGCAGCCACACTCCGACTTCAGTGAATAATTCTCTTTGAACTGACCTGCCCATGATCAACCAACTCTTTGACCTTTATCCCTGGTTGACCCAGCCTTGACCTACCCGGCCCATAACCTTTGCCCCCCCCCCCCCTCCCCCTATGAACTGACCTGTCCTTGACCTGCATGAGATAGCAGACCAGGCAGTAACCGGCGTAGCTCTGCACAAAGTTCTTCTGGGCCGTGAGGAACTCTTTGCTGTTGGAGGGACCCATTACCCATAACCTTTGCCCCCCCCCGCCCTATGAACTGACCTGTCCTTGACCTGCATGAGATAGCAGACCAGGCAGTAACCGGCGCAGCTCTGCACAAAGTTCTTTTGGGCCGTGAGGAACTCTTCGCTGTTGGAGGGACCGAACTCGTGCACAAAGTAGTCCATGAGGGACAGCTTGCTCTGCTTCTTGATCTGGTGCAGGGACACGGCGTTCAGCACGGGCTCTATCATGCCGCTGTCGTGCGACGTCACCACGATCTTGTAGGGGCGGATCCACAGCGGCACATGCTCCAGCTGCCAGATCGTCTGTAGGACACACGCATAAATGTGCCTCTAGAAAAATAGGTTAAAATTTGTATTTATTTTTCTTCTCTTTTTTCTATTGCAGTTGAAACCAGCTAGCTCAAAAATGGATACAATAAAAAAAAAATTGTAACTCACAGTAATTTTGATACAGTACCACCAGGGTTCGTACAGATCTGTGTCAAAAAAATTCCAGGACTATTCCAGGACCAGTTTACTAAATTTCAAGGCATACCGGTCAATGTCGGTTTTGTTCCTGCCCAAGTTGCTTGTGCTTCTTGCCTTGACAATGGCTTTTTACAGCACTCTCGTCCATGCTGGTGATGTCAAAGTTCTTTTAGCACACTGTGCAGCTAGCTTTGAGTTTTGAACCATCTGTTGATGGAGCTAATCAGCTCTGATATTCTTTTTTTTTTGCAGCCAAACATCATTGAAAATACAGTCTCCATTTTGTTGGAAAACAGAAGTACGGTAAAGGGAAGTAACTTCAGCGGCAGACAACTCGCGCAAATGTCATCTGCTATGATCGCGATATCAGTATGACCGTAAAAGTTTTTGATTTTTTTAATTTGAATTTAGTTTTAACCTTCAATTATTTTTTGTGGAGGAGAGATTTTGACTTTGATGGATTGAGATTAAGGACGTGGTCAGATGATTTTGAAAATTCCAGAACTTTTCCAGGAGTCTTGGGGCCTTTGCTGTTTTTCAAGCACTTTTCAAGCCCTGGAAAAGGCTGTGTTAATTTTCCAGGACTTTTCAAGGTTTCAAGGACCCTGTACAAACCCTGCATAACAAAATGGTTACCTCATAATAACTTTTAAGCCTATATTTATTCTTTCTTATGCCAATTTTTATATCTCGAAATACCAGCTACCTCAAAATAAAATTTCAGTTCTTTCAATTTTGTAGTTGGGTTTTGGGTTGTATTTTTAACGCCCTCTTTCACATATCCAAGGAACTGATAAAGGTGGAAACCCCACCAACATGCGTGTGTGTGTGCATGTGTGTGCGTGCGTCGCCGTAATTATCGTAATTTGACTTTCGTTTCGTAAAAGTTACGGCAAAATCGTAAAGGTAAACAGGACCTAGTGATGATAGGTCGTCCCCACACACCACAAACTGACCTGCAGAGGACCTAGTAGACCATGAGCTCTTGCCTCAGGTCGTCCCCACACTTCACAATAATGACAATGACGGTGTTGTTGATGATGATGATAACACACTGACCTGCAGCTGTTTGAGGACCTGGTAGACCATGAGCTTTTGCCTCAGGTCGTCCCCACACTTCACAATAATGACAATGACGGTGTTGATGATGATGATGATAACAAACTGACCTGCAGAGGACCTGGTAGACCATGAGCTCTTGCCTCAGGTCGTCCCCACACTTCACAATAATGACAATGACGGTGTTGTTGATGATGATAAACTGACCTGCAGAGGACCTGGTAGACCATGAGCTCTTGCCTCAGGTCGTCCCCACACTTCACAATAATGACAATGACGGTGTTGTTGATGATGATAAACTGACCTGCAGAGGACTTGGTAGACCATGAGCTCTTGCCTCAGGTCATCCCCACACTTCACAATAATGACAATGACGGTGTTGTTGATGATGATGATGCAGAGGACTTGGTAGACCATGAGCTCTTGCCTGACTTCACAATAATGCAATGACGGTGTTGATGATGATGATGATAACACACTGACCTGAGGACCTGGTAGACCATGAGCTCTTGCCTCAAGTCGTCCCCACACTTCACAATAATGACAATGACGGTGTTGTTGATGATGATAAACTGACCTGCAGAGGACCTGGTAGACCATGAGCTCTTGCCTCAGGTCATCCCCACACTTCACAATAATGACAATGACGGTGTTGTTGATGATGATGATAACACACTGACCTGCAGCTGTTTGAGGACCTAGTAGACCATGAGCTCTGCCTCAGGTCGTCCCCACATTTCACAATAATGACAATGACGGTGTTGATGATGATGATGATAACAAACTGACCTGCAGAGGACCTGGTAGACCATGAGCTCTTGCCTCAGGTCGTCCCCACACTTCACAATAATGACAATGACGGTGTTGATGATGATGATGATAACAAACTGACCTGCAGAGGACCTGGTAGACCATGAGCTCTTGTCTCAGGTCGTCCCCACACTTCACAATAATGACAATGACGGTGTTGTTGATGATGATAAACTGACCTGCAGAGGACCTGGTAGACCATGAGCTCTTGCCTCAAGTCGTCCCCACACTTCACAATAATGACAATGACGGTGTTGTTGATGATGATAAACTGACCTGCAGAGGACTTGGTAGACCATGAGCTCTTGCCTCAGGTCATCCCCACACTTCACAATAATGACAATGACGGTGTTGATGATGATGATGATAACACACTGACCTGCAGCTGTTTGAGGACCTGGTAGACCATGAGCTCCTGCCTCAGGTCGTCCCCACACTTCACAATAATGACAATGACGGTGTTGATGATGATGATGATAACAAACTGACCTGCAGAGGACCTGGTAGACCATGAGCTCCTGCCTCAGGTCATCCCCACACTTCACAATAATGACAATGACAGTGTTGTTGATGATGATGATAACAAACTGACCTGCAACTGTTTGAGGACCTGGTAGACCATGAGCTCTTGCCTCAGGTCATCCCCACACTTGACTATGACGGAGAGCAGGGTCCAGTTTGGCAGCTGGCCGTAGGGTGAGCCCTCCCGAATCCTCTCCACCTTGTCCTGCCACGGCTCCTTCAGGGCCGCCGCTGACGGGTCGTCAGGATCACGCTGCACACACACACACAGACAGTCTTTTGTACAAATAGTTCCCCCACCTTCTGGAAGTTATGTGCTTGTAACTTCCTCCAATCTATCACTTTCTGCCTTTGCCTTCATCCATTGTCTTTCTGCCTTACTGGTCCAGTCTTCTTTCTGCCTTTGTTCTCAAAACTCTTACAAAGAATTTCTCCAGCCAATGATGGACATGCTGGGCCTGACTTATTTCTTAGCTAGGCACATAACGGCAGCATGACGCATCTGCGCTCCTATGACAGTAAACTGTCTGAGCGATCGACGATGAAGAAGAATGCTTTAGGAAAGGACACACGAACCCCTGGACACACACATACTCAAAGAGAGAAACACAACTTTTTCTTTGGAGCGGAGATGTTCTCTTAGTGAAATGTGAACGGAGTGCTTTACTTATAACATGAATCACCATACAGTGCATAAAACGCAATAATTTCTAATGTTTCATTTCTGCGGAGTGACCTCAAACTTTTTCTTGGACAGATGTTGTTCAACTCTTAGCATAATGTGAACAAAGTGCTTTACTTATATTATGAATCGCTATAGTGTACAGTGAATAACAAGCAAACATTTCTACCATTTCATTTCTGCGGGCTGACCTCAAACTTTTTCTTGGGGGCGGAGATGTTCTCGGAGAGGCGTCGCCGGATGTCCCCGGCAGCAATGTACACGGGGTCCTTGCTGTCCGCACTGGTGGAGCTCTCCGTGGAGATCTGCGAGATGGTGTCGCTGGACCGACACCGCAACGCCAGCTGGAACAACACATGACACAACAAAGTGAAAATAAGATAGATTGACAGACAAAAAGAGAAATAGCTAAAGACAGACTGTTGAAATCTAAGAGATTGTGTCACTTGACCGGCCTAATGGACATACACAAGGAACAAGAACGTGATACGAGAGAGAGAGAGAGAGAGAGAGAGAGAGAGAGAGAGAGAGAGAGAGAGAGAGAGAGAGAGAGAGAGAGAGAGAGAGAGAGAGAGAGAGATATAAAAAGCAAACTATATATATGAGGAAAGTTTAATGGTGTGGTTGTTTTTTCTTCTTCAATTCTTGTACGTTTATATATATGTACACGTTTATATATATATATATATATAGAGAGAGAGAGAGAGAGAGAGAGAGAGAGAGAGATGAAATTAAATGGAAATATTTTTTCTCTAGGCGATGGCCCCTAATGAAGGGAATTTGAGAGAGAGAGAGAGAGAGAGAGAGAGAGAGAGAGAGAGAGAGAGAGAGAGAGAGAGAGAGAGAGAGAGAGAGAGAGATTAAGAGATTTATTTTTCATCTAGGCCATGACCCCTAATGAAGGGGAGTGTTAGAGAGAGAGAGAGAGAGAGAGAGAGAGAGAGAGAGAGAGAGAGAGAGAGAGAGAGAGAGAGAGAGAGAGAGAGAGAGAGAGAGAGAGAGAGAGAGAGAGAGAGAGAGAGAGAGAGAGAGAGAGAGAGAGAAGAGAGAGAGAGAAAAACTTGAACTTTATTTTTCAAGGATAAAGATTTTAGGCAACGCCCTAGAGAGAGAGAGAGAGAGAGAGAGAGAGAGAGAGAGAGAGAGAGAGAGAGAGAGAGAGAGAGAGAGAGAGAGAGAGAGAGAGAGAGAGAGAGAGAAAGACAGGGGTATAGAGACAAACAGAAAGACAGACTTTGTGGAGATCTGTGATATGGTATCGCTGGACTAACACTGTGTCGAGTGACACTGTGTCGGGTGACACTGTGTCTGGTGACACTGTGTCCAGTGACACGGTGAAAGATACAGGTTATCTAACCACCGTTTATGCACACACACACACACATACACAAAGCTAGACACAGAGGGGTGGAAGGGAAGAGAATGAGACAGACAGACAGACAGAGAGAAAGAGAGACTCCTTTGAGATGGTGGTACTGGATCGGCGCAGCGACGCAGGCTGGAGAATAGGACAGTTAAAATAATGAGAGAGAGAGAGAGAGAGAGAGAGAGAGAGAGAGAGAGAGAGAGAGAGAGAGAGAGAGAGCCCAGACAGACACACAGAGATAGAAGCAGAGAGAGAGAGCGAGCAAACAGACAGATGGCAACAGAGACAGAGAGTCAAATCAAAGTTAAGCCGAAGAGTTTACTGAATAGGCCAATATGATTCTGCCCGAATCATGTGTGAGTGTGAGAAATGGGTGCAAAACACTAAAACAGCAACACTCAAATATATAAAAAATGTTTACTTAAAGACACAGACAGATAGAAAGAGAGACAGATAGAAAAACACAGACACGGAGAGAGAGACAGACAGGTAAAACAGGCAGATAGAGACATAAAAAGAAAGGGAGGGTGAAGGGAAAAGAAAGAGCGTGAACGAGAGGAAAGAGAAACAGAGAGAGAGTGTGTGAATAAACGGTGGTTATCTCATCCCGTGCTGCGCATCTTCTTCTTTGAACCCCTGTATATATGTCAACAATTGCCGATAAACGGCAGGTGGACATTACTGGAAGAAGAAGAAGAAATATAATTTATTTTCCCCATTTTCACTTTGGTTTGATACTGATCTCAATTGCATTTACTAGCAGTAGCATCAATAAATGTTAAAATTTGGATAACTTCAACTCAAATTGCTGTAAAGTGTTTAGAAAATAAACGGAACACACAAAGATAACCATTACCAAAAGTACACACATTTTAAGAAAAAAATCAAAATATAAAAAAAATCCAAAAGCACGCATAAAACAAGAAAAACTGTGATAAATGTTACAAGAACTAGTAGCACTACATAACAAAGAATATGAAAACAAACTGAAGATAAAATCCACACCACTGGAAAAAATACGTTGCGTTGAAGAAAAGACAATACGAATATCGCAGGTATAAAAAATCAGAACAGTAAAAAAAGGCCATCAGAAATAAATAAATAAACAAAATATAATTCATTTAAACAGTGAAGTACAAAAAAAAAAAAGTTATTTTACTTTGTTGAACAATATTTTTTAAACTTTGGCAGCTAATTTAGCTTGGAAAATAATTTGACATGCATGTGAATGGAAATAATTCCGTCGACACAAAATCAGGCTTGTCACAAACTAAAGACTACCGTAACTCTTTTTACATGATTTAATTTGGAAGTTATTTTGATATGCACGCAGATGGAAATAATTCTGTGAACACAAATCAAGCCCGTCTCATAATGTACTACAGACTAAAGTTCTATTCATTTACCATACATACACTAATTGACCAAGTTCCAAATAAAACACCAGAAGTGATGCTGTTTCAATGTGATTAACAATTAAATCTTTTTTCTTTAATCTGTAAATTTATTTTCATTAAAATACTGCCCACCAGCACAGCCTCCTATCACTGTGCACTAAATGTCATACCATAGTTTGAATTTGTAAGCTGCATTTCACAACAATTAATTGCTAATAAAATATTAGAACTGATTTTCACACACTATTAATAAATGCCTAGGACCCCCCCCCCCCCCCCCCCCCCCCCGAAAAGAAAAAATAAAGAGAAGAAATCAGAAACTGACAGCTTAAAATTAGTGATTTTTTTAATTTTACTTTGAGAGAAACAAAATTATTGACAAGTATGAACGCCTATACTGTTTAAGAAAGGCAAATACACGAAAACTTGTTTCCATAACTATTCAAAATTTAACACAGTTATATATACACTTTGTAGCACTCTGCTTCGATTATTTTCACGACAGAACAAAAAAGCAGAGAAAGTGGAGAGTAAAACTGGGGTTAAACGGAGTGCCGAACAGATATGTGTGCACACTTCATGACAGGTTAGCTTTATGCTCCAGAGCTAAGAGTCGCTCAAGAGGTGTACTCGTGTACTCACTGTCACTGTTTCTGTAATCTGCACAGTCTCTGAATTCTCCTACACATACACACAAATACCAATACCCTAACACACACACTTACAGTGTAACTGTCAGTCATCGATTGAACTGTTAAAAAACAGTGGATTGGTATTCAAACTGGATGTTCGTTTAACCCCTTGACTGCCACCAACGTACCATGTACTGACTTGACAACATCACTGATGACATCATCAGAAGAAGAGGAATAACTCTGATACGCTGGTTTTTGCTCTAACACAGCCAAGAGAGTAATATCCCCAGACCATTTTGCCATATTGGCTCTATCATTAGTCTTTTTCATGGCATGATTTGCCCAATGATTTTGTCTTTAATTTCCTCTGTCAGTCAAGGGGTTAACCAAACTGTCACTGCATGATGTGTATGTAACAATATAAATAAAACTCCATCTAATTAGCTATGTGACAAACTACACCCCCCCCCCCCCCCCCCCCCCAAAAAAAAAGGGTAGAGAAAAAGTGGTAAATCACTAAATGAAAATAATTTCATTAAGTAGAGCAATACTTTACCATCTTCAATCCTTCTTCAAAGCATGTGTCCAGTTAGAATCACTCAACTAAATTTGGTGCTTACATATTGAAAATGTTTGCTAACGTCTCACTATTGGTCACTGCAGAGAACACCTTTTGCAAGAGTGAATGCCCTTGGTGGGTGGGGGAAGATGGTTGAGTACTGACCAAACAAGAGCATAACTCTCGCCAATAACCCTATTTGAGGCCACTTAATGGCTGCCTTTTGCAAGACTCAATGCCCTTTCAGACCTGCCACATTCTGAGAATAAAAAAGAGGAGCGAGAATCTAGGGGCTGGCACTGGCCCCCCAATAAAATCCATTGCCACTTCGAAATGTGCGGCCTTCTCTTTTGTTCTTCAAACATGCAGTCGTTTTTGTCAGTTTGAGATCCATTTTAGAGTAAGAAATATTGACCATTGTCAATTTGAGATCCATTTTAGAGAAAGAAATATTGACCAATCTACAATATTTGTTGGTCATTTAGCCTGAGATAGGCCTATGCTTCGTGTAGCCCCTCACTGTCTCATGCTGACCCTTAGATGTCCATTAGCTGCTGCTTTGAATGCATGCTCTTTGTTGTGAAATTGAGTGGAAAATGTATACAAGACAGATTTTAAAATATAGGAGCTGGGGAGGTTGCAAGAGGAGCTAGGAGCAATGCTCAACATATCTGAGCTGCTCCTCTGAAATCAGAGCAAGTGGCAGGTCTGCCCTTTTGGATACTGATAAACAAGGGCTTAACTCTTGCCGTCAAGGGCATTAATAATCTCAGTTGCAGTGGCCAATAGAAATGTGGAATGAACCTAAGTAGTTACTTTTTGGAAATTAAAAACTACAACAACAAAGACAACAAAATCAGTGTTCATTCAGTGTGAATTACAACATTCTGCTAGCACGCCCAAAAGCAAGACAAGAAAGGGAGAATCCATATATGTTTGAAAACAAACAAGTTAGAAATGTGATCAACGTCTGAAAGTCGTTATAACAACAAATTCAGTATAAATACTGAACAAATCCTTTCCAAGAAAAATTACACAGCTTTAATGTGGCGGTGCCATAGCCGATGAGGTTTATCCGAGGCGTGGTTACTGCTGCACATATCTGTATTTAAAAAAAAAGATTGGGACTGTACTGGATAAGCACTGCCTCCGGGTATTGCCTCCAGTATTGTTCCCACCATCTTTATATTTACAAATGCCCCACATGGCCGAAAGGCCGAAGAGGGCGTAAAAACAACAACAAAAAATCCAAGAAAAAATCTGACCCTGAGGGTTCACTCGCCAGCATATCCCAACATCTTCTTGCAAAAATCTAAATGTTGCTACAACGAATTCAGTATAATTACTGAACGAATCCCTTCCATCTATAAGGAATTCACTGCGTCTTTTTTTCTTCTTCTTCTTCTTCTTCTGCGTTCCCGGGCCATAAGGCCACAATGGTAACATATGTGTCCGTTTTCCAGTTTTCACTGGTCTCCCCGCTGCATTCAGCCGACACATTCTGATTTTGGAGGAGCTCAGAGGAGAAAACTATATGGAAGATTCTTTTGGTGAAAAAAGGCAGGAGACTGGGCCAAAAGTCAGAAAGACAGTAGATGACACAAAGCAAGGAAAAAGGCAGAGTCAAAGATAGAGACAGATTAGAGTAAGTTACAAGCACAGAACTTCCAGAAGGGGAGGAGCTATTTGTACGGAAGACACACACACACACACACCCGGTATCCCCAAGGGAGGAGCATCTTTTCATACACAGCCATTCTCTTTCTTGGTTTGGTCTGGTGCCAATAATAATAATCATCATAATAATAATAATAATAGTACATTAATAGAGCGAATGGTTAACAAAAGCTTTGCTTCAAAAAGCAATAAAAGCCGAAAATTTCTTCTACAAAAAGCTTGTTGTTTTGTGCTTTCTTTCACTGCACAAGGAATTCAGCATAGAAAATAAATGACTCCCTTGAAACGCAAATCCCCGTTCACTCACCGACATGATCTCATCGTCTTCCTGCGACCAGCAGTCAGCGTCGTCAAAGTCTGCCCCGGGGTAGGGGGCGCTGAGCTCTGTGCGGGGGGAGGAGGTGGTGGTGGTGGTGGTGGTGCGGTGGTTACTGAAGTGGGTCAGGTCCTCCTCGGAGCGTGTGAAGCGCAGTGTGTTGTCCAGCATCTTGCTGGGGAGGGAGGACGTGAAAGAGTTCTCGCACGTCAGGGTTTCCACGTACATCATGTAGGGGGCCTGTGGGCAATCATAATAATTCATTAATTAATATTTTAAACCCATTGCAGTGTTTTGGTAGTATGTTTACAGCATCTTGCTGGGCAGGGAGGACATGAAGGAGTTCTCGCACGTCAGGGTTTCCACATACATCATGTAGGGGGACTGTGGGCAATCACCGTAATTCGTTATTTATCACAAACACTGCAGGGTGAAGTGTTGTCCAGCATCTTGCTGGGCAGGGAGGATGTGAAGGAGTTCTCGCACGTCAGGGTTTCCACATACATCATGTAGGGGGCTTGCGGGTAATCAGTAATTCGTTATTTATTACAAAGGGTGAAGCGGAGAGTGTTGTCCAGCATCTTGCTGGGGAGGGAGGACGTGAATGAGTTCTCACACGTCAAGGTTTCCATGTACATCATGTAGGGGGCTTGTGGGTAATCACAGTAATTCGATATTTACCACAAACACTGTGGGGTGAAGCGCAGAGTTGTCCAACATAAGGAGTACGTGAAGGAGTTCTCGCACATCAGGATTTCCACGTACATCATCAAAATAATTAATATTTTAGCATTTTGCTGGGGAGGGATGACGTGAACAGGGTTTCTATGTACATCATGTAGGGGGCACACACACACCTTTTCCTTGGAGTTGAGGACGACGGCCTGGGTGTATGGTATTCGCACCACGTGGTGATTGCTGTCTGGACACACACATACACACCTTTTCCTTAGAGTTGAGGACGACGGCCTGGGTGTGTGGTATTCGCACCACGTGGTGATTGCTGTCGGGAGCCACAGGCAGCCACACCCTGGCCGGCAGGTTGAGGTTCATCATGGCCAGATCTGCTATCAGCCGGTTTGCTGAAGGCACACAAAATCAGAGATGAGATTCCCAAAGAACAAAAAAGGAAGAAAAGACGTCTGCACAACGCACGTATACATGCGCATAGGCGCACATACACACACACACAAACCCAATTTATTAGTCTTTATTTTTGAAAATAACAATACCCCATAACTGGGGCAGTGTTTGAACATGGGAAACAGACGATGAGTTTTACTGTTCAAAGTAAGAAACAACCCATTTCTTTGAACTTATTATCTATTTGCATAACAAAAACAAAATTGTGGAAAAATAATGGAAGAAGCGAGAATGACCAAACTTGCTACACCTTAACCCTTTCGCCGCCAATGTCGCATTTATGCACCACAGTGGTTTAACACCATGTCACTAAAAGGCATCAAATCAGGGCCTGTTATCTGAAGACCCTATTTTCTTAATTTTGGGAGATAAGGATAGGCCTAATGTTATACATTTTACAGAGGAATTCCCAATATTGCAAATAAAATTTGTCCTCCACCCAGTTAATTTTAATGGTATTTTGTGGCTGAAAATGGCTGGTGGCGAAAGGGTTAAAGGTTGTTCCTTGGACATTTCATTCACTTTCAAAGGGGTGTTACCTGTCCAGTGTGCCACGCCCACAATCAGTAGGAGGGTATATTAGTACATAGCATTTGTGAACATTGTTGCATTTTTGTTTTGGAACAGTGTTGCACTCACAACATTGTTTCGTGTCTTTTTTTGAACAGTGTATGTAGCTGCACTCACCTCTGAGCTCTTTGGTGGGCAGCTGTTGGAGCTTCTTGCCGATGTTCATCAGAGCGTGCACAAACTCCACCTGAGGCAGCAGCCGAGGGGCCTGCAACCACACCACCATTATACACATTGCATCATGACTGCTAGGCTTTGGAATTTAGTATTTGGTATATTCCAGTCACAGAGACTTATCTCTGTGAAATTCGGGCTGCTCTCCCCCGGAGAGCGCGTCGCCGCAAGTGCAGCGCCTATCCAATTTTTATTTTAAAAAAAAAAAATTTGGGGGGGCACATTTGGAAAACCTAGCTATTAATTTTGGCCATACCAGGCAGCGGGATTTCTCCCAGCTCTTACCAACTTTCAACTGCCATGGGATTTTTATGTGCGTAAAGTGCACGGGTCAGACCAGCTTTAAGTCCCCATCCAAAGAACTGGACGCTCAGTTCGATTTTCCTGTCAAATTAGAAAGAAAGGGTGAGGCCGGGATTCGAACCCGGGTCACTCACGCTGCAGTCACGCATTACATTTGGCAGGCGAACGTCTTAACCACTCTACCACCTTTCTCTCTTTATCAGACTGTATCAACTCTACACAGAAGGGAAGGTCTTTATAGGGAGGGTCCACTGTAATAGGGAAGGTCTTTATAGGGAGGGTCCACTGTACTAGGGAAGGTCTTAATAGGGAGGGTCCACTGTAATAGGGAAGGTCTTTATAGGGAGGGTCCACTGTACTAGGGAAGGTCTTTATAGGGAGGGTCCACTGTAATAGGGAAGGTCTTTATAGGGAGGGTCCACTGTAATAGGGAAGGTCTTTATAGGGAGGGTCCACTGTAATAGGGAAGGTCTTGATAGGGAGGGTCCACTGTAATAGGGAAGGTCTTTATAGGGAGGGTCCACTGTAATAGGGAAGGTCTTTATAGGGAGGGTCCACTGTAATAGGGAAGGTCTTTATAGGGAGGGTCCACTGTAATAGGGAAGGTCTTTATAGGGAGGGTCCACTGTAATAGGGAAGGTCTTTATAGGGAGGGTCCACTGTAATAGGGAAGGTCTTGATAGGGAGGGTCCACTGTAATAGGGAAGGTCTTTATAGGGAGGGTCCACTGTAATAGGGAAGGTCTTTATAGGGAGGGTCCACTGTAATAGGGAAGGTCTTGATAGGGAGGGTCCACGGTACTAGGGAAGGTCTTTATAGGGATGACCCACTGTAACTCTTTGTTGTTCTAAATTCTGCTTTGGGCTATCGAGGGAGAGCAGTCTGCAACTTCTTTCTGTCAGGCATGTTACACCGAAAGATTGACCCTTTAGTGAAATGGTGTTTATCACTGGTTGACATTAGCCTGCAGTGATGGGCTAATGCCATAGTGAGAGCTGCACAATAATGAATTTCTCCAGTTAACGGAAAATCATGATACGGCTTGGTGGGGGTTTTTCTGGAAGACTATGGCTCTCACACTAAAAGGCATTTGTACTGGCTCCTTGACTCTGCCGCAGCCAAAGGGGTTGGTCGGCGCTCTTTTGCTGTCTCAGGACCGACCTCCTGGAACAAACTTCCGCTCTCCCTCCGTCAGCGACCGACTCTCTCTGCTTTCAAAGCTAACCTCAAAACCCACCTGTTCCCCCGTCATTAAAGCTCCTCTCTCTTTATCTTCTCTCTCTTGCCATTAGGTCTGTTTCTGCTATATTCCATTTATGTTATCTGTGTGTGTTCGCGTTGTATTGCGTTTGTGTTTGAATGCGCTTTGAATGCTAACGTGTGTGTGCGCTTTGATTTGATTTCTATCAAGATTCAGCGCCATATAAATACTGTATGTTGTTGTTGTTGTTGTTGTTGGCCTTTCTGGACATTTTCAAACACCAGCTGATCTCATATTCTTTTGGCCCAGCCCTCCGGAAGAGCAGCAGCCCCTCTGCTACCTAGCAAACACAGCCAGACTGGATTTTTTTGTAGTCTTCTTGATGTTTTTTTGGGGTCACAGTGCCTCAATATTCAAGATCCTTTGGAGTTCAGTAACCTATATGTACGTTAGGAAAATGTGCAACAGTGTCTGTTGCTTTGGGTGTTCCTGTGTTCAATAGCAATGTCACTTTTGTCAGCAAACAAGACAGGTGATTGTTCTACAAATGCTCGATTCTACTCTGTTTCCAGGGACGCTAGAAAGATTCCAGGGACAGGGTGTCATTTTTGACTGTTTCCAGGGACAAATACCCCTTAGGGTGGGACGGTAGGCAGCCCTGCATTGGTGATTGATTTTGTTTCTGCTTATTAACTTCAATTATCCCTGGAACCGAAGCTTGAATAAAACCTGTTACAACTGTTCAAACTTACATAGCAGTGGCAAGGCGTCTGCCGGCCGGTCAAATCGTTGTAGACGGCCTCTGAGCTCAGCATACATTTGCATCCGTTATCGAAGGCACGACCCGAGGCCAAATCGCCAGCAGCAGAGCCGAGGGCCGTGAGGGCCGATGTACTTTCACTCTGCTTCAAGAACAGGCCTGGTAGAAGATAGATAATAAATAGATAGATAGTTCACTGCAAGTTTATACAAAATTATGGTGTTTGTGTGTACAGGTAAAAATCCAAGTGCATGCCATTGAGAACTCTCAGTGACAGCCAAACAGAATTCGTCAATTCGAACAAATTAATTACTTATTCATTCTATCTTTTTTTTTCTAGTGTGTTTCGAACCATTCTGAGAGTTAGAGCAAACATGAGTCTAGCATCACAGACCCATTGAACCACTTCAAACAGATAGTGATTTTTTTTTTATATGTTCTTTTTCCACACAAATGCATGCACAATTTAAAACAAATCTTTGTGCATAACCACAGTAAGTAAATGGGTTACAAAAAAATTACAGACAAAAAAACATGCATGGAGTGTGACTCCATGAGCAGTCTTGTCCTTATTGTCTCTCAAGGCTTGACCAACTAAAAGACAATAATCATGCATGCGTACATGCGAGGAACACTGACTTTACAAACAAACACTGACTTTACAAACAAACACTGACTTTACAAACGAACACTGACTTTACAAACACTGACTTTACAAACACTGACTTTACAAACAAACACTGACTTTACAAACGAACACTGACTTTACAAACATCTTGTCCTTTGGATCGACAATATTTTTAGAGAAACTTTATCTGAAAATGAGAGATTGTGAGGTTCACGCACCAATGGGTTAAATGGTGAGCAAAATTTAAAAAATCTAACATGAAAAAAGTACACAGCAGACAACAGTGTTTGTTTGTTTGTTTTACTTAAGTCTACTGAGTACAAAATGCTCTACAACTTAGTGCAAGCAAAAGAAACAGTAATAAAGCATTGTGGCACAGGTTCACACATATTATCATGAATTGCTGGCTTCTATAGTAGTCTGTGATTTATTATTCTTTAGGTTACATTACATGTATATGTGTTAGCATTAAAAAACAAAAACAACAACAACAAAACAAAGCAGCGTTATGAGCATTAAAAAAGAAGGTGGTTAAACTGGGAGGTGTGTGTGTGTGCGCGCGCGCGCGTGTGTGTGTGTGTGTTTCGAGTTGGGGTTGGGGGTACTTACAAGCATATCTTAATTAAATGCATAAACAATGAAATAACATAAGCAAAGATTATTTTGCAAAGAAGAATTTTCAAACGAAAAGACACACAAGAAGTGGGGGGGGGGGGGGGGGGGGAGAGAGAGAGAGAGAGAGAGAGAGAGAGAGAGAGAGAGAGAGAGAGAGAGAGAGAGAGAGAGAGAGAGAGAGAGAGAGAGAGAGAGAGAGAGAGAGAGAGAGAGAGAGAGAGAGAAATTGCTAAAGAGAATTTTGTTTTAAATCAAACACCATTTGTAAGGCTTCAATGAGCAGCTTAGCTCACAGATTTGACCGCCAGGGGGCAACCAACTCAATAGGGGCTTATCTCGTGATATCCTTAGTTGGCGGTAAAGAGAAAGAGACAGAGGAAGAGGAGCCCCACCCTCTTTCTTTCTCTCTACCCCCAACTAAGGATATCATGAGATAAGCCCCTATTGAGCTGGTTGCCACCCGGCGGTCAAATCCTCGAGCTAAGTTGACCATTGCTTCCTCATCATGTTTTTACTTTACGTGTTGTTGTTTGTATTTGCATCAGTGACAGCGTCCAAATTCCCTTTTTGTTTTATGAATGGGTTTTTTAAAAGGACAATAAACGTGATTGATTCATTCATTGATTCATCTGAACTCAACATCTGTCAAATTGATCTGCATAAAACACAAAAGATATCTATTGATTAAAAAGACAATAAGATTAAGAGAGACAAGAGAACAAATTTGCTGAATAGACAATAAATCCTTGATATAATCTAGCAACCACTGTACTTCAAACCTTAGGAGCAGATCCACACGCCCAACTGCAGTCGTACGTCTATCTACCTGTGATGACATCTATGAGGTACGATTCTGATGAAATACTACTGTATATGTGAGTCTCATGAAATCTCACTACTTTCGTTCCCTACATTCATGCGGATCTCAAAGCACAGATCTGATGAATTATCTGATACAGGAATACAAATATTTCATCAGAATCGTGTATGGGGATCTACATATAAAAAGGAATGAAATTAGTAGGATTTTAGGAATACCGTCCATAGGGGTCTCTGACCGATTGGACACTAATCTCATCATCATCGTAGGATTTCAGGTTCATTTCGTTAGTAGTATTTCTTCAGAATCATGCCACACAAATGTCACAGTTGGAGGTCGTACGACTGCAGTTGGACGTGTGGATCGGTCCATTAGGAGCAGATGGTTAAACGAGCGCATGTGTGCACACATATGCCACACACACACACGCACGCACGCACACATGCGCGCGCACACACACACACGCGCGAGTGCACACACACACACATCCACCCACACACCTACACCTACACCCACCTACACACACACACACGCACGCGCGAGTGCACACACACACACATCCACCCACACACCTACACCCACACGCACCTACACACGCACACCTACACACGCGCACACACACACCTAGTATTGATCAGCAAGCTGAAATAGAACATGGGCAGCTGTTCTTTGTGTTTCCCCAACACCAGTTTGACGTCATTCCACCTCTATCTTCCTCTCTTATCGCTAATCGGTAATCTTTTATTATTCTTATTAGGTACTTTATAGTCACAGAGGTGTCTGTAAAATTTGGGTTGCTCCCACCTGGGGAAAAAAAAATGTGCATGCGATTTGACTGATGAAGGGGGGAGGGTAAATTTTGACCAAATGACAACTTCTTCGTTGCCACTGGGAAACGTATGCTAAGTGCATGGGCACACGGGACCTCGGCTTATCGTCTCATCCGACTAATCTAGTCACTCTTCTGGTCAGTAGTATTCTTTTTTTCTTGTTTTATCACACACAATAAACACCAAAATTAGCACAATCAGTGAACATGAATTAACATACCATATACAATAATAATAGGCCCTTTGCTCAAATGGCTTTTGTCATTGGTTCACATTCGCCTGTAGTAGGGGCCAACAGTAACACGAGAGCAGTGCAATAGATTTATTTCTACAGTAATGGAAAATCATGGCACAGTTCAGTCTCTTGCGGAAGACTATGACTCTCGAACGAGGGGGCCTTGGCACCGGCTCTGGTGCTGCAGCCAAAGGGATACGTTGGCCTTTGGGGGGACCTTCCCCAACACCAGCAGTCCTCAAATCCCTTTGGCCGAGAGAGTGGGCATGCACCCTGGGCAAGGCATCTCCACTGTAAACAAATCCTAGCCCAGCCTGCCGGAATAGCATCCGCTATCTGGCAGTGATGGTTGGAAACGACTGACAGGCATACATATATCGGAAGGGTTTCCGTGTGTATGTACAAACATCCTCTCTTTGCACTGCTAATAAACAAAAAAGTGCTATCCTAGGAGGGTTCGGGGTTTTTTCTTCTTAAAATATTACAGCATAGAAATTGTGAATGCTTGTTCATCACTTTTTGTGGCCTAGATCTGTTTGTCGTCTTTTCAAAACTATAAACAAAACAAAGCAAAAGTACACATATTTAGCTTAAATGTATAAAAGGGTTCATTTACTGTAAACCTTAATGCTGCAAGTAAACACAACCTACCTTTACATGTGAAAACAAAGCAAAAAAATCAATAATCTAGTACGTACATCTATATCAAAACAATCTCAAATGACTCTCTCTCTCTCCTCTCTCTCTCTTTCTCTCTCTATGTTTCTCTGTTTGGCTTTCAACACACAGGCATTTTGCCAAACACAGTAAACCATTCATTCATCATATCCCCTCCCCCCCCCCCCTCCCCCACCCCCCCCTCCCCCTCCCCTCAACTCCCTTATCCCCCCCCCCCCCCCCCCCCCCCATCTCTCTCTCTCTCTCTCTCTCTCAACACAGGAGCATTTTGCCAAACACAGCAAACATACAGTAAACCATTCATTCATACTCTTATCTCTCTCTATCTCTCTCCCTCTCTCATCTTGGCTAGTTCAAATTAATACAGTGATTAAAAATTATGTCAAAAAAACAAGCAAACAAAAACCGTATATGAAAAAAAAATAGGATTGTGAAAATGGAAGGGTTGAGGAGGGAGGGAAACGGCAAAATATTAATAATAATAAAAAGAAAAGAAAATTGAGTTGGCCTTTTTTTTTATGCGAGACAGAACTGAAAGCTGTCCGCAAGGTAAACCCAGAATATTTGACACAGAACAATAGATGTACCTTGATCTTTCACACAAATCAAATCCAGCAGCGACATCTGGGACAAAATCAATCACACACACACACGGAGGCACGCACGCGCGCGCACACAGTGACACACACACAGAGGCATGTGCGTGTGTGCGCACACACACACACACACAGAGATTCCTTACCTCCAACGTGTGCACCTCCTCCCCCAACCCTCCTGCCCTCCCCACCTCCCCAAGACACACAAAGATGTACACAACACACACACACACTCACTCACTCTCTCTCTCTCTCTCTCTGACTCAGTCTGCCAGGAATTCTCTATAGCGCTTAGCGTACCATCATTGGTCTGAGTCTCTCTCTCTCTCTCCGTCTCTCTCCCTCCCTCCCTCCCTCTCTGTGCATGCATTTATTATATACAAACACATACATGCGCATGTGCACACGAGCACACACACACACACACAAGCACACACAACACACACACACAACACACATCACACACACACACATCTGTCACCATGATCAGTATGCATTTCAAAAAACGTAAACAGGACCACAATAAGGGCACTGCTGGCAGATAAAATACACCCTTTCCCTTCCATAAACATCTGTGTTTGATACCACACACATCCCCACAAACGCATGCAAAGCCACGAAACTAGGGCCCCTAATCAAATAACTACAGTGCAACCTCCCTTATAAGACTTTCAAAAAGGAATTTATGACTTTACGTCCTCCCGGTCTTAAAAAGATCATATGGGACATTTCTTATTTATAAAGTTATAGGGGGAAGGGGAAAAAAAAAGTTATTTAATTTTAATAAAGTTACGGTTTGAAATATAAATCATCCAAAATGAGGTCTTATAAGGGTGTCTTATAAGGGAGGTAATTTTAATACTTACAAAGAAGGGCAATGTCTCAGAGAAGTAGGTCTTATGTGGGAGGGAGTCTTATAATGGGAGGCCTTATAAGGGAGGTTCCACTATCTCTGTCTGTCTTTTCCCCACACATCACCCTGGCTTCTTAATCTTATATAAAACAATTTGCGTCTCTTCTAAACGCTCTGATTATCCTTTTGTTTTGCATTTATCAAAAGCTACTATGCTTAAGCACAGCAAAGCTGCAAAATCTGAACTCGTGAAAAGCAAGAGAATGTGAGTAAAAAGTGGGGGAAAAGGCGAGTAAATAAACCACTGGGAGGTAAAAGGAGGAAAACGCTTTAAACTGAATCATCTTTTACTTTCAATTCATTAACCCTCTCAGACCCCCAAGCTCCGGGAGCCTCCAAAACCTGGTCGTTGTCTAGTTCCGGCAACGCCCGATAGCGCCCGCTGAACAGCAAGTCTAGTAGTTTCACTTTCACTTTCTCCCTACCCACAATGCAATATACTAAGTTAGTGCTTCCTTTTCCTGACTCTCAGTGGTCCGTTTTTGGTTCTTACACTGAGTTACAGCAAGGGAAAGCACCCACTAGTCTTTTTAAACGGATTTTTCGAAGTGACCCCAAATTGTTTTCCTTCTTTCCACGTGACGTGCGCAGTATTGACTCGGCGCGATGCTCGGAGCGCCATTACGGATTTTTTTAATTCCAATTCATGGTTTGTTGTGTGACAGTGTGTTAGCTTTGGAATAATAATATCATCATTGCTATTCAATATGCAGCATCTTTCAGAAATGAAATGTGAGTTAGACTTTATTCTGGGTGATTTTTGTAATGAAAAGATTTGGTGTGACGTTCAGAGTTAATGCCCTTGTCTCGGGGACTGGGATCGATTCTCAGTTCGATTGGTCAGGAATCATTGGGTTAATATTTATAATAATAAAAATAAAAAAATTGTTGGGCCTCAAAAAGAAGAATTATTTTCATTTCAATCGCATTTGACTGCTTACAGTTGCTCTGTCAAACATTCTGAATTGTATCTCAAAAGTAGTAGTAAAGAATTAAAAATAAACATACCCAAACAGAACAAGAAACCCAGTTTATCAGCTTTTATACTTGTTCATTTGGAAAGAATACTGGGCATGCAAGCTATTATTAAATATTTGTTTGTGAAAAGCCTTTGAAATTCAAGAACAGATTTGAACAATAAACATTGATAAAACAGTTTCAACAAAGCCTTTGAAAAGGGCGCAAGACTTTTTTTTAAAAAGAAGTAAAAATGACTCCTCCCAGTCCCAGATTGCTGTTAATCTGAAAGTAGGTGACTGATATTGTCAGTTGGTTGGGGAAAAAAAGGGATGAATACTAATGAGTGCATAATGCGTAAAACTGTGAAGCAAGCAGAAAGGGGAGAAAAAACCCAGCTTGCAGAGCAAAACCCCCCAAATTATCATACATTTCAAATGGGTTTTTTAACCAATATCTTGCAACTCAACACACACAAAACAACAACCAAACAAACGAAAGAAGTAACTCAGTGAAACAGGCAAAAAGGGAATGCTAAGCAAACACTCTTATACAGAGCAAAAAGAACATCCCCATTATGGCATAGGTTTCAAAAGTACGCACGGGGTGATAAATTTCAAGCTAAAAACCAAAACAAATCGACAGATAAATAAATAATGATTAAAGACAAAAACACGCTCAACACATTTTTTTTTTAAATCCCCAAAAGCAACAACAAAACAAAACACAGGTGAGGAAGTTGGGAAGGAGTGATAATTCCAACGCTAAATGAACGCCCTCAGACTAAAAACAACCCCCCAAAAAGCAAGAAATCCCAACAAGGGGTGAATAATTTCAACGCTAAATGAACGCCCTCAGATTAAAAAAACAACCCAAAAAAGCAAGAAATCCCAACAAGGGGTGAATAATTTCAAGGCTAAATACAAGCAGAAACCCCAAACTGGGATAGTGGGAATGAAATGTGCGCCTACTGTTCAGCCTCTCCATGCTAGAGGAGCGTGTGGGTTTCTTCTCACGCGGCCGAGGCTTCTCCGGCATAGAGGCCAGCAGCATGGAATCGGTGAAATCTGTGCAGCGTCATGAATATTCAACAGTTTAAGGACTCTTGCTTGGATTCGATATATATATATATAATGTAATGGAACCTTGAGATGCTGAGAGTGAGAAAGACAAGACTTCCAGGAAATTAGACATTATACTTTATCAGCAGGGCTCCCAGGGACCCCTATGAAGCACTACAATTCTACAGGACCCTCTAAAATAATGTGCAGGGGGTCACAGGGATGCACTAGAAAAATTATTTTTAGCATTCGCTATGCTACTGGGACCCTCTATCCCGCCTCTAGGACCCTCTATACTGTAAGTGAAGGAGTCCCTGGGACCCCTTGTTTTGCGGGACGATTGGGAGCCCTGATCAGAGATACATAAATATGATTCATCTTATGAGCTTGCTTTGTTACTGGGTACATATAATAATAAAAGACTGAAAAAACAATAAAATTGCATTTTTCCCTTTTCCAGTTGCCACTTTACTTTGCGCATTTGTTACAGAAAAACACAATTTCCACAAAAACTGTCTTTTGAGGCTCACAGCGCGTCATACAGTCACCATCACATGATTAAAAGTGAGAAGCTTCCTCATAGTGTGTGCTTAACAAGCAGCCAGAACTTTAAGCATGATGGAAATGCCATAAGAAGGGGACTCAAGAGTAGGGGTAAGCTATGGCCAGTTTGGGCCGGTTTGAATACACGGAGACAACTTCCGGCTGGCCAGTTTGGGCTGGTTTGAATACACAGACAACTTTCGGCTGGCCAGTTTGGGCTGGTTTGAATACACAGAGACAACTGTCAGCTGGCCAGTTTGGGCCGGTTTGAATACACAGAGACAACTTTCAGCTGGCCAGTTTGGGCCAACTTGAATGCAAGAGGGTTAATAAAATATTTGGTTCTACCATGCCTGTGTGTTGGATTCTTCTGGATTTTTCTTTTTAGCTCAATATTAATATTATTATCCTAAAACCAAAATTAAATGATCAAAGAACTGGTGCATCATCACTATTACATGGGTGCAACTACACAAAATGAAAAAAACCTGAAAGGCCGGGGTCCAGGTCCCCCTGCAGCTGAAGCAAAAATTGATGTAATATGAAGGTATTTTACTTTGCTTTTTCCACAATTTATACAAATGCTTACTTTAACCCTTTCAACGCCAGCCATTTTTCAGCCAAAACTTTCCATTAAACGTACTTGGGTTTCAAAAGATTTCATCTGCAATTCTTTTGTGACATCCATAAAATAGGGCCTATTCTTACCTCCCAAAATTAAGAACAGAAGGTCTTTGGATAACAGATGCCTGATGGGTGTTAAATCATTGTGGTGCAAAAATGTGACGTTGGCAGTGAAAGGGTTAAAGTGTTTGAAAAATACAGTAGACACACAAAGATCTTGTTTGACAATTTTAAGAAAAGGAACTTCCTTTTCGGTCAAATTCAAAAAGAGGAAATCCTTGTATACCAGGAAAAGTTGCACCCATGCTATTTAGTCAGCAGGCGCTGATTTGCAGGTTAACACACGATGATTTATGCAGTCACACCCTTCATTGATAAAAACATTTTGACATCTGTGAAGGAAAATCAATGGCAACCCAACATAAGCTGTCAAGACAGAAAATGGTTGTTTCAATTAACCTTGCCTTGTACTTCAACCTTCTTGGTTGACGTGATACGACCTCTGAGATGTATTGTATGTTGATTTAAACTAAGTCCAGACCTGTTTACCCAAAATCTTCACTGTTAGTAATCCCAAGCTCTGAAATCAGTAATTTCAGGCATGTGTCCGTATCTTTGCTGGCCGAGAAATCCTTCCACCAGAATTTTTCGCTGCCGTCAAACCTTTTGTTGAGCAGCGGGGGGTGGGGATGGCGAACGTACATGCACGCTGCAACTTCCCATCCAAACCCAACTTCAAAAACTGCCGAAATTTTGGTTGCATTGAGGCGGAAGGGGGGACCTCGCTTTTTTCTTTGGCGTCCAATCAGGATCAGAGTCGGAATCATCCGCTTGCAAGTGTGGGTTTTTTCGGCATGCCTTCAGATTGCACTTCGTACCTAGAAAAACGGCAGCATGGAGAAATAAACCGGAAGTATTCATTCAAGGGACATCACTCGAAGTGATACCTTTGATAGCAGACGACACAGTAGCGAGTACGGCTCAAACGCCATGCCTTCTTTCGATTTCTTCTTCTTTTTTTCGCACTCGTTCAGCGGAAATATGGATTTTTTGGTTGCTGACCGTAATAGCGTAATCGGAGGTCTCAAAACCAGACCTGTTTACCCTTATAATGAAAAACCCGGAATTTGCCACCAAAAAAACCGGAATTTGAGAACAAAAACCGGAATCTGTACACGACTCGCGATAAAGCGGTTTCTTGTTCTTCTCCTTTCCACGAACATCGGCGTCGATTTTCAATATTGTGATGATTTCTTGGCTCAATTTTGCCAGAAAAGTTTTATTAGTAAATTCAGTCACTAATTCTTAGTCAATTTTAGTATAAAACAAGCTGGAAAAAGCAAAATACCTGGAAATGTCCACGATGGGGCAGAGAAAAATCACACGGCCGCGGATCGGCGGATGCCAAGTTGCAACTCAGCGCCATCGCGATCAATTTTGACTTCATTTTCTGTTGAAAACTTCGAAATTCTCACATCATCGTATTTTCCAGTGATAATATAATCTAAATTGACTCATTTCAAGTCCTAATTACAATCTCTACCATTAAAAAACTGCCTGGAAAGCTCTTCGAATCGACAGTAAAAGTCTGGCCGCCATTTGCTCAGTCCCGAAATAGATCGACCAAAATAAAAACATTATTTCACCCCTTTAACCAATGAAAATGCAGCATTTAATGCATGTGACGTCAAGCACAACCCCTTTTCTACACGTTTCGGTCAACCCTTGCGTCTTTTCCTACGAACGGAAACAAATAATAGACAGGTTTTTTCAGCGTTCACCCGGATTTTTACTATTTTACCCGGAATTTTAGCAAATTTCCGGAATAATTCCGGCTAAACCGGAATGGTAAACAGGTCTGCAAAACGTAATAATTACGGACAAATCCGTAGGGAAAACAGGTCTGTAAGTCAAGCCTGTGCTTGCAAGCTAAAATGTCACAAAGAAAAACAACCACCTAGACATCCCAAGTTTTTCCTCTGTAACTTCCTCCTCCTAACAATTCTTTGAAAGGGTAAAGTTACACACAGTGTGATAGTGTCGAAAACTACTTTATGATGAACATGTGGGTACTTTTTATTATTATGTTATTTGACTTGAAAACCAGAGAGAGAGAGAGAGAGAGAGATAAAGAGAGAGAGAGAGAGAGAGAGAGAGAGAGAGAGAGAGAGAGAGAGAGAGAGAGAGAGAGAGAGAGAGAGAGAGAGAGAGAGAGAGAGAGAGAGAGAGAGAGAGAGAGAGAGAGAGAGAGAGAGAGAGAGAGAGAGAGAGAGAGAGAGAGAGAGAGAGAGAGAGAGAGAGAGAGAGAGAGAGAGAGAGAGAGAGAGAGAGAGAGAGAGAGAGAGAGAGAGAGAGAGAGAGAGAGAGAGAGAGAGAGAGAGAGAGAGAGAGAGAGAGAGAGAGAGAGAGAGAGAGAGAGAGAGAGAGAGAGAGAGAGAGACTTCAAACTTCAAACAGAGAGAGAGAGAGACTTCAAACGTCAAACACTTTATTTTGAAGTTTGAAGTATGTCTCTCTCTCTCTCTCTCTCTCTCTCTCTCTCTGTTCTTCAAGTTAAATAATAATATGAAAATCAGCGCCTACTGAGTAAATAGTGATAATGCACCAGTTCTTTCATCAGAGAGAGAGAGAGAGAGAGAGAGAGAGAGAGAGAGAGAGAGAGAGAGAGAGAGAGAGAGAGAGAGAGAGAGAGAGAGAGAGAGAGAGAGAGAGAGAGAGAGAGAGAGAGACTCAGAGAGAGAGAGTGTGTTTTCTGAGAGAACCTATACATGAGCACTGTTATTACCTGAGTGTTTTATTTTTTAAACTATCTAATATCTAACTCGGAAAAAGAATCAACAACAAATATTCTATTAAAAAAAAGTATATATTTCTATGACAATCTTATACAGGATAAATCAAAATACAGTACAAACTATTTTACAATGACAGAATAATTAGCAAATGATTGTGGTCGCTTGAAGGAAAGGAAGGAAAGGAACTAAAAGAAGAAAAACAAACAGCATAATTCAACATACATTAACAACTGCTTCTTTATGGTGATATCTAGCAAAATGTTAACAAAAATGGGTTAAAAACTTGTGAAAAGTAAGAATAGTTAGTTTTAATGTTATAGTGCTGTGTAGAGTGTGCTTCAAACCTGTGAGCCTTACACTGTAGATAACCACAGTTCTCATGTTCAAAAGATTTTGCTTTTATATTGCTCAAATGTGAGACTTAGCGAGAGAGGGGCTTATCATGCTATATTCTTAGTTGGGCGTAGTGAGAGAGAGAGAGAGAGAGAGAGGGTTGGACTCCTCTCTATCTCTCGCTCTCTCTTTATCCCCAACTAAGAATATAGAGGGGATTAGCGCCACTCGAGTGTCACGCCATCTGGCGTGAACAAAGTCCCGCTAAGTCTCCCATTTATCAACTCATTTGCAACTATAATTTACTTTTATAAAACCATCAAATATTTGTCATGCATAATGATAGACACAGACGCATAAATACAAACATTATATTATAAGATAAAAACAGCAGACATGCTTTTAAAACATGCGACGACACATTCACATGCAGCACAATTGCACATCAACATACTTGTTAAAAAATTAAAAACAGAAAGAAAGAAATAGCAATTAGCACTTTGGAAGTTAGATGTGCACTTGATTTGTTTTCTTATTCCCGCCCAAAAAAAATCAAAAAAAAATTTATCACATTAACGTTTTAAGCCCCTTATTCCGCCCATGACATCCATTACTTTTTCCTACCAAGCTGTCTAAAACCGCCCCCATACACCCACTTCGTTATGCATTTTGCAGTTAAAATTGCAATATCAAAAAATCAAAAAGATCACATAACAAAAAAAACATTGCAAGTTAAACATTCTTCATTTATACACAAACCCTGAACATTTGAAGTCAATCCATCAAGTAGTTATTTTTTTATATTTTTGTAAACAAAGTACCCCATTTCGGGCCCAGTTTACCTACATTAATTTGGTGGTTACAGGGAGTAGAGTCGTCATTTTAATCGGGGTTAACTAGACCCAGAACATAAACACAACGGGGTGACCGGAATAACGTCGAATGTACGGTTGCGCCTAAGGTCGAAACAAAATGGCATGACTGACAAGTGTGCCTAATGTCAAAAATTTCATGTAAGTTTTACGTTTTAGCCTAAGGTCGAATGCACAGTTGAGCCCAACGTCGAATTTCAAAGTTGTGCCTAAGGTCAAATGTACGGTTGAGCCTAAGGTCGAATGCATCGTTGAGCCTAAGGTCGAATGCACAGTTGAGCTCAATGTCGAATTTCAAAGTTGTGCCTAAGGTCGAATGTACGGTTGAGCCTAAGGTCGAATGCATCGTTGAGCCTAAGGTCGAATGCACAGTTGAGCCCAACGTCGAATTTCAAAGTTGTGCCTAAGGTCGAATGAATAGTTGAGCCTAACGTCGAATTGCAGTTGTGCCTAAGGTCGAATTGCACAGTACAGCCTACATTGATTCAGTTCCCAGGTACACTGGCTTGGGGGGGGGGGGGGAGAGAGAGATAGAGAGAGATAGAGAGAGAGAGAGAGAGAGAGAGAGAGAGAGAGAGAGAGAGAGAGAGAGAGAGAGAGAGAGAGAGAGAGAGAGAGAGAGAGAGAGAGAGAGACCTTTGGCTCAGCGGTTAATTCGACCTTAGGCACATCTTTGCAATTCGACCTTAGGCTCAACTTTGCATTCGACCTTAGGCTCAACTTTGCATTCGACCTTAGGCTGAACCGTACATTCGACCTTGGGCGCAACTTTGCAATTCGACGTTAGGCTCAACTTTGCATTCGACCTTAGGCGCAACCGTATATTCAACGTTAGGCACAGCTCTGCAATTCGACATTAGGCTGAAGTGTGCATTTACTTATTTTCGACCTTAAGCACACCTGTACATTCGACCTTAGGCGCAACCGTACTTTCGACCTTATTCCGGATTCCCACACAACGGACTAGGAACGTAATGAAACCAGTCTGCATAAAAAAAGTATCACCAAAACACAACAAAGACAGGTTGAGAACTTGTCAAGTTGACAATCAATCGTTTTCTTCCGAGCACACGTTGCGACCCCTGTAAATTTGCATACTGTGACCTTTGAGCTCACCTGTGGCCTCCGAGCGTGAGCGGTGGTGTGTCTTCTTGGCCCCGGAGGGAGGGGAGGTGGACAGGGAGGGGGGCAGGGGGCCCAGGCCCGTGGGGCTGGGGAGGTTCCCCACCACCTTGGGTATCGTCATCGGTCTGGAAACACAGTACACATGCTATATGCATACCATGGGTGCATGCAGTGACTCAAGCGTTTGCCTGAACTTTCCACCATAACCCTTGCTAAAACGGTCAATTTAAGAGCAAAAAGAGCGTGAGAAGAGCCCTGTCTTCAGGCAGACCACTGCCTGGACCTGCATCAAACTGCCTGAATTCAGGATTCAGGCAGACCCACATGCACCTCTGATATACGCTTTCATTTTGTGTGTGTGTCACTGTGTGTGTGTCCGATTTTAATAAAGTTGAATCTTCCTTTAACATCTTTTTTTTTCTAACATCAGAGTTTCCACTATAAAAAAGAAAAAAAAGACTGCCACTCAGAGGACTTGAAACCACAGTACACATGTTGTACATATTGGCCACTGCAACAACCATGCTTTGCTAGAGTGAATGCCCTTGGTAGATGCTTGAGTACTGACCAAACAAGGGAATAACTCTCGCCAGTAACCCTATTTGAGGCCAATAAATGGCTGCCTTTCGCAAGAGTGAATTCCCTTTTCGGTACTGAGTCACTGACCAACAAGGGATTCACTCTCACTGTCAAGGGCGTTAACAAGTTAAACAACCCTAGGTGCAGTGAACAATACGCTTTCAGAGAGAGAGAGAGAGAGAGAGAGAGAGAGAGAGAGAGAGAGAGAGAGAGAGAGAGAGAGAGAGAGAGAGAGAGAGAGAGAGAGAGAGAGAGAGAGAGAGAGAGAGAGAGAGAGAGAGAGAGAGTGAGTGAGTGAGTGAGTGAGTGAATGAGTGAATGAGTGAGTGTGAGTGTGAGTGTGTGTGTGTGTCTGATTTTAATAAAATCGAATCTTCCTTTTACAATTCTTTTTTTCTAACATCAGTTTCCACTATAAAAAGAAAAAGAAGACCACGACTCAGAGGACTTGAAATGAGATCTTTATCGCACAAGTACCACACAGCCATTTAAGGTAAATTAATAAATAAACATTAACAAACAAACAACATATTTTCCATACTATAATGCAATACGTTAATGAGATCTTTATCGCACAAGTACCACACAGCCATTTAAGGTAAATTAATAAATAAACATTAACAAACAAACAACATATTTTTCATACTATAATGCAATACGTTAATGAGATCTTTATCGCACAAGTACCACACAGCCATTTAAGGTAAATTAATAAATAAACATTAACAAACAAACAACATATTTTTCATACTATAATGCAATACGTTAATGAGATCTTTATCGCACAAGTACCACACAGCCATTTAAGGTAAATTAATAAATAAACATTAACAAACAAACAACATATTTTTCATACTATAATGCAATACGTTTTCCCCAGACTGAGACCCCTGCGCCTTATAATAAAAGACTAATAATATAGGTAGTAAGAAAATATAATAACAAAATCTGAATTTTGTGTAAAATTGGGAAGTGCGCTTAGTTATAGTCTGAAAAATGTGGTACATGGGCTCCATTTCCCCACTTGAAATCTACATTAAGGCTTAATGCAATAAGTACCACACTGCTATAACAAATTAATAAATTTTAAAAAACGCCAATAAACAAGCAGGTTCTGGGCTCTTCTTCCTCCACTTTTAAAAGAAAAAACAAAAAAGAAAGACTAAAACTTGTTGGACTTGAAACAACTTAACAAGATCCTTGTTATATATATATGGCAAGATTTAACGTGAAGACAGCCCTGACATGGCCTAGTTGTCGACAGGGCTATAATTTTAATCTTAATCTTTAAAAAAACCAAGATCCTTAATCCAACAAAGTACCACATTGCTATAATGTAAATTAATAAATAAATGAACCAATGAATAAAAAAAGTACCTGAGCTCTTCCCCAACGCTAATGTTCTTCAGCTTGACTTCCTACCAGTTCTTCCAGTTGGAATTAAAATAAATAAATAAATAAATACCTGAGCTCTTCCCCAAGGCTAATGTTGTTCAGCTTGACTTCCTACCAGTTCTTCCAGTTGGAATTAAAATAAATAAATAAATAAATACCTGAGCTCTTCCCCAAGGCCAATGTTCTTCAGCTTGACTTCCTACCAGTTCTTCCAGTTGGAATTAAAATAAATAAATGAATGAATACCTGAGCTCTTCCCCAACGGTGAACGCTAATGTTCTTCAGCTTGACTTCCTACCAGTTCTTCCAGTTGGGTTTAAAATAAATAAATAAATAAATGAATGAATACCTGAGCTCTTCCCCAACGCTAATGTTCTTCAGCTTGACTTCCTACCAGTTCTTCCAGTTGGAATTAAAATAAATAAATAAATAAATGAATGAATACCTGAGCTCTTCCCCAACGCTAATGTTCTTCAGCTTGACTTCCTACCAGTTCTTCCAGTTGGGCTTAAAATAAATAAATAAATAAATAAATAAATAAATGAATGAATACCTGAGCTCTTCCTCCAGGATCATGTTCTTCAGCTTGACTCCCTGCGAGTTCTTCCAGTTGGGTTTCAGGCAGTCGGCTGAGAATGCTTCCAGTATCCATGCCGTGCTCACCGAAAACTCCACACTGTTTCGACACCTGAAATTTTTTTTTTTTTAAATGTAATCAATATTATACTAACAATTCATATACTTTTTTTTATATGAAACTCCACACTTACTTTTATCTCTGATTTTTTTTTTTAATATTAAGAAAATAAGGACATTTTGCTAAATCATGGATTTTCGAAATGCATTCAACATACTGTTTCTTGGGGACAGTAAGTCACAAGCGTGTGCAATTCTGTAACATTGCAGGGCTCCCAATCGTCCCACAAAACAAGGGGTCCCAGGGACTCCTTCATTTACAGCTTAGAGGGTCCTAGGGGCGGGATAGAGGGTCCCAGTGGCAGGGCAAATGCTAAAAAAGATTTTTTCTAGTGCATCCCCGGCAAGTTCTTTTTAGAGGGTCCTTTAGAATTTTAATGCTTCGTAGACCCCCAAATGGGGGTCCCTGGGAGCCCTGCATTGTTTATTGTCCTTGGTATACAGGTTTTTTCTTTTCTGTTTGTACAAGGATACCTCACGAACCGCTTATTAAGCATTACATTTGAATGGGACAAAGGTTGCACATCCCCAATGACACAACAGTATGACGAATGCATATCAAAAGTCCATGATTGGGGAAAACATCCCAATATTTTATTGCTTGGTAAACAAAAACTGGTATGATCAAGAGAAGAAAATGGATGTGCACATTATGCAAACTACATATCTGGTCATAATTCTGTGCTCCTTTCCGTGCATAAATGAGCTGCTTCCCAAAAAATCAAAAATCATTATCACTTCAACAAGCCTCAATATAAAAAATAGAGTGAATTGAACCGGTGGTAAAAGGCTTAACTGTTGTTGATGTTTGTATAATCAACCAATTCATCCTTTACCTATGGCGCAGGAGGTAGAGGTCTATGACTTGAGCCAAGCATAATTTCCATAATTCAATAATCAATCAATCCATCCCGGATCCCTCACCTGTGGAGTAGGTAGGGGTGTATAGTCCCAGCCACATCATCATGATCATGCATATGATAAATATTCAGCATGTATATGGAAAAAAACACCCCAACGTGCTGATGGGACCCAGAGACGCACCAGCCACGCCAGCCCCATCAACATGAGAGCAGCCCTTGACTATGACTCTCAAACGAGGGGGCCTTTGCACAGGCTCTGGTGCTGCAGCCAGAGGGATGGGTTGGCCTTTGAGGACCTTCCCCAATGCCAGCAAACCTCAAATCCCTTTGGCCGAGAGAGTGAGGATGAACCCTGGGCAAGGCATCTCCGCTATAAACAACAACAAATTCTAGCCCAGCCCGCCGGAATAGTATCTGCCCCCTCTGCTATCTGGCAGTCATAGTTGGAAACCACAGACTGGCAAGTGGCATACATATTTCCATAACTGATAAATCTATAATCAATCAAAGCATCCCCTACCTATGCAGGAGGTGGGGGTGCATGGCCTCGACAACATTATGCATATATGGATGCGCATGATAGATATTTATTTTATTCATTAAGAACATTAAGTAAATAGTTCTTGAAGCTCCAAGCCCTTAAAGACCCACCAGGTCACGTGTCAAAATCACGGGTTTCACGGGTTTTCCCTTATAGCTGGTAAGAAATCTTGTTTTGACCAGGTTTGACTCCCATACAAATGTCCCCAAATTGAAAACGAAACATCACTTTAAAGAGCAGCCTCAATTTGAAGTTGGGGACATGTAAGTGGGTCACAGCTACCCCCCAAAAAAAAACAAGGGACTTAATCGTGGTGGGTCAGTGTGTTTTTAATCAATATTCATTATATATTTCCATAAATCATGATACATGTACACGACTTAATGAAACTCAATGTGCATCTCTCTGTGTGTCACTGTGCGTGGCTCTTTGGATTCCAGTGGCTGGAGTTTGAAAACTGTTGGTTGTAGGACCCCCATAACCACATATATTCTTGATCAGCATCACTGAAGGAATGCGGTGGGAGACGTTTTAAAGCTGCCAAAAGTAGAGCGAAACAAAGTGAGCATGGTGAAGCAACTGGTCTATCAGGGCTCCCAGGGATCCCCATTTGGGGGTCTATGAAGCACTAAAATTCTCAAGGACCCTCTAGAAGAATGTACAGGGGGTCCCAGGGATGCACTAGAAAAATTATTTTTAGCATTCGCAATGCCACTGGGACCCTCTATCCCGCCTCTAGGACCCTCTATACTGTAAGTGAAGGAGTCCCTGGGATCCCTTGTTTTGCGGGACGATTGGGAGCCCTGTCTATGATAAACCAAGGAAGTCTTCGTCAACTCTTACCTATGCAGAAGGTAGGGGTGGATAGCCTCGGCCACATCATGCATGTGGATGTACATGTTGAGCAGCTGGGGCAGGTAGAAATCAGTCTCCTCCTCCGCAAAGCTGAACATGCGATTGCCTGTGGCACAACACACACATTTTCAGCGGTTATAAGGCAATATAAGCAAGATTAGTAAGACTAAGAGCTATGAACATCAATTCTTACTATCTTAGTTAAATATTGTATGTGAACGAATGCATCACTAAACTATAAAGGGCAGTCTGTCTGTTCTGGTACTGTTGAAATACAATGCTGATTTCACACACGCGCGCGTGTGCATACGCACACAATGTCACACATACACACTTTAATTATGTAACTGCCAGTTTCGCAATCGACAGGTAATGGTAATAAACCAGGAAACAGTAAATTTGCAAAGAAAATATTGTCCATTTTAATTTTTACAGCATATCGAGGGCTTAGAGCATAATAGTTGCATCTCGACTTTTTGGTGATTCTTTACTTTTTTGTATCTAACTAGTCAGGAAGAGACCATCTTTCATTTAAACAAAGTTTTTTTTAAGGTACGATCAATTATTGATTTTGATTCGATCAGTGTAGCAAAGTAGTAAAAGTAAACAGCCGGAAGTGTGTAGAGCTGAGTGAATGCAATTTTCCTTGCAGTCAGTAATTTGTCCAATCTGCCAAGAATAGTCAGTGCATAAAGATAGCATTTTTATTTGCAATTCAACCGCCCTGAGTAAACTTGGCAGTTTGGACCACCTGCAGGATTTTTTCTCAACATAACTACTTTCCCACGGCCAGATTTATGTCAAGTTCTCTGTTTTCTCTCTGCATACAGATCTTATCAACAGGATGAAATCTCTGGCTATGAGTGTTCTAAGTGGTTTGACCAGGAGGGAAAACGTATCTGGTGCCTTGGGTGTAAACCGTTAGTGTAAACCGTTAGTGAAAACCAGGTGGCTGCAGTATGTTGTTTACATTATGCACTAAGATTCTCAAACTTTAGAATTCCAAGGCAGGGGCAGAGAAATCATGGGTTATTATTATCATCACTTTTCCAACATCCGTTGACAAGGAAAGAAGTGAAAGCAAGTGAGAAAACCAACCAACTGATCTCTTCAGGTGCTGGAGAATTATTTTCAGGTATGTGGGGTTTTTTTATTTGCTAATTTGTCATTTAATGCTATTGTTCTTGTGATCCCACAAGAAAATCTAAAAAACAAACATCACAAAAAGTGTGTGTGCGTGAATGTGCACGTTCTCTCATATCACAAACACTCTTTTTCCGTTCTCTCTATGTGCGCGCATGTGGGTGTGCACGCTCTCTCTCTTTTTTTCTCTCTCTCTCTCTCTCTCTCTCTCTCTCTCTCTCTCTCCCCCCTCTCTCTCACACACACACACACACACACACACACACACACACACACACACACACACACACACACACACACTCACTTTCTGTGTGCGCGTGCGTGCGTGCCTGCTTGTGATGTTTAAAATGTATTTGTCTGACGAGAATAAAGTACTAGCAGTTTCGGTATTGTTTATGTTTTGTTTTTGCTATGCAACAAAATCATTGTTTTTATTATTGTCTTCCTTATTACGATTGCAATTATAATACATGTTATTATTATTATTCTGTTTTATTTTTTATTATTATATTATCATGAAATATCTTTATATACTGGTTTACTGCGATTCAATACACAATCATTGAATTATTCTGTGCTAGATTAGTACAGTCCACATAACATAATTTTATTGAAATAAGCACATTCTACTATTATTGTTTTATTGTTTATACATATCAACATAAAACTGTCGTTTTAAGGTGTGCTTTTTTCCGGGTGTGGGTTGCGCACTTACATACACACACATATACACACATGCGCGCGCGCACATGCACACACAATTACGCACGCACGCACTCAAGCGCGCGCACACACACACACACACACACACACGCACACGCACACACGCACACACACGCACACGGATAGAGTGATACGGTGCGCACAATGGCGCATTTTGAAGGGATTTTGAACACGTATTATAAATGCACATGCATATATGCACATCGACATAAACACGGATGTACATGTCATTGGAAATTTTCCTAAAATTGTGAAAACTTTTCTTTTTCTTCTTTTCCTAGGGAAAATTTAGGATTCAGATTTTTTTCCAGATTGGTCTCGAATAAAATTCAGAATTCTGACATTTCGGTGCTTACATGAAGTTAAATCAACAGAGAGAGAGAGAGAGAGAGAGAGAGAGAGAGAGAGAGAGAGAGAGAGATGGAGGGAGGAGGGAGGGAGGGAGGGAGAGAGAGGAGGGAGGGAGGGAGGGAGGGAGGGAGGGAGGGAGGGGGAGGGAGGGAGGGAGGGAGGGAGGGAGGGAGGGAGGGAGGGGAGGGGGAGGGAGGGAGAGAGAGAGAGAGAGAGAGAGAGAGAGAGAGAGAGAGAGAGAGAGAGAGAGAGAGAGAGAGAGAGAGAGAGAGAGAGAGAGAGAGAGAGAGAGAGAGAGAGAGAGCAATTGAACACAATTGAACACAATTTTAATGTTTCAGGCCTCCGGCCTATAACATAGGACGTGCGGTGCACACAAAAAACGAAATGATAATAAATGCATAATAATTAATATACTAATAGGATCAATCATAAATGTTGCTCATTACATCTGAGGCAAGAGTTCTTCTCTTTTCCTCAGTGCATAGTAGATGTACATAGCAACATCTCTAGTAATATATATGTTATCATTCGCAAGTAGTTGTTTAAGTTCGATAGAATCAACATTCGAAAACTGTCTGTGCTTCAATATGTATTTTTCTCTGAGAGGAGTATAAACATTGCATCTCAATTAAAAAAATGCAGTTCATTCTCAATTTGGTTACAGAATGGACATGTTTGAACATTTTCTTTGTATCTAATATTGGTGTTCAGGTCGTTTATGCCAAGAAGAGAGTCAGAGAGAGAGAGAGGTAGAGAGAGAGAGAGAGAGGGAGAGAGGGAGGGAGAGAGAGAGAGAGACTTTTGCCCACAACTGAACTGTACTGACTGGATGCATGCTTAATGTGTGCCTGCATAGACCACATTGTATAATTAAGGTGTATAACAGGATGTGTGGTGATTGATTTATTTCACAAACTGTTATATAGCTATTTATATAATATAACAAATGTTCTGTTGTGATAAAACTCTCTCTCTCTCTCTCTCTCTCTCTCTCTCTCTCTCTCTCTCTCTCTCTCCCCCTCCCTCCCTATGTATGTATTTGCGCGCACGAGAGAGGAAATATGTGTGTGCGAGAGTCTGTGTGTGTTTGTGTGTGTGTGTATGTGTGTGTGTGTGTGTGTGTGTGTGTGTGTGTGTGTGTGTGTGTGTGTGTGTGTGTGTGTGTGTGTGTGTGTATGTGTGTGTGTGTGTTTGTGATTGTGTGTGTGTGTACGTGCATGCATGCGTGTGTGCGGTTGTGTGTGTGTGTGTGTGGGGCAAAACAAATGTCAGGTCAGTATACAATTGTTACAGGCCGCCTTCTACCACCTTTTTACCCCAACAGCTTGGTGCTAAATGATCGCGGGTCAAGATACCATGGTTAAACTCCAACTCATTTCAGCCCTTTGCATAAACATCTAGGAATGGATCGGTCTCATGCTAAGATAAAACCACCGAGCCCTGACAGTTTTTGTCCGTCACCGAAGGTGAACGGACTTTGCGATGGGCTGGTTTGTATTTTTGTTTGTTTGTTGTTGTTTTGTTGTTGTTTTTTTCTTTTTTCTGTCTGTCCCAAGGATATCTCCCGAACCGCTTGACCGAATCGCGTCAAATTTTGTGTGAAGGTGTGCCTCCTTAATAGGAAGAGATCGGCGCAAACCATTTTGCCGTTGTGACCCTGACCTTGACGTACGACCTTGAAAACCGAAAATCTATTTTTAGCCATATCTCGGGCACCGATCAACATAGGATGTTGAAACTTGGTATGAAGGTGGTTTGGCTTATGCCCGTTCTGATGATGGCATACCGATCAAGGTCAAGGTCAAGGTCAAAAAGATCGCTGGAGCCTGAAAATCGGAGGGTCATTTTTTTCTCCTTCTGTCTGTCCCAAGGATATCTTTCGAACGGGTTGACAGAATCACGTCAAATTTTGTGTGCTGGTGTGTCACCATGAGAGGAAGGCATCCGCGCAAACCATTTTGCCGTCGTGACCTTGACCTTGGCGTACGACCTTGAAAACCGAAAATCTTTCAGGGGCCATAACTCCCACACCGTTAGTGTTAGAGTCTTCAAATTTGGCATGAAGGTACTTTGGCTTATGCCCGTTCTGATGGCGGCATACCGATCAAGGTCAAGGTCACGGTCCGGGCGATCAGTAGGCCTTGAAAGTGGTAGGGGTCTACACATTGGGTTTTAAGCCATATTTTCCACATTGGTACTTGACAGAAGCGCTTCAGATTGTGTGTGGTACTGTATACCCTAGAGAAGAAAACATCTGAGCATAAATTATCACCATGCTGACCTTGACCTTGAAGTGTGACCTTGAAAACCGAAATTTCCTTCTTTGCGCTATATGTTTCTTCTTCAAGCTGTATCTCGTGAACTAGAAGACAGAATCCCTTCCAATTTTGTGTCAGGATGTGACACTCTACGGGGTGTCGCAAGTGCGTGGCATTGCTGGTGACGGACATGTCTGCCGCTCGGCGACGCCCTTGTTTTTTATTTGCCCAAAATTGCTGCCGTGAAAGCCACTTTACTTGGTTTACCACTTGTCAGCTCTTGCCATCTGGGGCAGTTGTGGCTTTCTGAAAAGCTGTAACCGTACCCATGTTTACATTCCTTCCAATTAAACAAAGAAAAACTAGGGTTTTTTTGCTATAAATTTCTGTACTTATAGAAGGGGTGTGTCTTAAGCATTAAGCAAAGTTTAAAAATAAAACGTTGATTTCCGCCATTATTACAAGTTTTGGAAACCTTTAAATGCGATGTCTGAGGAATGCTAAAAAAGTGACATACAACCAATATGCTCTAAGCCCTCGATATGGTGTGACAAAGCTGAAATTGTTGCTGTCTGCAGTCTGTAACCACTTACCATACTTTACAGATTATAATGCGATGCTTTTTTCCCCTCACTCAGACCCCAACACTTTTCAATATTCATGACTGATAGAATACTACAGTAAGGAACTACAATAACAAAATCAGAATTCTGTGGACAATTTTGGGGGTGCGCCTTATAATATGAGGCCCCTTACAGTTACATTCCGTACTAAAATAAGATACATCCGTGGGTATCCATGGGTATCCCCCATACATACCCCCTCCTATCTTTTCTATCCCCCCCGACACACATCCTCTCTACACCACCCACCCTCAGTACTCATCACAACTACAGGCAATTTTTTGTAACCCTTTCAATGCCAGCCATTTTTCAGCCAAAACTTTCCATCAAACTTACCTGGGTAGAGAAAAGATCCCGTCTGCAATAGTGGGGATTCCTCTGTGACATGTATAACATAGGTCCTGTCATTACCTCCCAAAATTAAGAACATAAGGTCATTGGATATCATACCCTCATTTGATGCCTTTCAGTGACATGGGTGTTAAATCATTGGTGCCAAGAGGCGACAGTGGCGATGAAAGGGTTTTAAGAAAGCCAAAATATTGAGACAAAAAAAAAGTTCTGCCATAAGCAGGATTAAACTGGGGCCAAATCTCATTGTGAATTTTCTGATCATTTAATTATGGTACCCAGCTTTGAGTTAGCAGGTTTTTTACCACTGCACCCTCATCTCCAAAGACACTCACCTAAATAGGTCTGCACTCCAGGCTCCTTGGAGTTGAAGAGGTAGGAAATGGCGATGGACATGTCGAACAGCTTGGACTCGAACAGTCTCAGCAGCCAGGACTGGTGGGTAGTCGGCACCTTGTTCTTGCCTCCCCGCAGGGAAGACGAAGGGCCCATGGGGGGCTTATCCGACACTTTCTCATTGTCCTTCGATCGCCGCTCCTTGAACCTGAACGGGCGTGGCAAACACAGGGCTTTTCTCGACACCACAGCCGCTGATGGTTGAGAAGTCAATTCTGACACAGTCTCGTCCTCGGAAGATTTCGAAACGTCGCCGTGCTCCGCTTCTGACTCCGACGTCACAGCTTTGTCGGCGTCTGTTTGGCACTTGTCGTCCGCGTCGCTACTGCCGGGAAGCTCACCACTACTCGTCACTGTCGTCGAGTCAGTGGCGGGGTGAACGGTGGCAGGATCATGAAGCTCCGAGTCTTTCTGCGCCTGGGAGTGTCCCAGGGAGAACAGGTCCTTCATCTGCATGAGGAGGTCTCTGGTTTTGGACTTCTCCACAACCGACAGCGACATGCTTCGCTCGAACAGGTGCGGGGGGGAGGTCGGCTGCTCGTCGATCACGTACGTCTGCCCCACCGCAGACTTCTCCTCCTTGGTGGACCGTGCGCAGTGACCCCCGCCCCGGCCCCGACTCTTCCCCCCCTCCCAGCCCCCGGGCTCCCCCTCACCGCTGTGCGCCATGACCTCCACGGCCCCCGACTTGAACTCTTCCCCGGCCAGGGAGAAGGTGACGCGTCCCTTCTCGTCGTTGCCGGGTTTGCCCTCCACCGCCTCAGGCAGCCCTGACGCCGTGTTTTCCATCGTTTCAGAGCCGCGGTCGCAGGAACAGACCGTGGTGGTTCTCTCTCCGGCGCCCAGCAGCTCGGGGTTGAGAGCGTAGTTTCCGTTCACCTCGTACTTGCCCTTGTCGTCGTCGCCGTGGTGGTCATCGTCGGTTTGGTGAGGGCGGCAGGCCGGTTTGTGCACTGGGATGTGATTGTCATGCAGGCGGCATTGCAGCTTGACTTCACTGGCCATCGCAAAGCTGACGCCACAATGTCCACAATATTGTTTCCTAAGGTTTCGCAAACTTCCTGCAACCTCATCAACAAACCTGTTTTGTTTTAAAATGAGCACAAGTAACACTCACTTTTCACTATCTCATTGACCGAACAAAGTGCAAGTTTCAAGAAACTGGAACGGCTTCGACTGCACCAATAAATGAAGCCAAAGTTTTTAAGCAGTGACAGTGAACATCCTTGGTGAAACAGTTTTCAAATGCCAAGCTGGTACAAAATGAACTGGCAACAATATTCATTTACCAACAACATACAAACACTTTATAATTTCGAGCAACAGGAAATTTTAAACAAAAAAGTTGACTTCCACAAACGTTTGTACCAGGCAAAAAAATTGCACCAATTTAATTCAGAATGGAGATCTTGATTGTGAACACTTGTAGCAGACTTCTCAAACACTAAAGAACAGAAATGTTTTAGGAGACTATTCCACACTGTTAGTTCTAAGCTCACAGAAGAAAACTCCTTCACGCAGACACTAGATGACTAAAGGAGGAGTGTTGTAGAAGATGACAGTGACGCTGTTGACAGGAGGAGGTAGCTTGACAAACAGCAGTACAGTTGAAGAAAGCTGAAGACAGCTGAATAGCTGTCTGGGCCGGAGAAGGAGGAGGAGGAGGAAAAAACCTGCAACAAATCAGATGATCATCAGAAAATTAGTGAAATGAAATCGGAAATCTACCTTCACTTTTATTTGCCCGCCATGGACTTCTTCACAGAAAATCATTTTAACTCATTCGCACCGCAACGATTTTGAATTATTAAAAAAACTCACAATCACTCCAGCCACACACACAAACAAAACATACATAAACAAAAGGAGAAATGAAAGAAGATTACGGGTTTTTACTCCAGGTTTAGTGAAAGATCAGACTTTTTTTTATATGTAGACATTATATAGAAAAACTCTCTACACCAATTGGTTACCCCACAACAAATCACTACAAAAGCAAAGTCAGGGGCAAAATTGTGGTCTAAGGGGGCGAAGCGAGTTTAGAAGTGACCAAGGTATGGTGTGCACACAGATTTACTTCCCTTGGAGCAAATGCATCAAATTGACAGCTATCTATTAATTCCGGACATATATGTCCGGGACGACTTGAATGAGTTAATCAACTTGATTTCTTAATTGAGGGACTTTCACAAAATCAAGTTGATTAAATAAACACTGAGAGCTGTCTAATGCAGTGATCACCTGTGTGTGGTCTAGCAACAAGAAACTGAAAAAGGGGCAAATCCTAATAAAGACTTACTTGAATACAATGGACAGGGTGCAGTTTCCGTACAGTGGAACCTCTTTTATAAGACTCCCCCATTATAAGACTCCCTCCCTTTCAATACCTACTTCTCTGAGACATTGCCCTTGTTTATAACTATTAAAATCACCTCCCTCATACAACTCCCTCCCATTGAAGACCTCATTTTGGATGATTTTTGAAGGTCTTATAAGGGAGGTTCCACTGTAGTTTCAGAATTTCCTTTCAATTGAATATCATTCAATGCATTGTGGAGATCTGTCGAGTTCGAACCTGGGTACAGGGGATTTTTCCTCTCACTTTGCACTAGGCCTTGTGGTCTGAACGTGGAGTCTTTCGGATGAGACGATAGGCTGAGGTCCCGTGTGCTCATGCACTTAGCACACGTTAAACCCAGTGGCAACGAAAAAGTTGTCATTTGGTGAAAATTTAGCCCCTCCCTTCCTTCCTCATCAGTCACACAAAAATCGCATGCAATTTTTTTTTAAAATTGGGTGGCGCGCCTCTGGCTGCGATGCGCTCTCCAGGTGGGAGCAACCCGAATTTAACAGACGCCTCTGTGACTATAATGCACCTAACTAACTAACTAACTAGCTTCCTCCCACCCAAGGATGGACACATTCTCTCCCAACCAACTCATCCCACCAGCCATCCTATCTACAATCTAGTCAATTATTCAGTCCTTCAACAAAAGCAGGGCAGAACAGAAATTGGGCCCCATTTCAATAGTCTAGTGATTAGCTCCCCTGGGTGACTGACACTCTTCAGTCCTGAATGACAATGGGAGTGCTCCCTACTGCAGTGCTACCATGCAGAGCTACCAAACTATTGTATTTGAAGAAGTAGGACAAAAGGTCAAAACTGTAGGTCAACACCCTCTAGGGAAATGTCTCAAAACTGTAGGTCAACACTCACTCACTCTCAAAAGTGTAGGTCAACACTCACTCACTCTCTCTCTCTCTCTCTCTCTCTCTCTCTCTCTCTGAGTCTCTCTCTCTCTCTCTCTCTCTCTCTCTCTCTCTCTCTCTCTCTCTCTCTCTCTCTCTCTCTCTCTCTCTCTCACACACACACACAGTCACACATATGTTCACACAGTCACACATATGTACACACACATGTACACACAGTCACACACATGTACACAGTCACACACATGTACACACATGTACACACAGTCACACATATGTACACACAGTCACACACATGTACACACACATGTACACACACACAAACACACACGCGTACGCATGTACACACGTATTCACGCACACACAAACAAACACACACATACGCATGCACACTGAACAATACTACCCCTACCCTGCCAGTGAAACCAAGGCATTGATTGACGACAACAGTACCATTATCAGACACAGCATGCTATCTGACTCAAACATGCACCTCATTCTGCAATCGATAGGCATGCCACCTGCTTTCTGTCACTGCCAGTGTTCAATTAAAGGCTCTGTCACACTAATCCATTCAAAGCAAAAGCAGTTTCAAAAACAGGGCCCTTAAATAATTGTTATGCATCCAAGTTTTGCCTTTTCCAAATGTTCCCGCTTTATTTGTTTTACTAAAGGGCTCAGAAGGCCTTGCTTCATTGGTCTAAAGAAAGTACACGAAAGTCAAAAACATGTTTGGGCCAAAAGTGAAGTGAGAACTAAGTACTGTACTTTTTGAACCTTTTTTCTGTACTTTTTTTACCCAAAAATTCAGTTATGACTTATGTCGTTATATTTATTTTCTTACTATAAATAAAATAATAGTATAAATATTATATTGTTCATTATATTAAAAGGTGCAAGGGTCTTATGTCGTTATATTTATTTTCTTACTATAAATATTATATTGTTCATTTATATTATAAGGTGCAGGGGGTCTCAGGGGGGGGGGGGGGGGGGGGGGGGGGGGGGGGGGGGGGGGAAGTATCGCCTTATAATTCGTAAAATATGGTAACTCACTGTTTCAAGTAATGGAAGATCTTTTTTCAGCTTAGAGAGAGAGAGAGAGAGAGAGAGAGAGAGAGAGAGAGAGAGAGAGAGAGAGAGAGAGAGAGAGAGAGAGAGAGAGAGAGAGAGAGAGAGAGAGAGAGAGAGAGAGAGAGAGAGAGAGAGAGAGAGAGAGACAGAGACAGAGAGACAGCGACAGTACAGACAGCGACAGAGACACTGAGAGTGGAGTGTGTGTGTGCGTGCAAGTGTGCACAAATGTGTACGCGTGTGCATGCACATGTGCATGAGGGAGAATGGGGAGGGGAGGGAGTGGGGGCAGTGGACACTGGGTTGTGCTATGTTTACATGCAGTGTGTTTTCGATGTTAACGCTATTCGTTCTTTCATTTACTCATTTCATAGAGATGTACGGTGATGATACGTGAGCTAGTCGTTTTCAAATGTTTGTATAATGTGTATCTTGTTGCTGATAGTATGAATGGTGAGTGAAAGCGCATTGAGTTGCTTCGCAAGATTATGCGCTATATAAGCATTATGTGATGCGGGGTGGGTGTGTATGTTTATGCATGCATACCCGTATGCGTAAAAAGGACTATGAGTCAAACAAGGACACATTCACACTGACTCTTAGTGTCCAGGGCTCCCAGGGACCCCCATTTGGGGGTCTATGAGTATGAAGTACTAAAATTCTAAAAAAGACCCTCTAAAAGAATGTACAGTGGGTCCCAGGGATGCACTAGAAAAATTCTTTTTAGCATTTGCAATGCCACTAGGACCCTCTATCCTGCCTCTATACTGCAAGTGAAGGAGTCCCTGGGACCCCTTATTCTGCGGGATGATTGGGAGCCCTGGTGTCACAGCACAAGGGACTAGTTGGCTCTGGGGCTCCTTCCACAATCAATGCCAAGAGTCCTCGTGGCTGAGACTCTAGAGTGAGGCTGTCCCCTGGGCAAGGTAAACACCTTGTAAACAAATTCCACTAATTCCAGCCCATATTTCTGGATTAGCAGTTGCCTCCTCTTCCTTGTGGGGATACCGGGGGGTCTTTCGTAAAAATAGTTCCCCCACCTTCCGGAAGCTCTGTGCTTGTAACTTCCTCTAATCTGCCACTCTCTTTGACTCTGCCTTTTCCCATTGCTTACTGACTGTCTATCTTTCTGACTTATTGACCCATTCTCCTGCCCTTTTTCAAAACAAATCTTCCAAATGATTTTTCTCCTTTGAGCTCCTCCGAAATCGGAATGTGTCGGCTGTACGCAGCGGGGGACCAATGAAAACTGAAAACCGGACACATACGTACCTTACCCAATATGGCCTGGGAACGCAGAAGAAGAAGAAGTTGCCTCATCTGCAACGTGAGGTCATTGCCAGACACTGCCAGACACGACTGACATTATTAACAAATCTATACACATTGCAGAGGCAGGAGAATACACCATTTGTTTCATGAACACAACAAGCTATCATTCTCTACAGTCAGAAGCTGATAGGGTGTTCCACTTCCAGTCGGTCACATCACATCAACACTGGCTAGTTATGGTTTTCACACGCTCCACGAAAACCTTTGAAGGACTTTTCAAGCTTCTCATAAGGACTTTCACAAGAAGTCATAATGATCAGTTACCGCCTCTCTAGAACAGAAAAATGTGCTATCTTGCACTTCACACACACACACACACACACACACCTCCTCAAACTTTTGCACTGAAAAATTTCCACTGAGAGTTAGAAGCAACATTCTGCCATTCTCTGGAAAGGGATAGGGTTAGGATCAGCCTAGGATTATTTTCATAAACTGAAAGAAGCAGACTTTTGAGGGTCATGTCAGGGGGGGGGGGGGGGGGGGGGGGGGGGGGGGGGGGGGGGGGTCTTAAGTACAACTTTGCTGGAGAATGTAGGGACAACAAGTCTACTTCACATGCTGGCGGGACTTGCATCACTGTTTGATTCGTGTTTGCAGCTTTGCACAGAAACGCTTTTTACTGTTTTATAGAAAACATATCCTTGATTTATCATATTTTTCGGACAAATTTTACACAAACTTCTAATTTTGTTATTATATTTTCTTACTACGGTGGAGAACTGATAACCATAAACAATAATCTTTCGGTCCCAGTATAATCATCTCTATGTTGAAAAGTCTTTTTAACTCAAAATATTGGCTATATCGAAATAAAATTTCAGTCACCTTCAATTTTGACAAAGGCGATTTTTACTGTATATTATTAGTCACATTATTAGGCACAGGGGTCTCAGTCTGGGGGAAAAGTATCGCCTTATATAGTCCGTAAAATATGGTACATGTATGAAGAGCTTTACACCACAGACATACATTGTTACAACGCACATTTAACTCATTCAAGTCGTTCCAGACATTCATGTCCGGAATTAATAGATAGCTCTCAATTAAATGCATTTGCTTCAAGGGGAGTAAATCTGTGCACACCATACCTTGGTCACTTTTAAACTCGCTTCGCTCCATTTGACCACAATTTTGCCTCTGACTTTGCTTTTGTAGTGGTTTGCTGTGGGGAAAGCAATCGGTGTAGAGAGTATATAAAGTATATATGACTCTGTGCCAAAAGGTGAGCACGGAGAGGGTCAGGTCACATAACCTTCTGACTGTTGTGCTTATGTTATAAACATACAGACAAATGTCTGAAAAGACACTAGAGACAATATCAGCTTGATAAGATCAGTAGTTATTTAGTTATGTGACAATGAATGTCAAATCAGCCCCAAAATCTGGTCTTCAAAAGTGGACATTGCAAATAGTCATGATTTCAACAAGTGCTAGAACACACAAACTCCAGTAAAATTACTTGAAATTTGGACAGGTTATGCAAAAGTACCTAATTAGTAAACGCTAAAGATTGTAACATTCAAAAATGAAAGTTCTGTTAGTTATTAGGCTTAAACCAATGTTGATGACAAACATCATTTTTGATGTAATCATTCAACCAAAATCAAACTTCCCAACAATTTTCACTTATGTAAATCCAAAATACATGAAAATGTCATGCTTTGTTGGAGCAGATATTACTTTATCATAGGAGTATAAAAGTTTTTTTACAAAATATATTATTTTAAATAATATTGTACTTTCTCTTAAAGGTTCTGACTTAGATGTAACACTTGACATCCGTCATACCTAAGCTATAATGCTCAATAAAATCCTCAAGATATATATTTTTAACTTGCTCTCTTTTATTTTACAATTAAACTGTCATATAAAGTTGACCCCTACCCTTATTTAACACCAGCATGTTCATTTCTTTCTTCTGCACTAATCCAAATGTTCAATGTAATCATTTTACTGGACTTGATGTTCGTCATCAAGAAAATGTTAATTATCAAATTTAGCTGGTTTTATTGGTCTAACCATCTAATAAACAAATAAACACCACTTCAGTGGGTTTAGTCATTCATTTAGAGCACTTTGCAGCCTTCATAGAAAGATAAATGAAAAAATAGTGCTTAATGAAAATTATTAATGTAACTATGATGTTCGTCATACATGTCCTATGGTGTAAATAGTGAATTATGATAAATAATTCAACAGTTTTTGGAAAACATTTTTATTCATGCAAGTTATTATTTTCTTTAAAGTATTCTGCTTACTGTAGTTGACAAAAAATACAGTTATTCATAGACATTTTGGCCAGAAACTGGAAAATAAATTATGTGTAACTTTGATGTTTGTCATACATTTTTCACACATTGTGTAATAAAACAAAAACAATGACATGAATCAATTAATAGTTTGGTAGAAAATATTCAGTTAAGTTGTAATTGTTTTTTTTTATGGCATCTTAAGTACTTAAAGACAGAATTAGTGTATTTGATGCAACTTTCAAATGTAAAGTGATGACAAAGGTCATTTGTTACCTCAACAGACCCATAATAATCATCATACTAACAACAAATTTCAACAGGAAATGTCACAGACTAATAGCAAACAATGAAAACAACTTAACACAACATGATTTGCTGGAGCTATGAGAAAATACTGTGACATAACACCATGGTTGTGATGTAATCATTGATGTTTGTCATCAGGTGGGGGACACCACATTATCACTATTTTCTCAGAAATCGGTTGAAAAATTGTCCTGCCACTTTGCACATGTTTTGCCTCATTTATATCCTTTCTAAATATGCATGTATTTAAATGGTATTAATAGTTTCATTTTTTACCCTCTATGTCCACTTTTCATGCCCACCTTTTGGCACAGAGTCATATATGTAAAAAAAAAAGTCAGATCTAATACTTCCCTATGTCTAAACCTGAAGTAAAAACCCGTAATCTTCTTTCATTTCTCCTTTTGTTTATGTATGTTTTGTTTGTGTGCATGGCTGGAGTGATTTGTGAGGTTTTTTAGTAATTCAAAATTGTTGCGATGCCAATGAGTTAAAAGTTCAACACACATTTATCAGGTTATGCAAGAATCCATTTTCACAACCATTCCGAAACCTTTGGCTTCCATTCCATCTAACAACCTACAAACATCATCCCCAGTGGCCCCATTATGACGAATATGAGACAGCTGCAAGAAAAGGGAAACATTCTGTCCACAGCCTGCTTCATTTCAATTACACAATTCCATGAACATGTGCAGAGGATTGGTTTATGGTTCATTTATGTTCTTTCATTTATCTTCCATCCTCCTTAACCCTTTCACTGCCAATGTCGCATTTTTGCACCATAATGATTTATCACCCATGTCATTAAAGCTCTTAAAATCAGGGTCTATTATTTTGTGTTCCTAAATTTGGACAGTAAGGATTGACCCTATTCCCAAATGTAATGTGTCACAGAAAAATCCCACAATATTGCAGACGAAATCTTTTCTGTAGCCATGTAAGCTTAATGGAAAATTTTGGCTCAAAGATGGCTGGTGGTGAAAGGTTAAACTTTCTAATTACAAATCAAAGCAGGTACTACTATTTTAACCCTATGGCACACACATAAAAAATGTTTTTAATATATGCATGTGTTGTTGTTGTTTGCGTACCCTGGCTAAAACAGTAAAAGACTCCAGGGATCATCCCAACAGCGAAAGCACTTGAACACTATAGTACAACTAAGTGCATCAGCTACGGATGAGAACATTAAGTATAATGTAACCGTTTCTGATTACCCCGCCATGTGGGCAGCCACACTTCGACTTCGGGGGAGATATTCATAGAACCTTCACATGCGCTGATCCAAAATAACAATATTAACATTGTGTGGATAATCAAACACATATGACCATTAAACCTAATGTTATCTTCCTCACCGAATTACCTGAAAAGGTTTTTTTAAATTGAAACTGCAAGGGTGCACGTAAACATTGTGGCTAATAAAATGTGTGCTCAAACAGACATTCAACAAATAGAAATAAAAAGAGATTGGAAATGTCAACATATCACCGACCTTTCCTCTCAACAGATTATCACAAAATGAGATAAACAATGAATATGTTCAATGTTGTTTCATCAACATGACCCAGAAACTAATGCAAAAAACAAAACAAAATGGATATATCAGGTGCTTACATGTGAGTGGGCTATCATGAAAAATGTTTGAAACAATATTTCAATAGTAAATTTCCTGTTGTCATCAACACTTAAAACAAGAAAGCAACACTCTAAGGTGCCCACACACACACCGCACACGCACACACGTACTGTACACACACATGCTCACACACTAGCTTCACACGGTAAGAATGTGTCAGTACACCAAACACTAGGTCACACAGAAACCCAGACATTTTTGTAACACACAACACTAAATGCTCTTGAAAATGTCCATCTTAAGGGTTTTTTCTCATAAATACAAAAGCGTGTGTGTGTGAGAGAGAGAGAGAGAGAGAGAGAGAGAGAGAGAGAGAGAGAGAGAGAGAGAGAGAGAGAGAGAGAGAGAGAGAGAGAGAGAGAGATGTGGGGGGGGGGGGGGGGGCAAAAACACACACTCTAAGGTGCTAAAGGGACCCTGAGACAGGACTCAGAAGCAACAACAAAAAATTCCAGGAAATCAATGCATGTCTTTTTGTTTTTGTTATCATTTTTCAAAACGACATCATGGCAAGCAAAAACACTAAATCATATAATCAGTCATCTATTTCCTGTAGAAGTCACCAGTCCTAACATAGCCCACAAACACTGAAGTCACACTTTACTGTAAGTACTACAAGTAACTTTGATCACTCGTGTTTACAATACGCATCACTGACAGCATTCTCCATTGACAAGAAGTTCAATGACAAACGCCTCTAGTCTGCCTACATCTTCCCGATAACAACTAACCAGTTCATCAGTTATCATCAACAACCAGGTTATGTGAAATCTGTTGTCGAAATGAAATAAAAACAGGAGATAAACTGACCCACTGCATTAGCATTGCCTTGCATAACAATTTCCAGCATGTTTGATATCTATTAACCCCTTGACTGCTGAATAAAAATTAAGAAAAAAAGAAGCATTGAAAATTGTCAAATGGAAAAGAAAATAGTCAACCTGGCAAAATGGTCTGGGGGCATAACCCTCCTGATTGTTTAAAAGCAAAAACAACCCAATGTTCTAGAGTTATTCACCTGCATCTGATGATGCCATCAGTGATGTCATCAAGCCCATATGTGATACGTTAAATGGCAGTCAAGGGGTTAATATGCAGGCATCAGAACAGTCTGAAGTCCAATCCTCTGAAAACCGCGGTACAAGGGCCATCAAGACCCCAGACCCCAGTGGAACATTGAAATCAATTCCCAACATCACCAAAAAAGGCTTTATGCAGTGAAAATCACATCAAAATGCTATTTCAGAAAAAACCCATCTCTAAATAAAAAGGCAAAACCTCTAACAGAAGTGGCCAATCCTCTGTCAGAAATTCTCAATCCTCTGAAATTAGCTGATCCTCTGACAATTCTGATGCTTGATATGAACTCATTTACAAAGAGCATACATGTATTTAGAGGCTAGTAGAACTAGTAAATTCAAACCTCATAGTTTTAAGACAGGAACAAATCAGAGGGGTGTTTAATTGGAGGTAGGTTTTTTATACCTGTACATGATGTAGTACAACATCCATGCACACACAAAAATCAGTCTTAAATGAGAGGAGGTCTTCTAACAGAGGGTTTTATAGTAAGTTATACTACTTACTAGGAGTTCGACTGTAGTAGAGAATGCACACTTACATGACACATACATGCATGACACATACGCACACCAGTCCACACACACATACACCACACAAACCCACACACGCATGTATGCATTCGAGCACGCACACGCACACAGTGACACACACACACAGTGACACACACACACAGTGACACACACAGTGACACACACACACACACACACACACACACACAGTGACACACACACACACAGTGACACACACAGTGGTGACACACAGTGACACACACACACACCTCTGAATTAATATCTAGTCTCTAGTCACACAAGTTCCTATTATGTGCTAAACACAATCAATATATAGTAAGTTAGTAAGCTGCTTACTCAATAATGATATATGAACCAGGTTGGGGGGAGGGGGGGGGGGGGTACACACCTACAGCTTATAATGCTGTATGGCTAAAAAAAAAAGAAGCATTGGCAGTTAATTACTAAATTAGCATGACAAGTTAATTAATCTCTCAGTATAATGGAGCATTAGACAAAACTACCAATAATTAATATAGCCGTGTACACATTAGATGCGTAAACCTCATGCGCTAATCTCAGAATAAGTAACAGGAAGAAAGACAAATAAGTGCATGATGCGTTTCTGCATACGCTTATCCCATCCACTTATTGTCTTACTCTTACTTTCTTGTACTTATAATTGCGGATAAACACTCAACTCAACTTTGTTTTATTTTGTCCTCATCAAACAAGGATAATTTTCTTGCGGACACGTCAAACATACACTAGGCATCAGAATAGTCTGAAGTCCAATCCTCTGAAAACCACGGTAAAAGGGCCATCAAGGCTCTAGGCTGTGGAGAGACAACACTGAAATGAGTTCCCAACATCACCAAAAAGGCTTAAATATAGTCAGAAATCACTTTTAAACGCGAATTGACAGAAAAAGATAACACTGAATAAAAAAAAAGGCAAAACCTCTGACAAGAGAAGCCAATCCTCTGTCAGAAATTCTTAATCCTCTGAAATTTGCAGATCCTCTGACAGTTCTGATGCCTGATACACGCAAGACAATAAGCAATTAATAAAAAGAACAAGCTGTAAATACATGCATTAAAAGTATTATTTCACACTTCACATGAGGTTGCTGCTTCTAATTAGTGCACAGCCTAAAGCATTCAACTAAACGCATTACATATACCGGTACGCCTAACTGTAGGATGCCTTGAGACGCTCATCAAATCTTTTAAAAACAGTGCTGCGCTTCATTTCACAATGGAACAGTACTTGGCAAAAAGTGAAAACGCTTTCATGTGCGCGCACACACACACACTCTCACTATATGGCTTGTACCCACGTGTCGTCATATCCGGCCGCAAGGAGCGCTCCATAGTATGGGAGACCGCCATCTTAGTCAGTAACTTTGTTTGAGAAATGCCCGATCGATGCTGTTTACACGTTTAAATTCTGATCGCTTCTCGGCCTTTTGGCTAAGACAGTGATTCAGGAACATAAATTGTTGTTTATACCCTGGTTGGTTTGTTCAGCCCATCGTACATGGTGAAAGCCGATACGCAACGTTAAACTGACCTTCCATCCTGTTTACACACAAACCTGACTAAGATGGCGACACTTTCGTTGGAAGGGTCGAGATGCGCACGCAGGTGGGCGGGAGCCATATTTAAATAAAATTCTGTTTGCGCTCGCTCGCGCGCGCTCTCTCTCTCTCTCTCTCTCTCTCTCTCTCTCTCTCTCTCTCTCTCTCTCTCTCTCTCTCTCTCTCTCTCTCTCTCTCTCTCTCTCTCTCTCTCTCTCTCTCTCTCTCTCTCTCTCTCTCTCTCTCTCTCTCTCTCTCTCTCTCTCTCTCTCTCTCTCTCTCTCTCTCTCTCTCTCTCTCTCTCTCTCTCTCTCTCTCTCTCTCTCTCTCTCTCTCTCTCTCTCTCTCTCTCTCTCTCTCTCTCTCTCTCTCTCTCTCTCTCTCTCTCTCTCTCTCTCTCTCTCTCTCTCTCTCTCTCTCTCTCTCTCTCTCTCTCTCTTCTCTCTCTCTCTCTCTCTCTCTCTCTCTCTCTCTCTCTCTCTCTCTCTCTCTCTCTCTCTCTCTCTCTCTCTCTCTCTCTCTCTCTCTCTCTCTCTCTCTCTCTCTCTCTCTCTCTCTCTCTCTCTCTCTCTCTCTCACTCTCTCTCTTCTTTTTCCCTCTCACCAAATTTCATGCAGAAACCATTCTCCTAGTCCTACACTCCACACAGTGAATTGTTTTCGCTATAAATTCCTCGGATAGTTTTCGAATCAACAGATGGTGGCTTGATGAGTCAATGAATAAGTGACTCAAAACAATAGCAACAGCTTCTCTTCAAACATCCCCCCCTCCTAAACTCCTAACCCCCCCCCCCTCTCTATTAGTCTATATATTTTTTTCTTTCTTAGTCACAAGTCTGCCTCTCAAAAACACACAAGTCACATAAAACATGACATCATAACTTTGTTACATCACATTCACAGAAAAGGAACAATTCTGTCTCTAAAGTGAGCAAACCAACTCAGGTCAGGTCAGGGTAATGAGGGCAACTAGGCCTCGCGGCCTCTGAAGTGCCCTTTCAATATAGTTTTTGTAGTATTGAGCACAGCTGTGACGGTTTTTGATGACACAATCAGTCATGTTGGTATCTCAATTCTGTCAATTTAGGGTCTTTGTCCAGGAGGTTTTTAAACTGGTTAAGGTTTGGTGCAAGCTTGATTTGTGCAGAGAGGTTATTCCAATACTTGGCAACTCTGTTAGCAAAAAAAATGTTTTCTAATGTTAGTTCTGCTGTATTGTACAGTTATTAGGGAGCAACTAAAAACATGTTCTCTTCTTCTTTGATGTTCGCAATGAGTGGATGCAGCTCTCTGTGCCTTTGCAGTGTTGACTTTAATTCAAACTCAAAACAGTGAATATTAGTTAGCTAGTCATTTACAGTCTCGTTGACACCTATGGTCATCTCAGGACTGTCACAACAACAACAACATACAGTATTTATACGGCGCTGAATCTTGATAGAAATCAAATCAAAGCGCACACACATTCATAGCGCATTCAAACAAAAATGCAATACAAAGCGAACACACGGATCACATACATGGAACATAGCAGAAACAGACCTAAAGGCAAGAGAGAGAAGAGAAAGAGAGCGGAGCTTTAATGATGGGGGGGGGGGGGACAGGGGGGTTTTGAGGTTAGCTTTGAAAGCAGAGAGGGTCGGTCGCTGACGGAGAGAGAGGAAGTTTGTCACCGCGTAAAATCGCATATCACACACAAAAACCATCAGTGTATCTGACCAACGTTCAACAACCTGAAAACATGACAAAAATATAGAACAACATATAACATGCTGCCTCCATCATTGTACAGAAACAGTGTATATAATGACTGGGTCTTACATACATATAATATAGGCATTTGGAGACCAGCATGGACAAAGAGCAGTCGTAGCTCGAAATATCTGCTTCTAATAAATGTTCCTTTTACAGATATTTCTGCTTGTTGTGTTTTCTTTTTTAATGTTCTGACAAGTTTCTAAGGATTGCAACCCATTTTCATTTTTAAAACCCCCACTAATAAACCATAATCTAGAAGTGTGCACACAACCACCATTTCCTCCAACAACATCAAAAATCACATGCAGCAGCAACTTGACCCTACAACCTGGTACACAGGCAATAATCAATAAGTGAAAGAAGGAAGGAAACAAGTATACGGATTAGGAGAAATTCGGACACATGCATATATTTTTTCCCTTCTTTCGTTTACTTATTTACGGATTGCGCACGGGTTTCCGCGTGGAACATCTGCGTGTATGTGTACACAGCCTACCCCTCAGCCGAGAATAAAACAACAAAAAGTGGCCCCTTTCCAAACATTAAATTATCTAAGGGTAATACAATTAAGAACCTTTTTAGAAGTTGGCACTATTGGCTGTGTTATTCCAGCTCCCACAATCTGAAATTACCTACACAGTACTTTGTTCAATTACAACTTCATCAAACAAAGAAATAAGGTACTGAGAAACTGTGGGATGGAAGTTCAGTTTAACGTCGCGTATCGGCTTTCGCCATGTACGACGGGCTGAACAAACCAACCAGGGTATAAACAAAAATTTATGTTCCTGAATCACTGTCCCAGCCAAAAGGCCGAGAAGCGATCAGAATCTGAGAGAAACTGTGGAGCTCAAAGACCTTATATACCCCTAAGAAGTAGATGTACCAAGGTTCCTGACTTTTCCCGCTCTTAAAGGATACGCTTAACCCCTGTTTTGAGCTTTAATTCATTTTTTTCACCACCCGTTTCATTGTTTAAAGGGTAAAATCAGATTCTTTTGATGCAAAAAAAGTTTTCATTACTGATTTAGGCAAGGTTAAGCCACCCCGATTCTTGCACACACACTCTTTTATATAACAGATGCATAACTATACCAGTTAGCACATACACAGAAAACATGCACACATAAACTCACTTGTGTGCAAGCGTGTGAGCACACTGAAGCGTCCACACATGTACCGACATCAACATGCATGCACATAGTCATAACATTCCCAGGGCCTAAGCTTAAACATATATAATATGTAATTTCTGCATCAAACATGCAGAAATCATTTTTCACTAACTAATCCAGGTCGTCATTCTTAGATCCTTCTTTTCAGTCTTTCAATGTCTTTTAAAAATCAGATGCTGAGCATGCTTGAAGAGCCGTTTGGATATTGGAACCTTTTTATTAGAGGATGTGAAGGTTTGCTGCCATATATTGACAACACTTTCAAGAATAGAGCTTCCTGCATGACCAGCTGGTATAAACAATGCTCTTAGCTTCTGAAAATTGACTGTTCTAATCCAAGGCACGAATTAAAAGTGTAAAGAATAATAATATTTCACCCCTTTGCTTAAAGCCGCACCAGGGGTATAAAAGGAGGTAGGCGTGAGGCGCGCTCCATCATTTGAATCGCTGCGCGCCACAGATACACTTCACCCTTCTTTTTTCCATGTTGCGCGAGCCACTGCGAGTCTGAACTTTTCTGACTAACGAGACCCGATCCCTGGGATCGGTTGTTATGCCTTTAAGGATTTTACAGGGTAAACCTCAAGCATGGTTTGAAATTCTAAGGAATTATTCTGAGGCTCTAGTCTAATGGGTAAATACGCACAATCTGTACGTTTTCAGGAACCCTGATGTACAGTATGTCTGCACAGACTCTCCATTGTTTGGAATCATGGCAGGAGTGATAAGGAACCCATCCTTATGGTCTTGATCCTCAACTGTCTAGACAAACAGGATGATACACACACACACACACACAGTCACACACACACACCTTATTTCTAACATCACTAGCTGAGCTTTGCCAAGATCCTTTTGTTTAAGACTACAAAGACTGAGTTTTCAAGTTGTTGGCCCCCTCCCCTCAAACTCCCTTCCCTCTTCCCAAGGATTTTCCCCAAACATTTTCCCATCTTCCTAAAGTCAGATGGATATTATTCGACAAAGTGGTCCTTTTATAATTCAACTAATAATAATAATAATGAGGACATCCTAGTTTTCCTACTATATATAGGCTACAGGGCACTTTACACAGAATTGAAATGGAATAAAAACATGAAACAAAAATCCAATAACATGAGCAGACAAAATAACAGCCAGTAAAAATGCACATAACGATCAGCAACAACAACTGCTGTGACTACTACTACTTATAATAGGCCTAATACACGTATGCATTGTCACACAATTCGCAAGCATGAAATAACAGTATATATTCACAACATACACACATAAACAACACACACACACACACGCACACGCACGTGTAGTTGTACGCACGCGCACATGCACACACACACACACACCATGCATACATACACTCATATAGGGGCCTACACGAACGCAACACACACACACACAACACAAACATGCGCAAGCACACATACACCACACACCACTAACGATCAATATCAACTCATCAAGAACAGTCTTAGTACTCTTACCTCTGTTTTCCCTGTTTTTCACCAACTTCAAATTGTGTCTTAAGGGCCTGTATTTTGTTTTTGTCATATGCCTCTTTTACTGTATGTGTGTATCAGTACATCTCTGAGACAGCACCTTCTTTGCTGAGCTTACCTCTGACTTGTATATATGTGTGCTGGAAAAGGGAAGGGACAATGGAGGGGACAAGGGACAATGGTGTAAAGGAAGAGAGGTTTTTGGCCCAGGGTCCATTGTTTAAAGGAGTGTCTGCATTAATGCTTAATACTAAACCCCACCTATCTTTTTAACAGCCTTATTTATTTCCTTTTTGCATGCTTATGCTGGAAGCCCTGAAGTTGCTGAGCAATCAAATTTATGCACAAACTAATGCTTAGTTTGATTTCCCATGACACTGCAACTATACAAGATTCCCCTTGACACCTGTGTGTGTGTGTGTGTGTGTGTGTGTGTGTGTGTGTGTGTGTGTGTGTGCGTGTGTGCGTGCGTGTGTGTCTGTGTGTGTACATGCATGCGCACATGTTTGTATGTGATGTCATTGTGAACACACACACACTCTCCCCCCCCCCCTCTCTCTCCTCTCCATCCTCATACAATTACATTTCCTTCAAACCCCACACACACAACTTCACAAATGAAATCTAAACTGTCTGGCCACTGTCCAAAAAAATTAGCAATCATCAATGATGATCAAACATCTTCCTGGTGACCTCAGCACTTAGCCAGGTAAAG
>CM065706.1:15730172-15732672 GCA_017654935.2 Phymorhynchus buccinoides
AGTTCTATAGAAGGCCTACTTGCGCTCGCAGTGTCATCTTCTTCAGCTTAAGAATTGTTTCCCTTTTTAAAACTCCTGGAAAAAAATAGAAGGCACAAACGGGTTTCGCTGTAACTTGTGTAAGCCTAGTTTAGCTTAACTGAGGCAATTGTTGGCTACTACAACTGCTGAGCGTGTGTGCGTGCGTGAACACTGAACATTGGTTTATTGCCATGAAACCTAAACAAAGGCTTATATTTATACGGCACAGGTTAAGATTCCAAACATGCTTTTTTGTTCAAACAAATACATATACATATTTTGCCACAAAAGGCTGTAGTTCATATTATAACATCATCATATCTGATGGAGACTGAACATTCAATTCTAAACTTTGTTTACATTTTCAATCAATTTGTAACGATCTTCTTTATACATAACGCAGGTATTCAAAAGGTGTAACTCATCTTCTATTCATGACATTTTTAGCAAAGTCTGTTTTCGAAGTATGGACACATGTGTTTTGACTACTGGCTCTCACTGTCCCTTTGGCCCTTTCAAATTGTCTTCCACTGCATTCCCCCATTACGAAAATATGGTTATACTATAGTGGTCTAACGCCAACAGTTTTGAAACTATGAGCACAAGTTTGCTTTTGGAACCCTCTGAGCTCTCAGTGTCTCACTCTCAGATCCGGGACTTGAAGCCCTCCACCAAAGCCCTCTGGTGGGAGGGCGTTCCATTCACAGACGATCTTTGGAAAGAATGATTGCTGTCTATAGCTGGCTTTGCTGGAGGGGAGGAGGTACTGGTGGGACTGTCTGGTACAGTCATATGTAATAATAATATAATTAATAATATATATATCTGACGGACAATACATGTTTAAGACGGACAGAGAAACGCACAGCCCTCGTTTCCATCCCAATGTACTCCCTTTCTGTTAGAACTGGGAGTATCCATAGGCGTGGGGAGTGGGGGTGGGGGAGAGGGGTTCAACTCAACCTTTGGCTTTGCCCATTTTTCACGCAAACAAGAATGCTGGCCTGGCTGACTCAAGACACTGTCAGTGTCACTGGGGCAGTGGGGGTACCACAATCAGGCTAAAAATGTGCCCTAATTAACACAACTAAAGAAAGTTCAAACTGAATATGATTAAGATAACAGAATTCACTCAGCTTTCAATGATTCATTAATTTGATGATCATGATAATGATCGGCTTCTGGAATGGATTATGGAGTCTAGTTCAGCAGATCTGCCCCTTCAAAAAATGCCGTAATCAACAATGTCAAAGACGCATCCAATTTTTTTCAACAAAAACAAGTAATATTTCAACACACACAATGTAATCTTTACCTGAGCTTTTCCGACTCTTCGATTTTCATCCTCAAACCAAGCCAAACCATCAGATTCTCACTTCGTAAAACCAATGATGAACGCAAACTCCCAGGTTCAGGGCAGCAGCCATATTGAATCATTGGCCTCGTTTGGAAATTTTCCTGCAGCCTTGACCTTCAAGACTGAGAACTATTGGCCAAGGGACAAAACCTCTTATTGATCACGCGCACGTGATATGGCAACGTTGCGTCTCATTGTAGGGGGAAAAGAACGCCCACTCACAGTCACACCCACCCTTATCCAAACCCCTTCAACATAGCACTGTCGTCGAATGAAAAGTTAACTAGAAAACACTAACATAATGCAAACCACCGCCACGAGCTAAGACAGCATAGTTTCAACCTCTGACAGACAATAAACAGAGACCTTGTTGGTCTTTGATTTAAGAAACTTTTTAATAGAGTTTTTTTATATTTAAAAAAACAAAACATAACGAAGGACATTGAACAACAACAACAACAACAAAATCTAGGCACACGTTTAAGGGTGGATCTAGAAGTTATATAATAGCTAGAATCCGATGCACTTGTTCCCAATGAGTGATATTGTGTGTGTGTGTGTGTGTGTGTGTGTGTGTGTGTGTGTGTGTGTGTGTGTGTGTGTGTGTGTGTGTGTGTGTGTGTGTGTGTGTGTGTGTGAGAGAGAGAGAGAGTGAGAGAGAGAGAGAGAGAGAGAGAGAGAGAGAGAGAGAGAGAGAGAGAGAGAGAGAGAGAGAGAGAGAGAGAGAAGGGGGCAGATCTCCGGTGGGGGGGAGGCCGGAACACAAAAACAGCCATTAGGCTTTCACATCCCATCTGTGTCTTTTATTTTGTACACACGGTACTGTCAAGGTTTGTCGTACACTCAGTTTTTGTGTGATGGTTTTAATCATCATACTCATATTTTAATGCTTTGAGGTTATTCCATTCGTTGACAAGATTTTTTTAAAAGTATTAGTATTTTGTGCTCTTTTAATGTTAGATGGTAAATTATTCCATAAAAGTGCAACTCTGTTAGTAAAATCATGATGAAACTTTCATGTGTTAGTTCTACATAGGGGAAGACGGGGTAAAAAGCGCATGGGCGGGTAAGACGCCCACCCCAATTATCTCATGAAATAAAGAAAACAGTTTCAGTCAAATT
>CM065706.1:15737672-15757040 GCA_017654935.2 Phymorhynchus buccinoides
CTTTTGTGTTCAGTGGGAAGATTTCAGTGTCAGATATACTGGAGACCAGCCATGTCTCCACTCCAAGAATCAAATCTGGCTTTGAACTGTCCAAAAGATCCGATTTCTGCCTTTTTGCCTATCATAGATTGAAAATTGATGGTTAGGGGTCTATGTGTCCTGTTGTTCTGTTGGCTGGCTCGGGTGGGTGTTGATGTATGATGAGGTTTGAAGTTACTTTCTACTGGGGGGTTACAAGATTGTTCTGAAAGGTCAGGGAGTGTTGAAAATGACCAATCCACCCCATGTAGGTAGAAGATAGTGTGGCTGTTGGGATTGCCACAGATGGCACAATACCAATGTGCTGCTGACCCCTCTTCATTAAGCTGATCGTATGTCTGGGTGTGGATGCTCTGGCAGTGAATGTGGAACCACTGCCCACATGTCTCGCATTCGATTCCTCTGTCTTCCCAGGTGACTGCTCTGTCGCAGGTGCCGCAGGTCCAAGACTGACTGGAGTCTAGTGGTGAAGGTGCTAGATTTGTACTAGGAGTGTAGCTATTATTTGTGTTTCCAGGGGCAGGACCTGGGTTTGGTTCTGGAGCGTAGGATAGTGAGAGAAAGAGGCTTGCCAAGTAGAGCAGTACCAACCTCTCTTGATGTGGCCTTGATCTTCTTTGGCGACTATCTGCAATAGCTTGTACCAACATACAGAGGTTTGTACCCATAGTTCTAAAAACATGTTTGTCCCTGAAGCTGAGATGGTTGAGATCATTGTAGGGGTCTGGGGGCGAAGCATCATGCCTATGCACTTTCACAAGGAACAGAAAGCCCGCCAAGAGGCTGAGTGTGAGGCAATGTTGCATCATATTTACCAGTCAGATTTTGGTTGATCTCGTACATAATACATTAAAAACAATAACTTAATGTGCCACAGTTTACATTTTAGTTGGAAAACTGATGATGCTCTTTCACCGTAATCAAGCTGGCTGGTGTAGTCATTGTGTTAAAAGCGAAAGTACTCACAGTTGAAGTGTCCAACACTCTTCATAGTTCACACACACAGTCACAGCACTGTTGTTTTACTCCACAGGACAAAGTAGATGGACGTCCTGAAGGATGAATATCTTTAACGTCCAGGAAACGAAAGTCCAAACACTACATGTTAATTTGGGATCACAATAGTACTCCCTGGTCGTTCTTGGTGAATGATGGCCGCCATGGTGATTTTCCCATCCAGGTGTTCACCACACAAAAAGTCTATTTTCCCGATAATGTGTCAAATCTACTTGTTTTAAAAAGTCACCCACTTGTAAATATATATATATACACCAGAGTAAAAGTCTGATACAAATAATTTCACAAAAACTACTAACAAATAAGGGTAAATCTAATTTTAACACTAGCCAAAGTTACTGTGATTGATCAGTTTATTTCTTGACTGTATCCACATTTTATTTCTCTCGTAAGGCAGATAATTTAAACACACTTCAGAGGAAGAAGAAATAATTAATAATTAATAATTATCATAACACTCAGCCAACACTAACAGTAGTAACACTACAGTAACACTACACAAGTAACAGGTGCTTTCAGTTTTAGCCTTTCTCTTGTTGTTGTTGTTGTTTCTTCTTCTTCTCCTCTTTGGGGCCCACGATCATTCTGGCACCCTCAGGGGGGGGGGGGGGAAAGACTGAAAAAAGGGGGTTGGTTCCATTTGAAATGAAGGTAAGGTCAGGTCAGGTATTTGGACGACCAGGCCTTGCAGCCTCTCAATGCGTCCTTCCTTTTGGTTAGAGTTTGGCAATTGCTGTGGCGGTTTTTAGCATCCATATTGATGCACTAATCATGGATGTACTTTAACAGGGCAATTTTTGGATCACTGTCTAGGAGGTTTTTGAATTTGTTAGTATCTGAGGCCAGTTTAGTATGTGCAGGGAGGACATAAATTTGCCAAATGATTTGGCCAAGTGCTGCATGGGCATAGAGGGATAGTGACCCAGCAAGCTTGCAGCCACTGATTGGGTTTGAGTGTGATGCCGCGTCCAGGAGCAGGGTATGGAGGGGTTGGGGGGGGGGGATGCTGGTGGGTTATTGCTGATCCTCCTGCACCGCTGACACACTGGAGGTGACAGCAGTGAAGGAGCAGAGGTCGTCCTGTCGCAGATCATTCCACTCCCCTATGGTCCTTGGGAGGAATGCGTTTGAACGAAATTTGGTGCAGCATTGAAGTCTTTTGAACTGGAGGCTGTCGCTGCCGAGGAGGAAGAGACTCCAGTTTTGATTGGAGGCTGGGGCAGTGCACAGCATTGGTGCTTATCTTGTGCAGCGTGGAGAGCCTGGTCCTCTGCCGTTTGCTCTCCAGTGATTCCCAGCCCAGGTTTTCCAGCATGGTGTTCACATTAGACTGTCATAAACCTGTATTTGATATATCTGTGTGTGTGTGTGTGTTCTTCTTTTTTCAAACAATCTCCATCAGCATAGTATTGATTCTGATGTGTGTGTGTTTGTGCGGGTATGTGCGTGCGTCATTATGTGTGTTTTTGTGTGTGAGGATGTCACAATATATATGTAGGAAAATGTGTGTGTGTGTAGTATGTGTGTGTATGTATGTGTCACTGTGTGTGTGTGTGTGTGTGTGTACTTGGGAGGGTTTTGTTGCACACACTATTTGTTGTACTCTGTGACACTCAGTGTACATAGGTCAATGTGAATCTTGAACATGTGGTGATTTTCTTTTCAGATCAAATCATCGATCCATAAAGGCTCCATCATGCCCAAGACGAGGCCAGTACAACAGCAGCGCAAACGAAGGGTGCGGATTGCCAAAGAAGCTCCCTTTCCTGTCCCCATAGCAACGGTCACCGGGGAGACAGCCAGCAATGGCAACTGGATCTACTACACGGCAACTTTGAGAAGTTGTGGTGTGACGGTGCATCATTCCGGCGACATGGAGTTTCTCTACAGAATGGTCAGTTGAAAGTTTATTTTGCATTTTTTGTTTTGATTGTTTTTACTATAGATATTTTGAAGTGTATTCTTCGCTTGATCTTTGCTCAAGTTATCAGTTTGTGTTTCTAATTCTAGATTCATGAATGCAGCACTCAGTTTGATTTCTCAGTTTGCAAATTGGGTAGTTTGGCTTATGGAATGAATTCCTCAGTTAAAGAAAGGTGATTTATACAGTGGAACTTCCCTTATAAGACCTCACATTATAAGACTCCCTCCTTCATAAGACCTACTTCCCCGAGATATTGTCCTTCTTTGTAAGTATTAAAATTACCTCCCTTATAAGAACTCATTTTCAATGATTTTTGAAGGTTTTATAAGGGAGGTTCCGCTGTGTTCATGAATTGAGCCGTTCGGCTTAAATAAATTCATCAATTCAAGTAGGTTTGTTCATGTGTTCGAGAATTAAGCAGCTGGGCTTATAAATTTATCAGTTAAAGCAGTTCAGTGTCTAACATTCATGAGGTAAGCATTTTTGTTTTTAATTTAGTAATTACGCAGACTACTTTGGTGTTTTGTTTTTAGGTTAAAGAAATTTGTTTTAGATTAATGAATTAAGCATTTCAATCCTTAAATCCATCAGTGTAAACATTTGGTGCTAGATAAAGCAATTTTGTTTCAAAATTCATGGATTAACTTGCTAAGTGCGACTGAATATCACTATTTGCAGGGATTTTTCGGCAAAGGGAGCATGTCACGGGGGCAGCCGCTTTGGGCAGAGAGTCGGCGTGTGGCGGCCCTTCCTTCATCATCTTCATCGTCATCATTGTCTGACAGGGCTGGAGGTTGGCAGGGAATGCTGCATGCTACAGTCACTAGCCGGAGAAGGTGAGAAAGAGTGAGAGAGAACGAACGAACGAACCTTTTTTATTGAGGGAAAAGATAAGCACAATATAGGCTTGTTTACATCTAGCCCTCATTAAATGAGAAGAAAAAAAAAAAAAAAAAAAAAAAAAAAAGAAGAAAAAAAAAAGAAAAAAAGAAAAAAAAGAAGAAAATGTCATAAACAACTAATAATCATCATGCACATAAGATACACTACCATCATAAAAAGATAAATCAAATTGTAAGGATAAATGCAAACAAAAACACATTCATCACAACATTCACCATGGTCATCCCGCACACTAGCATTAAATCATACACATTAAACATACATACCAATTGCGTTATACACATTACAACATACACAAAACAAAAGTAAGCAAATAATTACGTGCATACGCATAAACTCACCAACACACACACATACACAAGTACGCACACACGCACATCCCACACACAAGCATACACAATACACACACACATACCCACAAAATTCGCAGGCAGACACATACACATTCACATGTATGAACGCGCACATACACACACTCACATTCAAACTCACACATGCATACACAGAGAGAGAGAGAGAGAGACAGACAGACAGGCCACCCAACAAGCACCATCACTTTTTCTTTTCACAGAAAAAGGAGGACTTTTAACACTTGAAAAAGAAACAGCCTGACAGACAGAGACAGAGCATGCTTGCATTGCCTCGTTGAAACGAGGTGCTCAACACTTTTTAAAATATTTTTTTGCAAGAAAATAAACGTGACATGATGTCAGTCATTGTGTGTGCCAGTCAGTGGTGTCTATTTTTTTTCTGTCCCATCTTCTGGGTCGTACATTGGCGTCGCTCCCACTTCGCTCATTCCGAATCCCAATTCGCAGCTACACCCCGGCTTGTTCAAGTCGCAGAATCGGAGATCAGCAGTCAGTGGTGTCTTACTATGGCTCCCAGTTCCAGATAGCAGAGCGGGTGACTGCCGCTCTGGAGGGCTGGCCTGGCATTTGTTTATTGTGGAGAAGGCTTGCCCCAGGAACATCCCCACTTTTTTTTTTTACCAAGAAGCCTTGAGGACTGGGGGGAAGGTCCCGAAAGGCCAACTAATCCCCTCGGCTGCAGCAGTGACCTTTTTGCATTCAGTATCCTACGCTAAGTTAGTAATTACCGTATCCTACGCTAAATTAGTAATTACCGTATCCTACGCTAAATTAGTAATTACCGTATCCTACGCTAAATTAGTAATTACCGTATCCTACGCTAAGTTAGTAATTACCGTATCCTACGCTAAGTTAGTAATTACCGTATCCTACGCTAAATTAGTAATTACCGTATCCTACGCTAAGTTAGTAATTACCGTATCCTACGCTAAATTAGTAATTACCGTATCCTACGCTAAATTAGTAATTACCGTATCCTACGCTAAGTTAGTAATTACCGTATCCTACGCTAAATTAGTAATTACCGTATCCTACGCTAAATTAGTAATTACCGTATCCTACGCTAAGTTAGTAATTACCGTATCCTACGCTAAGTTAGTAATTACCGTATCCTACGCTAAATTAGTAATTACCGTATCCTACGCTAAGTTAGTAATTACCGTATCCTACGCTAAGTTAGTAATTACCGTATCCTACGCTAAATTAGTAATTACCGTATCCTACGCTAAATTAGTAATTACCGTATCCTACGCTAAATTAGTAATTACCGTATCCTACGCTAAGTTAGTAATTACCGTATCCTACGCTAAATTAGTAATTACCGTATCCTACGCTAAGTTAGTAATTACCGTATCCTACGCTAAATTAGTAATTACCGTATCCTACGCTAGATTAGTAATTACCGTATCCTACGCTAAGTTAGTAATTACCGTATCCTACGCTAAATTAGTAATTACCGTATCCTACGCTAAGTTAGTAATTACCGTATCCTACACTAAATTAGTAATTACCGTATCCTACGCTAGATTAGTAATTACCGTATCCTACGCTAAATTAGTCATTACCGTATCCTACGCTAAATTAGTCATTACCGTATCCTACGCTAAATTAGTAATTACCGTATCCTACGCTAAATTAGTAATTACCGTATTTTACGAACTATACGGCCAGAGCTTCAGATTGTTGGCGGGCCCGGGTCATTGACCCGTATTGATGCAGATGGTGATTTGACCCCTCATTCTGTGCAGCCATGGGTCATCTGACCCAAGACGTCTGCAATAACTTTTAAGTGTAAGTTGTAATACTACAGCGACAATGAACAAGAAACACCCGAAGGTGCTGGTGGGACCCAGAGATGCACCGGCCCCACCTGACTTACCAGGCCCATTGGTTTGGAAATTGACCCCTCATTTTGTGCAGCCAAGAAACACCCGAAGGTGCTGGTGGGACCCAGAGATGCACCGGCCACACCTGACTTACCAGGCCCATTGGTTTGGAAATTGACCCCTCATTTTGTGCAGCCAAGAAACACCCGAAGGTGCTGGTGGGACCCAGAGATGCACCTGCCCCACCTGACTTACCAGGCCCATTGTTTTGGAAATTGACCCCTCATTTTGTGCAGCCAAGAAACACCCGAAGGTGCTGATGGGACCCAGAGATACACCGGCCCCACCTGACTTACCAGGCCCATTGTTTTGGAAATTGACCCCTCATTTTGTGCAGCCAAGAAACACCCGAAGGTGCTGATGGGACCCGGAGATGCACCTGCCCCACCTGACTTACCAGGCCCATTGTTTTGGAAATTGACCCCTCATTTTGTGCAGCCAAGAAACACCCGAAGGTGCTGTTGGGACCCAGAGATGCACCGGCCCCACCTGACTTACCAGGCCCATTGTTTTGGAAATTGACCCCTCATTTTGTGTAGGCAGGGGTCATTTGACCCATGCAGTTTCAAAACAATCTGAAGGCAATATTTTTTTCCCCAGGGTGAGGCCCATGCGCCTTATAATATGACTACTAATTTAGTAAGAAACTATAATAATAAAATCTAAATTTTTTGTAAAATTTGGGGGGTGCTCCTTACAGTCCGAAAAATACAGTAACAAATTTAACCCTTTTGCTGCTAAGCCATTTTTCAGCCCAAAATTTCTGTCTTACCTGGGTAAAGAAAACTTGGGTTGTTTAATACTGTGAATCCTGCTTTTGAACATATATCAAATAAGACCTTTTCTTATCTCCCCAAATTACTTTAAGGTCACTGGACATCCGGATAACAGATCCTAATTTTGTATATTTTAGTGCCCTGAATTGGTGTGGTGCAGAACTGCGGCATCGGCATCCAAAGGGTTAATGGACATGGATGTCACTGTCGTTTTCAGGTACATGACCCACCTGGAGTGGCAGCTGCAGTCAGTGGGCGACGCTGACACCCTGGTCAAGGCGGAACAAGACCAGCAGGTGACAGTGGAGCACCCTAGGCAAACACCACAACAAGAACAACACAGTGATTGTGAACCGGACCTTGCACAGAAGGTTGATCAGGCAAAACGAGAGGATGGCGAAGGTCATGATAAAATGGACACCGCGGAAGAAAACCAGGAAAGTGTGTGTCCTGACGCTGAGGCTAAGTCGTGCACTGAAGCAGACTGGGGGGAGGGGGAAGGGGATGAAGAGTTTTGGGGAACGGGAAATGACGGAAGCGTTGATGCGTTGATTACAAGGCCCAAGGACGATGTTTTAGCATCTTGGGATAGGGCAGAAGGCGATGCAGACTTTTGGTCAACGGAAGAAAAGCCCGATGTCCACTCTCCTTGTGGTCATGATGGTGGTGGTGAAGAGACAGCCAGTGTGGTGGTACAATCAGAAGCGTTGTCCAAGTTACCAGGCAGTGGGAACGGTCAGCAAGACCTTCCATTAGGCTCAGAGTGCCGGAGTGAGCAAAGCGAGAGTCAGTTTTCTGTAAGCCTAACACCGATGGATAACACTGAAGCTGTTCAGAAATTGCAGCCTGAGTGTGGAAGTAGTTTGAACAGTACTGCGCAAGACAGTTGTGCGCCTAAACAAGTGACAGAATCTGGTCCCGATTCTGCAGTGAGTGGAAGCTCCTCTCTTCGTGTAAAACACACCACGCCGAGCGCGAGTGAAAAGGGTATGGACAAGAATGGGGGAACATGTTCTTCTCTGTGTGATGCGACAAAACACACAGCGTGCGACTCAGCAAAGCCCACAGTATGTGAGGATATTGCTGTAAAACCTTCAGAAGCAGCCGCCAGTGCTAGATTAACTGTTGATTACTCTAATGAAGTTGATGATGTTAAATCCAGTGTGGATGACGCTAGTAAGGTGCGAGTTGTATGTGAATCAGAGAAACCTCCCGAAAGTGAGCATACTGCGTGTGAGGCAGTTTCTGATGAAAAATGGAGTGAATTCTGTCAGAGCAGCGGGGATATTTCAGCTTCGGTTGGTCGGCCGCTGTTGGTGATCCCTGACAGTGATGAAGAGGAAGCGAGGACCCCTGGTGGACAGATTTGTCGGACGAAAACCAAGTGGAGACCAGTGCTGAAATCAGACCCCTTCCCTGTCACAGAGAATTTACAGCTGAGCTGTGAGGAGGTGAGTGATGGTGAGGTCATGCATGGAATTCAGCAAATCCTATGAATTCAGAGGGGGAAATATTTTAGAAAAATACACATCAGAGGGGCTTTTAAGCTTGAGGAGATGCCTTTTCCCCAATTTTTAACAGTTTCATCTTAAAGAGGAATCGCCCCCTGATCACATAATCACATAATACACATAATCTTCCCACCCAAGGCCATGCCAAATGTTCACATGGCATTGGGTGTGCCCCCAGAGCGTTTAAGCTGGGGAACGAAAACAACAACATTACAGAATCATCCAATGCTCTTTATAGTGTTGGTTTGTTGTTGTTATTTATGTTGTTTTGATGCAAAAGAAAAAACTCCGTTTCTGAAATTTGTTTATGTTAGGCCATTTTCTTACAGCATTTTTAAAAAATATTACTCTCAGAATTGTTGTTTTGTTATTTGCAGGCTTTCTTTCTGTCTTATGGACTGGGATGTTTGACCGTGATGGACTCACAGAAGGTAAAGATTAGCTTTAAGAACTGAATAACAATGTTTGGATCCTGGTGTGGATCACATGGCTTTATTCAGTGATGTACCGAGGATCGAAAAATGATAGGACAAACTGTCCTGAGACCAGAGAAACCAATAGGACAATGTCCTGGCTCTGGCAGAAATCAATAAGACAAAGCGTGTCAATGTTAAAACTTTAATCAGACATTTGTCCCGACAGGGGAGAACACAATAGGACAGTTTAAATTTGAATAGGTCAATGTCCTATGGCCGGGGCATCGGGACATCACTGTACATTGTTCAATATTAGTGTTTTATCCTGTGGGTATGGTCTGTAATGGCTTTAGTTGAACAGACTCTTTGCAAAGTTTTATTGTTGATTGTTATATGGCTGTAGTTTTATATTTTATATATTACAGACAAACCTCTATTTTAAAACTTCCAAAATGTCCGGAAAAATCGGTCGTAAATTGGAGGGGTCGTATGACGGAGGTTTTCACTGGCAGCCGTAGAAAGAAAAAGTTCAGCACAGTTCATACTCTCTTCTTCATGCACACATACAATGACATATTAAAACTGGATTTGGGTCTTTCCAACTCCATAGGATTGTGCAATCGATGTATTACAGTTTCACTTCGCCGACTTCTGTGAATCACCTCCACTCTCGTCCAAAGTCAGTAGTTTTTTTTTAAAAAGTCAGTGGTTTTCGTGCTTTTCCTACGCTTTCCGCCATCGTGTCTACAACAAGGGAAGCGACTCTGCTTTCAGGCCCTTGACCGTGGTTGTTTCCCTTTGCTCGAAGTCTATGCAGACGACAACAGCGGTCGTAAAAACCAACAAATTGGCGGTCGTAAGTCGCGTTTTAGAGGAAGTCGTTTAAGAGAGGTCGTTTACATAGTAAAATGCATCCGTGCCAACAAATCCGGTCTCAGTTGAGAGGTGGTCGCTTAACAGAGGGTCATAAAATAGGGGTTTGTCTGTACTCTAAGATTGAATGATAGAGTACCATATTTTTCTGATTATAAGGTGCACCTTATTATAAGATGCACCCCCACCCCCAAATTTTACAATACACTTTCGTTACTTTATAAGGTGCATGGATAGCAGTATGGAAACAAAAAGTATCGCCTTGTAGTCTGGAAAATATGGTAATGAGAATAGTCGGTGGGTTTTTGTGGGGTTTTGTTTTGCAGGTCTTGTGTAAACCACTTTTCAGCTTCAGGTAATACTTCACCGTGCCAAATGTGAAGCGATTCTGTCCAGCAGTTTACGAGATATTGTGAAGACAGTAAAACAAGCATGAGTTTATTGTGATTATGTCACCATGATCAAGTCAGTATTGTGATTATGTTACCATGATCAAGTCAGTATTGTGATTATGTCACCATGATCAAGGCAGTATTGTGATTATGTCGCCATGATCAAGTCAGTATTGTGATTATGTCACCATGATCAAGGCAGTATTGTGATTATGTCACCATGATCAAGTCAGTATTGCGATTATGTCACCATGATCAAGTCAGCATTGTGATTATGTCACCATGATCAAGGCAGTATTGGGATTCTGTCACCATGATCAAGTCAGTATTGCGATTATGTCACCATGATCAAGTCAGTATTGCGATTATGTCACCATGATCAAGTCAGTATTGCGATTCTGTCACCATGATCAAGTCATTATTGTGATTATGTCACCATGATCAAGTCAGTATTGCGATTCTGTCACCATGATCAAGTCATTATTGTGATTATGTCACCATGATCAAGTCAGTGAATGTTCAAGCTAGATGTGCGTGCGTGTGTGTCTGTGTGTGTGTGTGCGTGTGTGTGTGTGTGTGTGTGTGTGTGTGTGTGTGTGTGTGTGTGCTGTTTGTGTGTGTGTGTTGTTTATGTCTGTATGTTGTTGTGAATATATACTGTTATTTCATGCTTGTGAATTGTGTGACAATGCATACATGTAGTAGGCCTATTATAAGTAGTAGTAGTAGTAGTAGTAGTAGTAGTAGTAGTAGTAGTAGTAGTAGTCACAGCAGTTGTTATTGTTGCTGTTTGTTATGTGCATTTTTATCGGCCAAGCTAAGTCTGACCGGTATTGTTTTGTCCGCTCATGTTATTGGATTTTTGTTTCATGTTTTTACTCCATTTCAATTCTGTGCAAAGCGCCCTGTAGCCTACATAGTAGGATGAGCGCTATATACATTTTCCTTATTATTATTACTGTCATTTTTGCAGGCACCAGTGAATTTAGCTAGACTTTGGGCGGAGTTTTGTCAGCAGCAGCCAGAGTTTCTGCCCAACTACATTGCCTACCACTACTACCGCAGCAAAAACTGGGTGCCCAAAACTGGACTGAAGTTTGGATGTACTTTCTGTAAGTGTCTACAACTAGAGAGAAAACTTTTTTTTGGAAGGATAAAGATTTTAGGCAATGCCTAGTCTTCCAATCTGTCCTTGATACATATTATCCGAACATAGAACACACGCGTGGCAAGGCATACTATTAGACATACAGATGCGAACATAAAGGTAGCACTATAATACAAACATTGGTTGAACTATGGATTTACAAAACTTGCATACGCACAAGCATAATTTTTAATACTTGCACGTGCATACATGCGTGTTATCATACACGCACACACCCCGCACACGCGCGCACACACACACGCGCGCGCACGCACGCAGGCATACATGCACATATAATAATAATAACAGTACATTTATATAGCGCTTTACCTCAGATGAGCCCAAAGCGCTTTACAATCAATTATTCATCAACAAATAACAAAAAACAACATTCAAGAGTGACACCAGCCACCAACAGTGCATATGCAAAGCAACTCTCTCTCTCTCTAACACACACGCACACGCACACGCACACACACGCACACACACACGCACACACACGCACACACACACACACACACACACACACACACACACACACACACACACACACACACACACACACACACACACACACACACACACACACACACACACACATAAACACACAATTATTGACGCCAACTCGTTCATACCCCATTCGGTAAGTCACAGCAACTGAGCCGCATGGACTGACCACATACACCAACATGCAGACACAAACACCCTCACACACAACGTACGCACGCAGACAGACACACAGACACGCACACAAACACACACACATGCGTGCACACACAACCCACAAAACCAAAATACACACAAGCACACATTCATGCTCACACACACACACACAACACACACACACACACACACACACACACACACACACACACACACACACACACACACACACACACACACACACACACACACACACACACACACACGCACCACAAAACACAGCACAAACCTCTTAAATCAATCTTCCCTCACGTGCACACAACGATAGACAACTGATCAAATATTTAGGGCGCAGCAGGAAAAAGATGGGTTTTAAGAGAGGTTTTGAATGAGGAGACTGAGTTGGAGTGTCGGAGAGGAGAAGGCAGAGAATTCCACAGAGATGGTGCTTGACAAGAAAAAGAACGTTGGCCAGCAGATTTGAGACGGATGGAGGGAATGGAAAGGAGACGAGAATCAGAAGACGAACGTAGTTGGCGAGCTGGGACATAGAGATGAAGAAGATCAGAGAGATACTGGGGAGCTTGATCATTCAGTGACTTGAAGGCAAGGAGGAGAAGTTTGTAGTCAATACGTGATTGAACTGGGAGCCAATGTAGGGAACGAAGAACCGGAGTGATGTGATCGTACCTAGGGGAGCGAGAAATGAGACGAGCAGCATTATTCTGGACCCGTTGGAGCTTAGAGATGAGAATTGATGGACAGCCAGCAAGAAGTGAGTTACAGTAGTCAAGGCGAGACAGGACAAAAGCACATACTAGAGTCTTCAGGGCATCCTGAGAGAGGAAACGGCGGATGGAACTAATTCTTCGAAGTTCTAGATAGCAAGCCTTGCAAACATTGGAAACATGCTGTTTGAAAGAAAGGGTTTGGTCCAAAGTAACACCTAGATTGCGGACGGATGCCGATAGCTTGATCTCAGTGCCATCAATGTCTACAGAACCTGGGAGAACCTGAGTTTTAATTGTGTGGTTAGAGGCTACAAGAATCATCTCTGTCTTATCAGCATTTAGTTGCAGTTTGTTGTAAAACATCCATGTTTTAACAGCAGAGATGCACAACTTAGAAGAAGAAATCATTTGATCTAATTGACTCAGGTGGGCAGAAATGTACAGTTGATTGTCATCAGAAAAGCTATGATGTAGAATAGAATGCTGGTTGATGATGGCGGAGAGAGGTTGGGTATAAAGAACAAAAAGGATAGGGCCTAAGACTGAACCTTGGGGCACACCGAACTGAAGACCTTTTGGAAGAGATGGAGAACCATTGACAACAACTTTCTGTGTGCGATCAGAGAGGTAGGAAGAAAACCAGGAAAGAACAGCCCCAGATAGACCAAAGGAGGTGTGAAGTCTAGAAATGAGGATGGAGTGGTCGATAGTGTCAAACGCTGCAGAAAGATCAAGGAGAGAGAGAAGAGAAACCTTGTTTTCATCCAAGGCAGTGAGCAAGTCGTTCGTTATCTTTAAGAGGGCTGTCTCAGTACTGTGACCTGCTCGATAAGCAGACTGGTTTGGATAGTAGAGATCATTTACCTGAAGATGGTCAGACAGCTGTTTAAGAACCACCTTTTCCGTAAGCTTAGAAAGGAATGAAAGATTAGAGACAGGCCGATAGTTCTTTAGATTTGCACACAGATATGTTGAAGAACGTATAAAATAACTGTACATTATAGAACAGGGCAAACAAATGCAGCGTTGGGTATGTAACTGGTAACAATTTACAATATAAAAGTGAGAGAGTGTGGAAAGAAAGTGGTGGGGAGAGCAAAGAAGTCAAAAACAAGGGGAGGGGGAGCGGAGGGTAGGGGAGAGGGAGGTTATAAATAGACTGATATACTGGGACAGTGGGTGGATGCCTCGAGCCTCCATATGGGGAGCTGGACGACACCCCCTTCATGAATTTTCCCCTGTGGGGATACCGGGGAGTCTTTTGTTGTACAAAATAGTCCCTCCACCTTCTGGAAGTAGGAACTTCCTCCAATCTGTCACTCTCTTTTCTGACTGTCATGTGCTGTTTTTCTGCCTTACTAGCGCATTCTCATGCCTTTTTTCAAAAAGTCTTCCAAATAATTTTCTGCATGTGTCAGCTGAATGCCAGTAAAAACTGAGAACCGGACACATGACGTACCTCATCCATTATGGCCATATGATATGGGAACACAAAGGAAGAAGAATAAGAAGACAGACTGATACAAAGATAGATGGAGAGAGAGGAAGGAGGGTGTAAGTGGCAGGGAGAAAAAACAAGACAGAAAGAGACAGACAGCGAGGTAGAGAGTTTGTATGCTTATGCGTTTGTGCATGTGTATGTTTTTGACCAATTGAATCAATCAATCAATCAATCAATATTTTTATTGTCCATTTTACAGGCAATTATTTTTGCAGCAATAAAACAATCAACAAAACAACACAATAAAGACAGAGACATAGTATATAGAAAAGAAAAAATGAAATATGCGACTATTTTAAACACTGTGCACATAAAATTATTGGTCACACACACCACAACCACACACACATACACACACACGCACACATATACACACACACAACACACACATCATACGCACGCATACAACCATTTAGCTACCCATACATATATACACATGTTTTCACATACATTCAAACATACAACTTGCATTCACAAATTATATGCTATGTCCGAATGTCCCGAGGCATGATTTTGTTGTCAGCACATTTGCCCTGAAAGAAGCTTGTAGCACAGATACGCTTTAATATTGTTATTTTTCGATTAAGGTGGTTTGTTTTTATTATTTCAGATGCTGTTTCAAATCCGAGTTTTACAGGCTTGACAATTAACTTTTATTTTATTAGGTACTTTACAGTCACAGAGGCATCTCTGTGAAATTGGGGTTGCTCCTACCTGGAGAGCGTGTCGCAGCCAGAGGCTCACCACTCATTTAAAAAAACATTTTGCATGCGATTTTGTGTGTGATTGATGAGGAAGGAAAGGGGTGGGGGTGGGTAAATTTTGACCAAACGACAACTTTTTCGTTGCCACTGGCTTTAACATGTGCTAAGTGCATGTGACCTCAGTTTATCGTCTCATCCGAAAGATGCAAATATTTGGTCGGATGAAATCCAGAAGGTAATTTACTAATCATCGGCCTTCCTTAGTCCTTTTGTGACAGTACTTTCTGTCTTTCACCCACAATTGGTTTCCTTTTGTGCTTGCAATGTTGTACAAATAGTTCCCTTACCTTCTGGAAGTTCTGTGCTTGTAACTTCATCTGATCTGTCACTCTCTTTGACTCTACCTTTTCCCTTTGCTTACTGTCACCTAAGTACTATCTTTTTGCCTTACTGGTCCATTCTCCTGCCCTTTTTGTTTTTGAACTCTTACATAGATTTTCTCCAGATGAAGATGGACATGCTGGCCCTATGTTTTAGTTTGGCGCATAACAGCAACATGATGCATCAGCGCTCATATGACAGGAAACTGGGCAATCGCCAAAGAAAGAAAAAAGAAGAAGAAAAAGACCCTAAAACCAGTAGAAAAAGGGAGCAAACTGATGTTAGGCTGTGAGGAGGCAACCACCAGAGGAGACGCTGCACTGCTGCTGAGTTACTTTGGTGGAGTTCAGTGGAGCCTGTTCTGAGCTGAGAGAAAATGGAGTTTTACATCCTCTTGGTCTAAATCAGACACATATGGGACATTTGTAAATACAAATATGGTTGGAACAATACTGGAGGCAATGCCTGGAGGCAGTATGAAACCAGTAAAGTCCCGATATTTTTAATGAATACAGATAGCTGTAGCGGTGACCACGCCTCGGTTAAACCTCATCGGCTATGGCACCGCCACAAGTAGTAGAGTAAACCCCTGTTCTGAGCTGAATGAATGAAAAATGGTGTTTTACGTCCTCTCGGTCATAGACACATATGGGACATTTGTAAATACAAAGATTTTGGGAACAATACTGGCTGCAATGCCCGGAGGCAGTGCAACACCAGTAAAGTCCCGAGTTTTTAACAATATAGATAGGTGTAGTGGTAACCAAGCCTCGGTTAAACCTCATCGGCTATGGTACCGCCACAATTATATGAACCCTGTTCTGAGCTAACATATATCGTCAGTGAAATTCAGAAACCTTGTATATCAATTTTGGGAGTTTTGAGAAATATGAAAAAAAAACTTAAAAAAATTAACCTCGTTGAACACAATTTTGATTAACTACGATGAATATGTTGTTCAAAACATTGCGAGTTTAGTCCTGCATTTTGTTAAAATTACTTTTAAAAACTGTTTTTTAGACTTGAAAAGAACAAAGATACAAGTTTTTTGTCCTTAAAGACCTACAGAGCCGGCTGGATTAACTCCCTTAGTTTTTTCTGGGTCGATGTGGTCCACATTTAGACTTACCTCGTATACGATCGTGGCTGCTCTTTAAAGTGATGCCTCGTTTTCAATGTGTATGGGAGCAACACTTGGTCAAAATAAGAATTTTTACCAGCTATAAGAAGGAAAATACGTGATTTTGATAGCCGGCTCTGTAGGTCTTTAAGTAGATCTGAATTTGGGACTTACGAGTTTTTCATCTATTTTCACAACCTCATGTACCCCAGATCGAAGGTCGTTAAGAGGTACGAACTTTTTATGGAAAATGGCGTGAAAAATTAGAGCTGACTGTATCTAACTAAAAAAACACCAAAATCATCCAAAATTAGGTCTTAAAAGGAGAGGTCTTATAAGGGAGGTAATTTTAACACCTATAAAGAAGTGCAATGTCTCAGAGAAGTAGGTCTTATGTGGGAGGGAGTCTTATAATGGGAGGTCTTATAAAGGAGGTTCCACTGTACGAGGTTTTTGAATTTCACTGACGATATGCAAGACACCACCTACTGGGTCCCCTACTGACGGTGTCTGATTTCTGTGCGCTTGCAGTGCTGTACAAGGATGGTCCCCCTTTCTACCACGGCAGTTACTCGGTGGTGGTGAGGTTCGTGGACGCCGAAGGGAAGGGGGTGGAGGGCTACGGAAAACAGCGCCACTTCTCCTGGACCTCCCTGGCCGGCCTGAAGCGAATCACCGAACATGTTGGCAAGGTACCAGAGAACAACTGAGGACTTGCAAGTGGACTCTTGTTATGGCTTCTTACATTTTCTTTAGCAAAATACCTCAAAAGTTAACAGCTTTATAGCCCTTTCACCACCAATGTCGCATTTATGCACCACAATGGTTTTCACCCATGTCACTAAAAGGCATCAAAATTCCTGTTATTCGAAGACCCTATTTTCTTAATTTTGGGTGGTAAGGATAGGCCTAATGTTATACATGTTACAGAGGAATTCACAATATTGCAGATAGATTTTTTTTCTCTTCCCAATTAAGTTTAATGGTATATCAGCTGTTGGCGAAAGGAATAGAAATGTTTCAGAACTGTTACTAGAACACTTCAGAGATTTATGTGTGTGTGTGTGTGTTAACACTGAAATTTCAATGTGCTTTAATCATATCATGTAACATGACTTATGTGGGAAACCGCGGTGTGTGCTTCATTTAGTAATGTTATTTTTCAGTTTTTGTGATGATTTGTTACTATATCAATATTTTTTGTGTGCATGTGTATTTTCCCTCGAGATCATGTAGCATGTAAATATGGGTAACCACAGAGTGCTTTTCTTTTACTGATGTCCTTGTTGTGTCTTGTTTACTTGTCACACATTTTGATGATTCGTTTTTTATTTCAATATTTTACGTCGTTTTCCGGTCTTGTCATTGTAAAGCATGTAGGGAATTTTCAATGGATTATTGCGCTATATAAATAAAATAATTATTATTTATTATTAACCTCTTCAGTGCTGACGACGTATATAATATACGTCCTCTATAGCGCTTCAGTCTTGCCACCGACGTATATATACGTCCTCTATAGGGCTTCAGTACTTGCCACAGACGTATATATGTCGCCGCTAAGTAGCGATTTTGCCGCGTTCAAAAATTGATAAAGGCTGTGTAAGTGTGTTGGGTCATCAGACTGAAGGATGTGATCATTTATAACATATTGTTTTGACTAAATAATGTGAGTGTATACCAGAAAAAAACATGCGTTCATATTCATTCATTGCAAAGAAGGATGTTGTAATATGATGTGACAATGTGTCAACAGGAACTGATGATGTGCTACGTTATCAAGCCAAGTGACATGACGACCCAAGACATGCTGTCCCCTGCCTGCATACCTCGCTTTCAGGTCAAGGTCAGTGATGATGTCATTATTGCAATAATGACAAAATATTGCATCAATCTCTGCATTTAGTTTGAATTTTTATCTGGACATGAAAATTATGGGAATTATGTTCTGATGATGCTTCTATTGAACACTTTGTTATCTATATTATAATACGCGTGCCGACAAGAATTTTTAATCTCTATTTTCTCCTAAGTCGCGGCAATTTTTGCCTTCAACTGTGAAATATAGGGGCACGTGTAGGTGCTTAACAGTTCTTCCAAGTGAAATTCGCCAAGTCGTCGTTTAAATCCGGGACTTCACATAAAAGTTGCTTAACGGAGGGAGTGATTTGAAAGAAAGACAGTTTCACGGCAGTGGAATAGTCTAGCAAAATGTGTCGTCTGCTAAACACGGTCATGAATTGACATGAAACCGAGCAAGCATTGATTAAGTGTGTGCTGTCTACTACAGTGTTTGTGTGTGTGTGTTTTTTCACAACATTTATTTTTCTCAAAGTGACAAAACCTAAGTCGGTTCTGTGCGAGGCTTACAATTGCTTTCATGAAGCTGCGTCAGGTGTCCGACTGACTTGACTGCTTTTCCTTCTTTCTCCCTTCTTCCTCTTATAATATTTTTTTTACATCGACTGCCGTACAAGCCTTGATAGGTCAATGGGTAAAGCGGCGCAAATCAGTAGATTGAGGCACGTCCGTGGTCGCGGGTTCGAGTCTGCCCCTAGCCACAATTTTTTTTTTCTCGGGAGGAGGGGCATCATTTTTTTTTAAAGGAGAGGGGAGTGGGCGGAAGGGATGGGGCACCACCACATATTTTTGGGTCTCTTTTCTTCATTATTTACATCTAACCAGTTCTTCTTCTTCTTCGATCGCTCAGACAGGTTCCTATCAATTATGAACGCAGATGCTTCATGCTGCCTTGCGGAGCACAGGTTTATCTAGTTATCCTTTAATAGTCCCCTTCCTTTCCCTTCCCCTCAGCTTTTTTTCTTCATAGATTAACACACACACATTTTTTAATGAGAAAATTGACAATCAGTGGTGGTTTGCCAGAGATTTAAAAGCGCTTGTTACGCTTGACAGATAACTAGATAGATAGAAAGCGGATATTGAAATAATTTGATAAGTGGTAACAATGATTGTTGATAGTCTGGGAACGCAGAAGAAGAAGAAGATAACT
>CM065706.1:15757540-15760040 GCA_017654935.2 Phymorhynchus buccinoides
AAAGTCTACGTAAATAACCGGATACGGAAATGACTTGTTTCTAAACCACCACCAGCGACCATGATGCATAGCAACTTCCGTTTGCGGTCTCTTTGTCCGCATCTTATGTAAAATCCCCAGTCCCCTTTTCTACTACTGCAACACACCACCCCCTATCCTGTGCCCCCCCCCGCCGCCCCTCTCTCTCTACAGATGGTCACAGAAACCAAAGAAACAAATAGAAATCGGATGGAGTATAGGATGAAGTGTTTGTTATACAATACAGAGGCTGTGACTTCTTTAACAATTAAGAGTACATTGTCTGTAACAATCAAATCCTGTGTTTAGCGGTGAGCTTACTGCTGTCGTGTGTTTGTTCCCCAAAGATATGTAAAGCGTTTTGGAGCTCCCTGCAAAGGGGAGTAAAGCGCTATATAAATGTTCAGTGTATTAGGGGACGACGGGTTAAAAAGCGCAATGGGCGGGTAAGAAGCCCACCCAATTATCTCATGAAATAAACCGAAATTTCAGTCTCATTTTGCCCATGAGACGAGCGTTAATGTTTAGCATTCGTCTCATGGGCAAATTTTGACTGAAATTTTCTTTATTTTCTGATGGATAATTGGGGTGGGCTTCTTACCCGCCCATGCGCTTTTTACCCCGTCTTCCCCTAGTAGTATTTTTATAAGCGTGCGAGCATATCCTTCTGTCTTTGTTGTGTTGTGTCCTCTTTCTTTCGACATCTCCTCCTCCCCTTTCGACTACTTATATTAAGTATTTGTTCCCTTTTCCTTCTCCAATGGTATTAGCTTTCGTTCTATTCATTTCAACCTCCTCTCGTCTACTCTCTCTCACTCTCTCTCTCTCAATATCTCTCTCTCTCCTCGCTCCTCTCTCTCTCTCTCTCTCTCTCCTCTCTCTCTCTCTCTCTCTCTCTTCTCTCTAAATCTCTCTCTGTCTCTCTCTGCGCTGTCTCTCTCTCTCTTTCTGTCTCTCTCTCTCTCTGTCTCTCTCTATCTCTCTCTTCCTCTCTCTCTCTCTCTCTCTCTACGCCATCTCTCTCTCTCGTCCTCTTCGCATCTCTCTCTCCCTTCATCGGACTCTCTCTTCTCTCTTCTCGCGCTCTCCCTGATCCTCAATCTCTCTCTCTCGCTCTCGTCTACGCTCTCGATCTTCTCTCTCTCTCCAGTCTTCTCTCTCTCTCTCATCTCTCCTCTCCCTCTCATCTCTCTCTCTTGCTCAATCTCTTCTCCTCTCTTTCTTCCTCTCTCTCCATCAATCTCCTCTCTCTCTTTTCTCTCTCTCTCTCTTCTAAGATGCTCTCTGTTCTCAATTCTCGTTGCTTATCCACTCTCTTCTCTCCATTCTCCATTTGAATCTTCTATCTCTCCTCTCTCTCTCTCTCGCACTTCTCTCTCCACTCATCTCCATCTCTCTCTCTCTCTCTCTCACCTCCGTCTCTTCGTATTTTTATCCGTGTTTGTTTATTCCGTGTATGTTTTTCCCACGCAAAACTAAACTGGACAATAAAGAGAGCGAACAAAAAAGCTTATTGATATTTTATTTTATACCCAGCAATGCCAAATATCATACTACAAACTCGCATGCACGCACTCCTCCGAAGTCGGAGTGTGTGGACTGCCCACGTGGTGGGGTAATCAATGGGGAATTCAAAACGTAATGTTCTCATCCCCAGCTTAGTGCACTTTGTGTTGTACCATACTGTTCAAGTGCTTCGGCTGTTGGGATGATCCCTGGAGTCTTTTAGCCAGGGTAACGACAACAACAACACAAACAACAACAGCAGCAACAGCATGCACGCACTCACATACAGGGAAATGCTCTCTCACAGTACGCTGTCATCACTATTACACACACACACACACCCGTGGGGATACCCGGAGGGGTCTTTTGTATAAATAGCTTCCCCACATTCTGGAAGTTCTGTGCTTGTAACTTCCTCTAATCTGTCATTCACTCTCTTTGACTCTGCCTTTTTCCCTTTGCTTACTGTCATCTACTATATTTCTGCCTTAACCGGTTTCGCATTCTCCTTCTTTCTGCATTTCTCCAGTTTGCCTTTTTTTCACGAAACACTTTCAAAAAGATTTCCTCCAGCCGAAGTCGGACTTACTGTTAGGCGCATAACGGCAGCATGACGCATCTGCGCTCATAATTGACAGGAATCTAACTATCTTTCTGCCTTACCGGTCCATTCTCCTGCCTTTTTTCATCACGAAACACTTTCAAAAAGATTTCCCTCCAGCCGAAGTCGGACTTACTGTGCCTAACGGCAGCATGGACGCATCTGCGCTCATAATTGACAGGAATCTACTATATTTTCTGCCTTACCGGTCCATTCTCTGCCTTTTTTCACGAAACACTTTCAAAAAGATTTTCTTAGTTAGGCCTCCATCCGAAGTCGGACTTCCTGTGCCTAACGGCAGCATGACGCATCTGCGCTCATAATTGACAGGAAACAATGCTACTATCTTTCTGCTCTTACCGGTCCATTCTCCTG
>CM065706.1:15762540-15767540 GCA_017654935.2 Phymorhynchus buccinoides
AGACACAAGCACACGTGCAAGCGCACTCGCACGCACGCATACGCACGCTACGCACGCCCACGCACGCACGCACGTACACACGCACGCACAACGCACACGCACACGCACGCACACAAACACGCACTCACACACACACACACACACACACACACACACACACACACACGACACACACCACAGAGAGAGAGAGTAGGAGAGAGAGAGAGAGGGAGAGAAGAGAGAGAGAGAGAGAGATCGGAGAGAGCGGGGGAGAGAGAGGGTGGGGGGGCGGGAAAGAGAGAGAGAGAGAGAGAAGGACAAAAAGAGAGAGAGGATAGAGAGACGAGAGAGAGAGAGAGAGAGAGGAGAGGGAGAGAGAGAGAGAAGAGAGAGAGAGAGAGAGAGAGAGAGAGAGAGAGAGAGAGAGAGAGACTCAGAGAGTGAGAGTATTGTATCACAATCACTATTCCTAGCCTGTCTCCCGGCTCTACCTCCCCACCCACCTGTACTCTCTCCCTCATCCCCCCTCACCCCACCACACCCCTATTACCCAAGTATTCATTTGAATCACTTTGATTTGTCTCTGTCTGTCTGTCTGCCTTTCACTCTTTTTATGTTTCCAATCTCTCTCTCTCTCTCTGTCTCTCTCTCTCTCTCTCTCTCTCTCTCTCTTCTCTCTATCTCTCTCTCTCTTTCTCTCTCCTCTCTCTCCTCTCTCTCTCTCTCTCTCTCTCTCTCTCTCTCTCTCTCTCTCTCTCTCTTCTATCTCTGTATATCCTAATATGTGTGTGGGTGTGTGTGTGTTTGTGTGTGTGTGTGTGTGTGTGTGTGTGTGTGTGTGTGTTTGTGTGTGTGTGTTGTGTGTTCGTGTGCGTGTGCGTGTGCGTGCGTGCGTGCGTGCGCGCGCGCGCGTGCGCGCGTGGGTGTATGTATGTGTGTGTGTGTGTGTGTGTGTGTGTGTGTGTGTGTGTGTGTGTGTGTGTGTGTGTGTGTGGTGTGTGTGTGTGTGTGTGTGTGTGTTGCGTGCGCGCGTGTGAGTATGTGCGCGCGCGCGTGTGTGTGTAAAATCTGTCTCAGTCACTTCAGGGTTTTTTTCGGCTACATCTACATCTTGAAGATAGATCACCCTTGTGGCTAACTTGTCCTAGTACTGGCTCTGCGACCGAGACTCTGGGTGCCAGAGGTATTGTTTTACAGCGTTATCGTGGCCTGCTAATTGCTTCTCGCTCTCTCACTCACACGTGGTGCCGGGGTGCATAGTACGCTGATACACGCGTGCTGTATTTTCTTCTATTTTCTTCCTCCTATCTCCGCTTCAAAGACCCACCACTTCGTCAGTTGTTTACTGGGTTACAGGCTCAATTCTCTGTCGTGGGGGTTTATGTCTGTCTGTCTGTTTGACGTTTTGTCTGTCCACCGAGTTACTATCTATATGCGTGACTCTCTCTCTCTCTCTCTCTCTCTCTCTCTCTCTCTCTCTCTCTCTCTCTCTCTCTCTCTCTCTCTCTCTCTCTCTCTCTTCCCTACTTGGATGCAATTCCCTCAAAAACGGTTGGTGTGTGCAAAATATAAATTGCACCACTCTAAAGATGAATAATTTCTTAATAAAATGAGCCGTAACAGAGGTATATATATCTGACAAAGTACATTTACGCCAAATTCTGGGTGACCGATCTCCCTCAAGATTGTTCTTTTCCCATTTATTTCTTGCGAGATCTTTTTTTTTCTTTTTCTATTTGTACTTCTTACTCTATTTTCCTTTTGTTCTGAGGGCTGGATGAAAAAAAAGGCCGGTTTTGTGCTCATTCCGCTTTCCCTCAATACAAACAAAACAAAACTATCGTGTTCTCTCTCGCTCTCTATATCTCGACTCATCTATCTACTCGATGTCTCTAGCCTCTATCTCTCCTAGCTCTCTCCTCTCTATTGTGATCTCTCTCTCTCTTCTCTCCTCTCTTCTCTCTAAGTTTCCAGAGGATAGGATATAACAAGTAGATGGAATGTAATTAGTTGGAATTTCCATGGTTGTCCCAATGTCAACTGTGGACCAAGGGACCTTTTGGAATAAATCATTGTCATTCTCATTCTCATTCTCAGCTAAGAGATAGAGAGAGATCTCTCAGAGAGAAGAGAGAGAGAGAAACTCTCTCTCTCCTCTCTCTCTCTCTAGAGGATATTCTCTCTTCTCTCTCTCTCTCTCTCTCTCTCTCTCTCTCTCTCTCTATCATCTCTCTCTCTCTCTCTCTCTCTCTCTCTCTCTCTCTCTCTCTCTCTCTCAAATCTGTCCCGTTATCAACACACCCATTACTCAAACCGAGATCTTTCTTCCACCTCCCCAGCTGTCGCCTTCAAAGGACAGGTACAGAATCCAAAACCACAGTGCTCAATGACAAGGACCAAGACAAGGCAATCTGGAGGCTGATGAGAGAGAGGGGGGGGGGGGAGACGGAGACAGAGAGAGTACACAGAGAGTAACGAGTTAATTAACTGCCCCTTGTTCCCATGATCGCCACCACCTGATAATGGTTCACAGGCTTGTACTGGTATATAGGAAAACGCAGTCCTACCCAACAGAGAGAAATCCTTCATAAAAACAACTAAACCGATAGGAACAGTATCATTTGCTTCGTCGCTGATAAGAAGAGTAATGTTCTTGGACGTGTGTGTGTGGTGTGTGTGTGTGTGGTGTGTGGTGTGTGTGCGTGCGCGTGCATACGTGCATGCATGCGTGTGTGCGTGCGTGCGTGCGTGAGAGAGACAAACAGACAGACAGAGAATACACAGAGCGAGAGAGAGAGAGTGGAGAGAGAGAGAGAGAGAGAGAGGAAGAGACGACGAAGAGAGAGCAGAGAAGAGAGAGCCAGAGAGAGATGAGATGAGAGAGAGAGAGAGGAGAGGGAGAGAGAGAGAGAGAGAGAGACAGACAGACAGACAGACAGGCAGGCAAATAGACAGAGACAAAGCCACAGAATCAGTCTGCTGGGTGGAATGGTCTCGCCTTTCTCTTGTGGCTGATATCTCATCATGTCCCCCCTCTACTCGGTCCACTTACTGTGCTATCTGCACTGCGAAGCCTTGATGGGCTATTGGATGTACGGAACCCACGTGGACTTAGAATGTTCACATAATATACTAGACATGCGCCGATCCGTACTACGCGGTGCGCACTGTTTCTCCACATAAGTTTTTTGATAATTATGTATTGTAATTCTTCTTCTCTTCTCCCGTTGAGTATCCACAGTCATCAGTTTGATTTTATGATACTATAATTATGCGATCGAGGTCCGAAGTCGCATCAAAAAGAGACAAATAAAAAGAAAAACCGGTATGGCATTTCTCGGTTATTCCATTTTTCGTTTTTTGCCTTAGTACCAAACATTGAAGCGGTATTTATGAACATTTCCGCTAATTATCTTGTCAAATAAGTAATTGCAGCATGATAAAGGACCAGTTTATAGAAATATGACACCCCACCCCCCCCCCCTAGCCCCCCCCCCCCCCACCCCCCCCCCCCCCCCCCCCCCCCCCCCCCTCCCCCCCCCCCCCCCCCCTATTACTGCAGTTACCCACCGCGGCATTTGTCACAGTCGTGGTTCAATTACATTTTTCCGTCTTATAGAGGGGGGGGGGGAGGTAGGGTTAGGGTTAGTATTCCAAAAATATAATTAGCTCGAAAGGTTCCTAAAATACAGCTTTTATGTTTGGTAAGAAACGCAAAAAAACGGAACATGGAGGGAGGGGGGGAGGTGGATTTGCATCTTGATGGAGGACTATAAACGAGCCGGCTGAAGAGATTACGTGAGGTTAGGGGTGTCGTTTTCGTATATAAGATTAAACAGCTTTGTGGTGTACTCAGGCCAATCTTGTACTTTGGCCATCACCTCGTGATGTACTACGACCCTATTTCTTTCAGTGTTATGACAATAATCCACTAAGAACGGCAGACTGTTGATTCTCAGTGACAATTTGAGAGGGGAGAGGGGGGGGGGGGGGTTTGGGGGGGGGGGGGGCGGGGGTTGGTTTGGGTGGTGGGGGTATAATTATGGGGGGAGGGGTAGTACAAGATACCTGTTTCCCCACTTAGATGTGTTAGTTGTGATTGATGCCAGATACATGTACGTATAAGCTAACAAACTAGAATAGGGCATTTGCCACGTGAGGACGACCTTGAAATTCACTGAGTTGAATTTAGAGAGTAAAATTAGAAAGGTCAGCGTAACTCGGGCAGAACGAGCGCGGGCAAATTAGTAGATCTAGCATAGAGAACGAACACTCGTGGCAAATGCCCTATTAGATAGAATGTGTTCACTTTTCTTAACTGCTCAACTCAAAGGGCCACCCTGACGGATGTGTTTTTGTAAGAAACACGTCCAGATCACCAGGAAAACACCCTTTACAGAAATCGCAACACTCACTTCTGCTCTGGTTTACAAGAAATCAAACCATAAAATCGGCGATTCCTCCTCGGCGGAGGTGCTGGAAGTCAAATTCTTTCACCCTAAAAGAGAAGGCGTGTGGTCGTCTCTTTTATAATGGCCGCCTGCGTTTGCACGAACTCGTTTCGCACTAATTTTCGAAATGCAAACCTTTTTTTCTTTTTTTTTAAAATGGTATACAGATTATCTAAAGGAGTTTCACTCACAAAAAAGAAAACAGCTCCACTTTTTTTTTTTTACTGCACTACAAAAAAAGAAAACGCTTCAACACCAATTAGTGACCTCCACCCACCCCATCCAAATGGCTACTCTCTCCGGCATCACCGCCAAGGAGGAATCGCCTTTTTGACGGTTTAATATATAGGAAACCAGAGCAAAGTGAGTGTTCGGATCCTTGAAAACTAAAAAGGCTGTCTTTCTGGTGATCAAAGTCAACGTGTTTCTTAGCCCAAACTCATCCTCAGAGTGCATCTTTTTAAAGACCCCAGCACGTCACGTGTTGCATTCCCTCTTATGCTAGGAAGATTCTTAAGATTTCTTACCAGCTATAATAGGGGAAAACACGTGAAAACCGTGATTTTGACA
>CM065706.1:15780040-15791424 GCA_017654935.2 Phymorhynchus buccinoides
GATTCAGTTCACTTCAATCAAACAGTCAGTCAATAGGGCATTTGCCACGTGAGCGCCACCATGAAATTTACTGAATTGAAATTAGAGAGTTGGATTAGAGAGGTCACCACAACCACGGGCAAAACAGCGGGCAATTTAGTAGTCTGATCTACTGTACGAACTCCGTGGCAAATGCCTTATTCAGTAGAGACTATACTAGTATCTGGTCAGTGGAAGGCAGAGGAAGCCTGTAATGTTGGTCAAGTGGGTATTGTTATACTAACTCGAAAAAGGTTTACTCTGGAATAACCAACTGATCCACCAATTGCGCAGCTGCGGTACTTAAGGCTAAACAGAACAGGTGCGTGTCAGTGTTGTCTGTCATTTCAACCCACGCACTTGGGGCAGTGGGTGGACGCCTCGTGCCTCCATACGGGGAGCTGCATTACCCCGCCCCCTCCGTGGGGATACCGGGGGGGGGGGGTCTTTCGTAAAAATAATAGTTCCCCCACCTTCTGGAAGTTCTGTGCTTGTAACTTCCTCATGCCTCCATACGGGGAGCTGCACGACCCTGCCCCCTCCACGAGTCTCTCCCCGTGGGGATACCGGGGGGGGTCTTTCGTAAAAATAATAGTTCCCCCACCTTCTGGAAGTTATGTGCTTGTAACTTCCTCTAATCTGCCACTCTCTTTGACTCTGCCTTTTCCTTTTGCTTTCTATCATCTACTATATTTCTGACTTATTGGCCCATTCTCCTGCCTTTTTTTTTTATTTCAAAAAATCTTGCAAACAATGTTTATCCTTTGGCGGCTCTATGCAGCGGGGACACCAGTGAAAACTGAAAACCGGACACATACGTACCTTACCCATTATGGCCATATGGCCCGGGAACGCAGAAGAAGAAGAACCCACACACTGAAGGTGGAAAAAGCTTCTCTTTAACACTCTAAGACCTAACGACCAAAGTGGTGTGGCGTTCTCGAAATGGATTTGTTCTCTCAACATGTCTGCGCATGTGCAATTTAAAAAAAAAAAGGATTTGATGGTTTCAGGTTAGGGTTAGGGTTAGGGTTAGAAATAGGGTTAGGGATAGGCTTAGGGTCAATTTAGTGTCGAATACACAAAAGATAAAATTTGATGGTAAGCATACATCATGATCGATTTCGCACATGCGCAGGCATTCCCCATAGCTCCTTCGAAGTTTCAACCGGGGTCTTTACCGGTATTGCAGTGCCTCCAGGATAAAGCCGCTATCGTATAAATCGTATATCGTATTTATTCATATACATGTCCCACCCCTAGTAGTAGTAAATCTGTTTAACGTCCTCCGGTCTGGAACAGACACATATGGGACATTAGTATATGTAAAGATGGTGGGAACGATCCTGGAGGCAATGCCTGGAGGCAGTGCAACACCAGTAAAGTCCCGAATGTTTTAACAATACAGATACCCTTACCTGTACCAGGTCGGAGAACGTTCAACTTTTCCTTCCATCTTTACCCATACGCAGTTACGTAGCACTGTGACACAGTCTCCATGTGTCCCCATCTCTATGTTATTTCGTCTCTATGTATCCCGTCTCTATGTGTCCCCGTCTCTATGTGTCCCCGTCTCTATGTGTCCCGTCTCTATGTGTCCCCGTCTCTATGTGTCCCCGTCTCTATGTGTCCCCAATTTCGTCTCTATGTGTCCCCGTCTCTATGTTATTTCGTCTGTATGTGTCTGTCATACTGCAGGATGCGTTACGAATCACACGCAGTCACTCCGGGTACAACAGATACTCACGCAATCTAACTCCACTCAATTATACACGGGACTCAAGGTTGCTGGTCGCCAAAATAAATTCTCGAACAATTCGAGATAATTACTCATTTATTATACCAATAGCGCAAATGCATACAAGAGCATGCGCAAGAAGAAACAGGGCCATACCAAATGCAATGTAGGCTCAATAGCCAAACAACACCAAAATCCAATCATAGTCAAAGCCTGTCATAGGTCAGGGTCAAATCCTTTAGTTACAATCAAGTCCACTTTCAATTTATCTTTAGGCCAACAATTACATAATAGTCCATTTCCACTGGACTATTATGACTCACCCTGAATCCTCCAACATCATCTTGTAGATGCACCCAAAACATCACGAAATTCTTTCAGCCACAAAAAGAAGACCAAGTGGCTAGTCACATTATTTTCTCTCTTTTCCTCTATGCCTTTAGCTCCTCTTCCAAGTTACTCACACACAAAAAAGAATAAACACAAATTCAATAAATGGTGAGCGAAATTTACATGGTGAGAATAAATTTAATCTATCTATGACTCCCGACTGGGTTGACCCTAAAATTATTAAAAGAAAAAGGAGGCCTAGCCTCTTACCATTATTTAATCCCAAACTACTGCATTCCTAAACAAAAAAAATAAAGATGTGAAAGATTGTCTATCAACTGTCCTATTACAAACCTACAAACTAATTCCTAAAATCTTTCACTCACCAAAAAACCCACATCACCAGGAACAAAGAAGAAGAAGATCTTATTGGGTCAACCTCAGTACGGAAAGTGAAGTTAAAAGCTCACTGTCAAACTTCAATGATTTCTAAAAAAGTGTTCACCTCCAAACAATACACGCTGGATTATCCAATGCGCTCACAAGTTACAAAACCTACCAATCAAAGATATTATTGCATGGCAAGTACAAGTCACACTAAAGACATTGCCACACTGGCTATGATTCAATCTCACAAAAAGCAATTCATTCACAAATGATCCTTCTCCCATCATAATCCAAAGGGTGCTCTCGCACTCACACCTGACACCTTCCCCCCTGCGCAAAAAAAATTTCGCAGGAATTTTTTTTCTGAAAGAATCCAATATAAAAAAAAATTTGGGTTATTTTTATATAGAGGGTGTGAGATGCGAGAGCAATAACTATTAAAATTATTACTAATACATGGAAAACAACACTTCTCACCAATACAAATAATGCAGTGTCCAAGTGAGGCCAAATAGTACAATAGAAAAGGCCAAAATGTGTCAAATGCAAGGCGTGGCGCACAAAATCCATATTCTTCATTCCAAAAAACCGTCGTATTGAAACAATAGGTTAGTCATTCATTCTTGGTTGATGCTATTTCATCTTCCTCTTTCTCTTTGAGACCGAATCCAAAATTAAATTATGACATAATACTAATACAATAACATACAAATCCTGGAACAAGAAACAGCATTGTTAAATGACATTTAAAATTGATAAAAATGGGCCCACAATAAAAATTTAAGCGCTTATGATACTAATTAATATCCTGAAAGACAAACAAACATGCATTACATCATGAAACAAACAATTCATCGAGAAAATGGTCATACATATAAAATAATACTGCAATGGAAATTAAAGAAAAAACCCAATAGTGCAGTAGATTTTACAATCGACGCCTTATAGCCACAAGTAACAGCCATAGCAAACGGCGCACCATACAATTTAGCAATTGGACAACAAACATTTGAGTTAGGTGAAATACATAGGCAAAACACGTGCACGAAGAAAATAGAAATAATACCGTGCGCGTGCAACATGGCAATTGAAACAACCATAAGATCCTGTCCCTTCATTCACGAGAAAGAAGATCTGCAAAGATATTGCTATTACCTGGTATTGGTTCAATGCGAAATCTGAATTCCTGTAAGGAAAGTGCCCAACGCAGCAAGCGGTTGTTTTTTGTCTTTGAAGCCTGCAAGAATGTCAAGGGGCGATGATCTGTTTGAAGGATGAATTCTGTGCCAACCAAGTAGCGCGCAAACTTTTCGCATCCCCAAACAATGGCCAAGCACTCGCGTTCTATTGTGGAGTATCGTTGCTGTGTTTGAGATAATTTCTTGCTTGCGTACTGCGTTGGGTGAAGAATGTCTCCTTTTCTTTGCAGCATAACTGCGCCCATGCCTTTTGCGCTAGCGTCTGTTCGCAAAACAAAATCTTCAGCAATGGAGGGCAACAAAAGAACAGGGAAGGAGTTCAAAATCTTCTGAATGTGTTCTAGAGCACGCTGACACTCAGCTGTCCACTGTATGCGCTTAGCCTTATCTCCTTTGGTAAGGTCAGTGAGAGGGGCAGTGATGGAAGCAAAGTGAGGCACGTAACGCCTGTAGTAGGACAAAAGTCCAAGAAGGGAACGAACTTGTCTCTTGTTCGTTGGTTGTTTTACTGCTAGAATTTTCTCCACTTTAGTTTGTTCCGGCATGATGGTGCCCACAGAGATAGTGTGTCCGAGAAACTCCAACTTTTTAAACCCGACACGCATCTTGGACGGACGAGCCGTCAGACCAAATTCCCGAAGACGCAACAAGATAGCCTCCAATGACGACAGTAGTTCTTCCCAAGACCTTGGGGCCTGCATGATATCGTCAAAGAAACTCACAGCTCCACACTCATGTAACTTAAGCGCTCTCATGGCTCTGGCAAAAGTGGCAGGGGCATTCTGCAACCCAAATGGCATACGTGTCCACTGAAACAACCCAAAGGGGGTTTGAAAAGCAGTCTTTTCCCTATCTTCCATAGCCAAAGGTAATTGCCAGTAGCCCTTTGTTAAGTCAATCTTAACGAAAAACAGGCCCTCTGAAAGCTGACACAACAGTTCCTCAGTGTCAGGGATGGGCTCTGCATCGAAAACAGTGATTTTATTTAGCTGTCTGTAGTCGATGCAGAACCGAACAGAGCCGTCAGGCTTGCTAACCAAAACAACAGGGGAGCTGTAAGGGGAGGTAGAAGGCTCAATCACTCCAAGTTCAAGCATGGTGTTTATTTCCCTTTCTACAATGGCTTTCTTTGCAAAGGGCAAAGGGTAGGGTTTGACACGAACGGGGTTTTCTTGAGTAAGAGTGAATCTATGTGGTTCCACATTAATAACCTTGCCTGGTTTGTCTGTGAGTACTTCTGGAAACTTACATAGCAATGCACGAACTTCATCCTTCCTCTTTTCAGAGAGGGTATCTTCCATCACTACATCTTTCCATGTTTCACCCTTGTAAGACAAAGTAGGGAGGGGTTTAGTTTCCTCAGAGCCTAAGTCTGTATCCGAAACTAGACCCACTGCAGCGGTTTGTGTGTGATTGTCTGAGATCACAGGTTTGTTTTTAGCCCGAGATGTGACGTCAGGAACAAACTCTGAGTCCACGATACCAAAAACAAAATCAGGGCAAGTTGTGTCAGAAGTGTGTGCGGGAAGGGTAGGGGAAACAGAGGAAGGAACAAACTGGTTAATAGCAATGTTCGTCCGTTCTGTGTATTCCTTCAACATGTTTATGTGAAACACTTTCTCTCTTCCATTCATCTGTATTTGATAGTTGACAGGGGAAACCTTCTTTGTCACCTCATAGGGGCCTTTCCACAACACTTGGAGTTTATTGTGCTCGTCAGTCAACAGAACCAGAACCCTACTTCCTGGAGTCAATGACCTGGCTTTAGCCTTTCTGTCAGCATACTGTTTATACACTTCTGTGTTCTTTTTAGCTGTTTGTTGTGCCAGCTCACACGTCTCTTTCACTCTGTTATGTAAGTCATAGACATACTGATATACATTCTTTTCACTGTCTTGTCCGGAATGTCCAACCCATTTATCAGCTAGGAGATCTAAAAGACCTCTGGGAGAATGGCCATAAACTAGCTCAAAGGGTGAGAATCTAAGTGTCTCGTTTGGTAACTCTCTGTACGCAAAAAGTAGAGAGGGAATGTACCTGTCCCATTCCTTTGGTTCTTTGATGGATACCTTCCTCAACATTGCTTTAAGTGTGCCATTAAAGCGTTCTACCATACCGTTGGATTGTGGATGATATGGTGTGGTTGTGACAGAGGTGATGGACAAGAGACGATAGACTTCCTTCATGAGGTCTGAAACGAACTGTGAGCCACAATCAGAAAGAATTTCTTCCGGTAACCCAACTCTGGAGAAGAATGAAAGAAGAGCTTCAGCTACCGTCACAGTGTCAATGCGTTTGAGAGGAATGGCCTCTGGGAAACGTGTAGCTGTGTCTACTATTGTCAACACATATCGATTTCCTGAGGATGCTGGTTGGAACGGTCCAACAAGGTCGATAGCAATGCGTTGGAAAGGGACAGTGATGAGGGGCATTCTTTGCAATGGTGCACAAGGGATTCTACCTTTTTGAACCGTTTTCTGACAAATGTCACAACTGCGACAGTATTGCGCCACAGAAGAAGCTACCCCTGGCCAGTGGAAGTTGGTGAGTACTCTCTGTAATGTTCGTTTTACCCCACAATGTCCTGCAAATATGGCGTCATGTGCTGTATGTAATACAACCTCTCTGAGGGTTTCAGGTACCACTATTTGTTTGACCTGGCTTGTACCTGTACCAACTAGACGAAAAAGTATGCCTGAGTCTAACATATATGTTGGTCTGTCACTCTCACTGTTTTGTGTGTCATTGTTGACAGAAATCTTGTCAAACAAGTGTGAGAGTGTTTTGTCTTTTCTTTGCAACTCGCACAACTCTTTTGGGGTCAAATCAAACAGTGTCAGGTCTGGGACTTTGAGGGGGACAGGGTTCTTTTTGTCTCTCTCATTTTGAGCTCTAGTGCTGACCAAACATGGTACATAGGACCCTCCTTTTCCTCCATGTACAGTAGTAACTCCAGGGAGATTACCTAGAATGAGGTCACAAACAGGCTCCTCAATAACACAAGCAGTAATCTCCCCCGAATAGTATGGAGTGTCTATGTGTACCCTCGCAAGGGGAAATTTCTCAATTTTCCCCCCAAAGGTACGACACTTCTGCGTCTCACTCAGAAACTGGTGTGGGTGTACAAAAGAACTCTTTACACCGGCAGTAGTACACCCGGTGTCGCGTAGTACAGTGGACTCTAGTCCGTTAATCGAAGCTGGTTCTAAGAGTAAACCAGACACAGAGATATCTGGGGTTAACACACAAGCTATCTCCTGTTGAGTGTGAGCAACATTCCCTTGTGAGGTGTGTTTTGACATGTAGGGGCAATTTTGTTGTACATGAAATCTCCCCTCACAATGTGAACAACGCCTTCTATCTTGTGGTGCAACTCTGTTTCCCTGTTCAGGGTAATTACCACTAGAGTGTTGTTGTCGTTGTTGTTGCGGTTGTTGGTTGTGTGGTGTGTAGCCACCACGCCGCTGTGGATTGTTTGTCTGGTAACCCCCATGGTTTGTTCGTGGTTCGAAGCGGTAACCACCACCACGATTGTATTGTCTCTCTCTATTGTAACCGTATTGATGCGTCTGTCCCCTCCGGGAGTAGCTATTGCTACAACCAGAGTTCTGCAGATGCTGGTTAGAGCTTTGGAAGAGGGGAGAGGTGTGCCCAGAAGCGACATTGCAGTCAAAAATGTTTTGATCGCGTTTGTTTGTTGTTGTTTTGTCTGGGTGTGCGTGTCTGTACTGTTCAGCTGCAGCACACATTTTTTCTACACTCTCAAACTCTCTCTCATTTAGGAAGGTTGCAAGGTCTTTGTTAACACTTTGTAGTATTTGCTCACGGAGTATGAGGTCTTTTAGTGGTTCGTATTTGTGTTCCGCTTTCGATAACTCAATCCAACGATCTAGGTATCGAGTAACTCTAATTAAGTATGAGTTGAAAGACTCCCCTTTTTCAGGATGGACATTTCTGAACTTTTGCCGGAACCCGTCAGCCGTGCACTGAAAACTCTTAAGTAGCTCCTCCTTCAAAAGATTCCAAGTGAAACCTTGTTTTGATGCCAGAGAGTGATACAAGGCTAAGGCATCACCTTTAAACAAGGAAGAAACATACAGAGTCCATTTGTCCTCTGGCCACCCACAAGCGGAAGCATGACTTTCAAACCTGAAAAGAAACGAATCAATATCATCTTTCTGATCATCAAATGTGGGCAACTTTGGGATGTATGAGGATTTTGCTTTGTCACCCCCGGACCCCGAGTCACTGTGCGGGATGCGTTTTGCTAATTCTATTTTGCGCAACTCGGCGTCCGTGGTGATTTCTAACTCTCTAATCCTTAACTGTGCATTTTCTCTCTGTGCAGCCAATTGTTTAATTCTTTCCTCCGCAGCTATCTTTTCTTTTTCCAAAGCTATCTTTTCTATTTCCACCTCTTTCTTTTCTTTTTCCACCTCTTTCTTTTCTTTTTCCACCTCTTTCTTTTTATCTTCCGTAACTTGTTTTTCTTTTTCCATGGCTAACTTAAGTGCCTGTATTTCTTTTTCCGCTTCTCTCTCTCTCTGTCTCTCGTCCCGGTCCATGCACTCTTTTACATATTGTGCTACTTTCTCACCAGTGTAGCCAAGACGTTCCGCCTGACTAACATATATTTCAAACGTTTCCATAGTTCTTACTAACCAGTAACTAGCAATAACTAACTGCAGAGTGGGATGAGAGGGTTAAATGGAAATCATGCCCTGCTACACAAAATGTTATCGTGGCATAAAATATTTTTTTAAAAAGCCGTAAAGGAAAAAGAAAATTCTGTCATGTAACTTGAAACTGTCGCACTATTTGTAGAACTCTCGTGCGACAATTCACTCGTAACAAAATCCAACACTCATGAAAACCTAAGGTCCCACCTTTCTCACGTGTTACTTTCTTCGTCGGGTCACCACTGTCATACTGCAGGATGCGTTACGAATCACACGCAGTCACTCCGGGTACAACAGATACTCACGCAATCTAACTCCACTCAATTATACACGGGACTCAAGGTTGCTGGTCGCCAAAATAAATTCTCGAACCATTCGAGATAATTACTCATTTATTATACAATAGCGCAAATGCATACAAGAGCATGCGCAAGAAGAAACAGGGCCATACCAAATGCAATGTAGGCTCAATAGCCAAACAACACCAAAATCCAATCATAGTCAAAGCCTGTCATAGGTCAGGGTCAAATCCTTTAGTTACAATCAAGTCCACTTTCAATTTATCTTTAGGCCAACAATTACATAATAGTCCATTTCCACTTGACTATTATGACTCACCCTGAATCCTCCAACATCATCTTGTAGATGCACCCAAAACATCACGAAATTCTTTCAGCCACAAAAAGAAGACCAAGTGGCTAGTCACATTATTTTCTCTCTTTTCCTCTATGCCTTTAGCTCCTCTTCCAAGTTACTCACACAAAAAAAGAATAAACACAAATTCAATAAATGGTGAGCGAAATTTACATGGCGAGAATAAATTTAATCTATCTATGACTCCAGACTGGGTTGACCCTAAAATTATTAAAAGAAAAAGGAGGCCTAGCCTCTTACCATTATTTAATCCCAAACTACTGCATTCCTAAACAAAAAAAATAAAGATGTGAAAGATTGTCTATCAACTGTCCTATCACAAACCTACAAACTAATTCCTAAAATCTTTCACTCACCAAAAAAACCCACATGACCAGGAACAAAGAAGAAGAAGATCTTATTGGGTCAACCTCAGTACGGAAAGTGAAGTTAAAAGCTCACTGTCAAACTTCAATGATTTCTAAAAAGTGTTCACCTCCAAACAATACACGCTGGATTATCCAATGCGCTCACAAGTTACAAAACCTACCAATCAAAGATATTATTGCATGGCAAGTACAAGTCACACTAAAGACATTGCCACACTGGCTATGATTCAATCTCACAAAAAGCAATTCATTCACAAATGGTCCTTCTCCCATCATAATCCAAAGGGTGCTCTCGCACTCACACCTGACAGTGTCCCTATCTCTATATGTCCCCGTCTCTATGTTGTCCCCCATCTCTATCTATGTCCCCCAATTTCGTCTCTATGTGTCCCCATCTCTATGTGTCACCAATTTCGTCTCTATATGTCCCCGTCTCTATGTGTCCCTGTCTCTATATGTCCCCTGTCTCTATGTGTCCCTCTCTCTATGTTATGTCTCTGTCTCTATGTGTCCCCTTCTCTATGTGTCCACCCATCTCTATGTTATTTCGTCTCTATGTGTTCCTGTCTCTATAATGTCTCTATGTGTCCCCCATCTCTATTGTGTCCCCGTCTCTATATTTCGTGTCCCCTCTATATGTGTCCCAGTCTTGTCTCTATGTGTCCCCATCTCTATATTATTTCGTCTGTATGTGTCCCATCTCTATATGTCCGTGTCTCTATAAATGATGTCCCTATCTCTATGTGTCCATGTCTCTATGTGTCCCTGTCTCTATGTGTCCCCATCTCTATGTATCCTCCATCTCTATGTGTCTCCCTCTCCTAATGTGTCCCTATCTCTATGTTATTTTCGTCCTCTATGTGTCCCGTTCTATGTGTCCTTGTACCCATAGTCCCACGAATTGTGGCTGGGTGTACCGTCTCTGTGACACTTCGTCCTTGTCTCTATAGAATATATTCCTGTCTCTATATGACCATTGTCCCCGTCCTCTGTGGGTTTTTCCCCCCTGTCCTACTACATCGTCCCCGTGTCTATGTGTCCCGTCTCTATGTGTCACACATTTCGTCTCTATGCAATCTTACGTACCCGTTCTCTATGTGTCATATATTTGTTTCTGTGGTCCGTTTATATGTGTCCCTGTCTCTCTATGTCCCCATTTTTGTCTATAATGTGTACTTTCTGTGTCTTTGTCTCTATGACTGCGTCCCCGTCTCTATGTGTCCCTGTCTCTACGTGTCCCCGTCTATAGGTCCCTCATATCTACATGTACCCATCTCTTATCATGTCCTAATTCCTAACCGCCACCCATACTAAGCCTTATTCCTAAACATTAACCTTTATTCTAAATGGGCAGGCGACACATACAGCCGGGGACACATAGAGACAGGGACATTGAGAGGGGGGAAGGGGGGGGGGGGGGGGGAGGGGGGGGGGGGGGGAGGGAGGGGGCCGGGGACATATAGAGACGGGAAACGCATAGAGACTCGGGACACCATTCTTGAAAATAACCACACGCGCGCGTGCGGCGCGCTCATGCACCGAGAGAGAGAGAGAGAGAGAGAGAGAGCAGAAGAGAGAGACAGAGAGACGAGAAACAGAGAGAAACAGAGAGAGAGAAGAAGGAGAGAACGAGAGGAGAGAGAGAGATGGAGAACGATCGACGATGAGAGAGAGAGAGAGAGAGGTAAAGCGGAAGCATAAAAACATAATTTTCCTTAAATAAAGAGGTTAAATTTAGAGGAAGGGAAACAAACAATCAAACAGTGACATCAACAATATCGCCAAGCTGACACAGGTTATGGAAACTTATAACCAGGCTAGTTGACGATAGATGTGGGCAAACGTGGGTTGAAACTTTCGTTGCATAATAATATTCTTCTTTTCTTCTTCTGCTGTGGTGGTGGACCAGTTTCTTTTATAGAGTAAATGGGCTCATTTCTATTTCACTTCTTTTTTTTTTGTGGGAGAGGGGGAGGCCGGGGTGTGGCGATTTACGGAACCCAGGTAACAC
>CM065706.1:15791924-15799424 GCA_017654935.2 Phymorhynchus buccinoides
CTTGAAGTACTCCCGAGATATCATGGGAGACACTTATCCCCCCTCAGAGAGCTGGATTATACACTATCCACCTACTCCCGTACTACCCCCGACCTCTCTGCCTCTCTCTCTCTTCTCGATCTCTCTCTATCAAATCCTGTGAGCCGTTATCAAACCACACCACATTACTCAAACCGAGACTTGCTTCCACCTCCCCAGTGTCGCCTTCAAAGGACAGGTACAGAATCCAAAACCACAGTGCTCAATGACAAGGACCAAGACAAGGCAATCTGGAGGCTGATTGATAGATAGGGTTGTGGAGTTGTGGGTTAGTGGGGGGGGGGTGGCGACGGAGACGAGAGAGACACAGAGAGTAACGGATTAATTTAACTTTCTTGCCCCTTGTTCCCATGATCGCCACCACCTGATAATGGTTCACAGGCTTGTACTGGTATATAGGAAAACGCAGTCCTACCCAACAGAGAGAAATCCTTCATAAAAACAACTAAACCGATAGGAACAGTATCATTTGCTTCGTCGCTGATAAGAAGAGTAATGTTCTTCCTTGGACGTTGTGTGTGTGTTGTGTTTGGTGTGTTGTGTGTGTGTGTGTGTTGTTTGTGCATGCGTGTTGTTTGCGCGTGTGTGTTGCGTGCGTTGCGTGCGTGAGAGAGAGAAACGACAGAGACTGAAACAGAGAGAGAGAGAGAGAGAGAGAGAAGAGCAGAGCGAGATAGCGAGAGATAGCGATCGAGTAGGATCGATAGAGAGAGACAGCAGGATAGACAGATAGCGAGAGAGATAGCTAGTTTCGAGATCGAGAGGAGAGAGAGAGGGTGGCAGACGGACAGACAGACAGGCAGGCAAATAGACAGAGACAAAGCCACAGAATCATTCTGCTGGGTGGAATGGTCTCGCCTTTCTCTTGTGGCTGATATCTCATCATGTCCCCCCTCTACTCGGTCCACTTACTGTGCTATCTGCACTGCGAAGCCTTGATGGGCTATTGGATGTACGGAACCCACGTGGACTTAGAATGTTCACATAATATACTAGACATGCGCCGATCCGTACTACGCGGTGCGCACTGTTTCTCCACCTTAATATATGTAGTTGTAATTCTTCTTCTTCTTCACCCGTTGATTATCCACAATCATCAGTTTGATTTTTATCACCCGCGGAGTTTACGGAGCGAAAGTGATATTGTTTTTGTTTGTGTTTTTGTGGGTGTGTGTTTGTGTGTGTGGGTTGGTGGTGTGTGTGTGTGGTGTGTGTGTGGTGTGTTTGTGTGTGTGTGTGGGTGATGGGTGTTTGTTAACAGCATATCACACCATGAAGGAATAAAGGATAGGAAGATGAAACTTGATGTGCATGTATGCTAGGCACTGTAGATTTGCCTTTTGGTATCAAGGTCAATGTCAAGGTCATGACCTTGACGTATGACCTTGAAAACGTGATAATCTATTTTTAGCCATATCTCAGGCACCAGTCGACATATGATCTTGAAACTTGGTATGAAGGTGGTTTGGCTTATACTCGTTCCGAATTTTGTTGACCAATCAAGGTCAAAGTCAAGGTCAAGGAGATGGATGGACCCTGAAAATCGGGGGATCAGACAAAATGGGGTTGCCCAAGATAACAGAATATCACCATGAAGGAAATAAAGATAGGAAGATGAAACTTGAAGGGCATGTAGGCTAGGAACTGTAGATGTGCCTTTTGGTGTCAAGGTCAAGGTCAAGGTCATGACCTTGACGTATGACCTTGAAAACTGAAAAACATTTTTTAGCCATATCTCAGGCACCAGTCGACATAGGATGTTGAAACTTGGTATGAAGGTGGTTTGGCTTTATGCTCCTTCCGAATATTGTTGACCAAGCATAATCAAGGTCAAGGTCAAGGAGATCGCTGGACCCTGAAAATCGGGGGGTCGGAAAAAATGGAGTTCCCAAGATTAAATCAGGTGGGAATGTTGGCTGGGCTCCGCGGGTGATTCTCGATTGCTCGAATGCTGCATTCGAAAACTGTTCAATCTAGTTTGATACTATAATTATGCTGTCGAGATCCGAAGTCGGGCATCAAAAGGAGACAAACAAATAAAACGAAAACCTACTCTACAAAGATGACCCAGCCAGTCGGGTCTCGTTGATCGAGCACCCGACGTGATGCTGAGTCGGTAGGAACACCTATAAACACGGGGGGGGGGGGGGGGGGAGTGAGGGGGGGGGAGGGGATTGCATCTTGATGGAGGACTAGAACGAGCCGGCTGAAGAGATACGTGAGGTTAGGGTGTCATTTTCTTACATCAGATTAACAGCTTTGTGGTGCAATCGGCAATCTTGTACTTTGGCCATCCCCTCGTGTGTACTACGACCCTCTTCTTTCAGTGTTATGACAATAATCCAATAACGCGACCCCTTTCCCAAGAACGGCAGACTGTTGATTCTCAGTGAAAATTTGAGGGGTGTGTGCATAAAGTACAATATACCTGTTTCCCCACTTAGATGTGTTAGTTGTGATTGATGTCAGATACATGTTCCTATTATCAGTTTAACAACTAAAATTAGATTAGAATGTGTCACTTTTTCTTAACTGCTCAACTTAAAGGGCCACCCTGACGGATGTTTTTTGTAAGAAAACACCGTCCAGATACCAGGGAAACCACCCTTACAGAAATCGCAACAATCACTTTTTGCTCTGGTTTTCGTGGAATCAAAACCGTCAAATCGGCGATTACTCCTTGGCGGCGGTCTTGCTGAAAGTCAAATTCTTTCACGTAAAGAGAAAGGCAGTGTGTCGTCTGCCTTCTAATGGCTTCGCCCTGCGGTTTTAGAACAAAAATCGTTGCACGAAATTTTTCGAAATGCAAGCCTTTTTTTCTTTTTTAAAAAATGGTGTTAACATATTTATCTAAAGGACGTTTTTCGCTCCAACAAAGGAAACAGTTCCAATTTTTTTTTTTACTACAAAAAAAGAAAAACGCCTTCAGCCACTATGAATGAACTTCAACCACCCCATTCCCCAAAATGGCTACTCTCCTCCGGCCATCTCACCAAGGAAGAATCGCCGTTTTTTGACGGTTGAATTTATAGGAAACCAGAGCAAAGGAGTGTTCAGATCCTTGGGAGAAGGCAGTCCGTCCCCCCGGTGATCTCGAACGTGTTCTGCCAAACATCACCGTCATGGTGCATCCTTTAAAGAGGAGATTATACAAGAAGAAGAGAAGGAGGGTCGCCTTTATAAGGAAACAACAATCGTGCGATGAAAGAGAACCCTAACAGTTGGTTACATCAAATAAAAATGCGTATTTTATGTGAACGATTCAAATTTCGGAAATTGAAAAAATTGAAAGTATACGTGTATAATGCTTTTCCTCCAAAATTCCAAACACAAATTTCTTTAAAACAATTACCGGTTTTTAAAGCAAGCATGATACCTGTGTAAGAGCAGATTCCATTCGTTTTATAGAGTCATTAATAATCGATGCTCGTTGAAGAAAATGAAGCAAAATTCAATCAATTGGATCTTTCACTGATTTTGGTACCGGCTTGTGAAACATTTGTCTTGTTCCAAAAAAGGTTCGTCGTATTGAGCGTCATGGAGTGTGAACATATTACAACATGGTGGGTATTTTGTCGAGTGAGATGTTTAGTAAGCATTCTATGTTAGGAAAACCCTTTTCAACTCTTCCTTTTTGTGCTTGTTATCTTGCCGCTGCTATCTATTTTCAATGATAGGGGAAGACGGAGGTAAAAAGCGCATGGGCGGGTAAGAAGCCCACCCCAATTCTATGGAAAATAAGCAAATTTCAGTCTCATTTTTGCCCATGAGACGAGCGTTTAATGGTCTAGCCATTCGTTCATGGGCAAAATTTGACTGAAATTTTCCTTTATTTCATGAGATAATTGGGGTGGGCGTCTTACCCGCCCATGCGCTTTTTACCCCGTCTTTCCCCTACTGCAAAACCACTAGCGGATATAGCCCCGCCTGTTTTGATCCAGAATCTATATATTAAGCCTGTGTTTGTCTTGTTCTACTGTACAGAACTTAGGGTATCGCCTTCTTTCAAGGAAAATCTCAAAGACATTTGTCGAGGACCCTAACTTGTAACTCTACAATCCGAACGGTAACTCACTGCCCCCCTGTCAGCCATATTTCAGAAGCAGTTTTGATCTGCGGGCTAAACGAGGTTTCGTGACGTTGGGTATTGCCTCTGAACCCTTTGTCACCATGAGTACGTCCGCTCAGGTGTCTGCTTTTCTGTTTTTGAAGGTGAAGGTTGACACTCGATGATGGTGACTCTCGTGGCTATCTCACGCTGAGGGAAAAGGGCACGGTGAATTTTTAAAGAGCAGTGATAAAGGGAGGCCTTATACGGCTAGCCCTCATTGCCAGGAAATTATGACAAATCGGGTGGAGACCAAAGAGGGAATTCAAGTGGAGGTGGTCGGGTGGAGTCAGATTTTTTTTTTTTTCTTTGATGCTGGAAATGCCACCATGATCGTAATGATGTTGACTTCTTCAAGTAAGTAGCTTTGATAAGAAATATCGAAAGAAGATTGTTTCTTAAAAGTTCAAATACAAACTTTCGGAAATTGTCTCTTCTTCTAATTGTTGGTGTTTAAAATTAATTAACCTTCGAAGTTACAAGCAACTCTTAATATAAAGTTGTCCCTAAACAGGGTTCTATTATTGAAAATTAACCCTTTCACCGCCACCATATTTCAACAACAAACATTGTGCATTAACTTCTCTTTACCTGGGTAAGAGAACAAATCCATCTGCAGTATTGGGGATTCTCCTGTGACAGATATAAAATAAGTCTATCCTTACGTCCCAAAACTCCTAAACAATAGGGGTCTTTGGATAATAGACCCCAATTTGATGCCTTTTTAAGTGACATAGGTTGCGAAAATCACTTGTGTGGGCCTATATAAAATGCGACTTTGGCGTGTGTGAAAGGGTTAATCTCTAAATTAGTTTCTAACCGTGATATAAAACACATTTTAGCAGATTTACGTCATTTTATGTAGGCCTACATGATTTGGAGTGTGTGTGTTTTTCTGTATAGCTTAGTTGTTACAAAATGCAGTCCACCATATTACACATAATAAACGGTTATACCACAAGATAGGACACAGGTGAAGCCTACTTTAAGTTTATTCTCCTACCCCAGTATCATACCTACAATACCGCCCTATTCTTATTCCTCGGTGTTACTATTACTACTTCTAAACATGTGTACTAGCTACTACCTACTACTACTACTACTACGAATAAAAACTACTAATACTACTACTACTACAAAAACTACTGGCTACTAATACTACTACACCCCACCTACTATACGGCACCACTACTACTACTATTATACTACTACTCACTACTACTACTACTACTACTACTACTACACTACTTCTACTACTACTACTACTACTACTACTACTACTACTACTACTACTACTGCTATCTGCTGCTGACTACTGCTGCTACCACTGTACTGACTACTACTACTACTACTTACTACTCAAACTACTACTACTTCTGCTGACTGCTACTACTACTACTATACTACTACTTACTGACTACTACTACTTACTACTACTTACTGCTACTACTACTACCTGACTACTACAAACTATAACTACTGCTGCTGCCTGCAGCTGCTGCTACTATAACTGCCATTACTCATGCTACTAGTACTACTACTACACTACTACTACGACTACTACTACTACTTACTACTACTACTACTACTACTACTTACTTTAGACTACTTGCTACCTGCTACTTTTGCTTACTACTACTACTACTACTACTACTACTACTACTACTACTTTTACTACTACACTACTTAGACTACTGCTTCGCTGGCTGCTGCTGCTGCTGCTACTACTACTACTACTACTACTACTACTAACTACTACTACTACTACTACTACTACTACTACTACCTACTACTACTACTTACTACTACTACTACTTACTACTACTGCTTACTAACTACTACTACTACTGCTGCTGCTGCTAAGCTCCTGACTAACTACTACTACTACTACTACTACTACTACTACTACTACTACTACTTCTACTACTACTACTACTACTACTACTACTACTACTACTACTACTACTACTACTGACTACTTACTACTAATGCCTACTAATGCTACTACTACTGCTGAGCTACTACTACTACTACTAACTACTGCTGGCTCCTGACTGCTGCTGACTTGCTGCTACTACTACTACTACTAATGCAATTACTACTTTTACTGCTGCTGCTGCTACTACTGCTACTACTACTTGCTAACTACTTACTACTAACTGTACTACTGCTTGCTGCTGCTGCTGCTGCTACTACTACTACTTGTTGCTGCTGCTGCTACTGCTACTACTACTACTACTACTACTACTACTACTACTACTACTACTACTACTACTACTACTACTACTACGCTGCTGTAGCTACTATTACTGGCTGACTACTACTACTTACTACTAACTGCTGCTGACTACTACTGCTGTACTACTACTACTACTACTACTACTACTACTGCTACTATACTACACTGCTAACTGCTACTACTACTACTACTACTACTACTACACTAATACTACTACTACTACTACATACTGCTGCTACTGCTACTGCTGCTGCTGCTGCTAACGCTGCTACTGCTACTGCTCCTGCTCGCTACTACGACTTACTACTACTACTACTACTACTACTACTACTACTACTACTACCTACTACTATGACTACTACTACTGACTACTGCTGCTACTACTACTACTACTATTACTACTACTACTGCTACTACTACCTACTACTACTACTACTACTGACTAACTACTACTTACTACTTTACTTACTACTACTACTACTACTACTACTAACTACTCTACTACTAACTACTACTACTACTACTACTACTACTACTTTACTACTGCTGCTGCTACTATACTGCTGTAGCTTACTACTACTACTAACTACTACTAACTACTACTCACTACTACTACTACTAACTTACTACTAACTACTCTACTGCTGCTGCTTGCTGTAAAGCTACTGCTACTACTGCTGCTGGTTGCTACTGCTGCTACTTTGCTGCTACTACTGACTGCTAAAGCTGCTAGCGTAGCTACTGCTGCTGCTACTAATACTGCTACTACTACTAAACTACTACTACTATGGCAAAACTGCTGACTGCTGCTTGCATGCTTTACTGCTAGATGCTGCTGCTTGCTGCTTCTGCTACTACTTCAAGCTGACTTTAACTACTACTACTGCTGCTGCTGCTGCTGCACACTGCTGCTGCTTGCTGCGCTACTACTACTACTACTACTACTACTTACTACTACTACTGCCTACTACTAACTACTTACTTAACTGCTTCCTGCTGGTACAACTACTTACTGCTGCTGCTGCTGCTGCTGACTGCTGCTGCTGCTGCTGCTGCTAACTACTATACTACTACTACTACTTTAACTACTACTAACTACTACTTACTGCTGCTG
>CM065706.1:15809424-15814424 GCA_017654935.2 Phymorhynchus buccinoides
CTGACTTATTGGCCCATTCTCCTGCCTTTTTTTTTATTGCAAAAAATCTTGCAAACAATGTTTCTCCTTTGGCGGCTCTATGCAGCGGGGACACCAGTGAAAACTGAAAACCGGACACATACGTACCTTACCCACTATGGCCATATGGCCCGGGAACGCAGAAGAAGAAGAACCCACACACTGAAGGTGGAAAAAGCTTCTCTTTAACACTCTAAGACCTAACGACCAAAGTGGTGTGGCGTTCTCGAAATGGATTTGTTCTCTCAACATGTCTGCGCATGTGCAATTTAAAAAAAAAAAGGATTTGATGGTTTCAGGTTAGGGTTAGGGTTAGGGTTAGAAATAGGGTTAGGGATAGGCTTAGGGTCAATTTAGTGTCGAATACACAAAAGATAAAATTTGATGGTAAGCATACATCATGATCGATTTCGCACATGCGCAGGCATTCCCCATAGCTCCTTCGAAGTTTCAACCGGGGTCTTTACCGGTATTGCAGTGCCTCCAGGATAAAGCCGCTATCGTATAAATCGTATATCGTATTTATTCATATACATGTCCCACCCCTAGTAGTAGTAAATCTGTTTAACGTCCTCCGGTCTGGAACAGACACATATGGGACATTAGTATATGTAAAGATGGTGGGAACGATCCTGGAGGCAATGCCTGGAGGCAGTGCAACACCAGTAAAGTCCCGAATGTTTTAACAATACAGATACCCTTACCTGTACCAGGTCGGAGAACGTTCAACTTTTCCTTCCATCTTTACCCATACGCAGTTACGTAGCACTGTGACACAGTCTCCATGTGTCCCCATCTCTATGTTATTTCGTCTCTATGTGTCCCCGTCTCTATGTGTCCCCGTCTCTATGTGTCCCCGTCTCTATGTGTCCCCGTCTCTATGTGTCCCCGTCTCTATGTGTCCCCAATTTCGTCTCTATGTGTCCCCGTCTCTATGTTATTTCGTCTGTATGTGTCCCTATCTCTATATGTCCCCGTCTCTATGTGTCCCCATCTCTATGTGTCCCCAATTTCGTCTCTATGTGTCCCCATCTCTATGTGTCCCCGTCTCTCTATGTGTCCCGTCTCTATGTGTCCCCTGTCTCTATTATGTCCCTGTCTCTATGTGTCCCCATCTCTCAATGTGCCCCCGTCTCTATGTGTCCCCGTCTCTATGTGTCCCCATCTCTATGTTATTTCGTCTCTATGTGTTCCTGTCTCTATATGTCCCTGTCTCTATGTGTCCCCATCTTTATTTCGTCTCTATATGTCCCTGTCTCTATGTGTCCCCATCTCTATATTATTTCGTCTCTCTGTGTCCCCTCTCTATATGTCCCCCTGTCTCTATGTGTCCCTGTCTCTATGTGTCCCTGTCTCTATGTGTCCCCTGTCTCTATGTGTCCCCATCTCTATGTTACTTCGTCTCTATGTGTCCCCTCTCTATGTGTCCCTATCTCTATGTTATTTCGTCTCTATGTGTCCCGTTTCTATGTGTCCTTGTCTCCATATGTCCCCAATTGTGACTGTGTGTACTGTCTCTGTGACACTATGTCCTTGTCTCTATATAATATATTCCTGTCTCTATGACCATGTCCCCGTCTCTATGTGTCCCTGTCTCTACATGTGTCCCCGTGTCTATGTGTCCCGTCTCTATGTGTCCCTGTCTCTCTATATATTACGTCCCCGTCTCTATGTGTCCTCTATTTTGTTTCTGTGTGTCCCGTTTCTATGTGTCCCTGTCTCTCTATGTCCCCATTTTTGTCTATAATGTGTACTTTCTGTGTCTTTGTCTCTATGACTGTGTCCCCGTCTCTATGTGTCCCCAAATTGTCTCTACCATGTCCCCGTCTCTATGTGTCTCCATCTCTATATGTACCCGTCTGTTTATCATGTCCTAATCCTAACCCGGCACCCATACTAACCCTATTCCTAACATTAACCTTTATTCTAAATGCGCAGGGACACATACAGCCGGGGACACATAGAGACAGGGACATTGAGAGGCGGGGACATATAGAGACGGGAACGCATAGAGACTGGGACACATTCTTGAAAATAACACACGCGCGCGTGCGCGCGCTCATGCACAGAGAGAGAGAGAGAGAGAGAGAGAGACCGAGAGAGAGAGAGAGAGAGAGAGAGAGAGAGAGAGAGAGAGAGAGAGAGAGAGCGAGAGAGAGAGTAAAGCGGAAGCATAAAACATAATTTTCCTTAAATAAGAGGTTAAATTTAGAGGAAGGGAAACAACCATCAACAGTGACATCAACAATATCGCCAAGCTGACACAGGGTTATGGAACTTATAACCAGGCTAGTTTGACGATTAGATGGCAACACGGTGTGAACCTTTTCGTGCATAATAATCTTCTTCTTCTTTCTTCTTCTTCTGTCGGTGGTGGCCAGTTTCTTTTTATAGAAGTAAATGTGTCCCATTCTATTTCACTTTTTTTTTTGTGGGGGGGGGGGGGGGGGGGTTTACGGAACCCAGGTAACACCCACACCCCCCACACCACCCCACCCCACCCACCCCACCCACCCACTGGATCCGGCCGCACTTTGTGTTATTTGAGAGCCGGAATTACCCTGATTCCCAGTGATAACATAAAACAGGCCCTAATGTCCTTGCACGTGAAGTCTGAATCACCATGTTAAAACTTGGGTCCTAACTACTGATTGAATTTCATGAACTGAAAAAACACAAACGGATCATTACTGTCCATTGAACAGGCCATTGCCAGTAGGCTACTTTTCATCCTACCGATAGGACACGTCGATAGTTTCTATGGACTATGTTGCCATGGAAACAGAAACACGGAGGAAGTGTCAACATTTTACAAGGGAATATTTGCTCTTTTGAGTACACCAATGTTCTCACTCAGGTTTGAATTTTTTTTTAACATTTCTTCAAATACAGATATCAATAGACCATTCCTTGCATGATATACAATTACAAACTGACCAAAGCAACATACAAATCAAAATAGTTGCAAAATCCAAAAATTACTTAATCGAAGCGTTCATGTACTAACTAATCGTTAGTTTTGTTTAACCCAGTTTTCCTTTACTGTGATTAGGGTGTCAAGCTAGAATTACTCATCTGATTGCATCTAGGATTCCCATACGTGCTTCCGGGTCGAGGGACGTAAAACATCCAAAATACTACTGATTGCATCTAGACAAGACTAAGCCTTAAACTGACTCTGAGTTCTGATTTTCAGTTATTCCTATAACTGAGTATAACACAATGATATAAGCACAAGAGAGAGCCTAAACTACCATAAATTATCAATGTAATGCGGATGAAACATGCTGCATAATCTTCAACCTGTTGAAGTGGCTGCCTACCGGAGGAAAGGCTGCACACAGTTTGCAGCTTACAAGTATAGCGTAAGGGAGGTAAGATGTATTTTTCAAATAATACAATATTTTACTATCTTTCATTGTAGTATTGTTTTTTATGTCAGTTGGGTTTTTTAATTATGCAAAATGTCATAAAATCAAATTTGGATAACCTATTGTGCACAGTCTCATGGAACTTACCTTTAAATTCAACACTTTAAGATTTGATATGTACCACTAAAGCGTTTCCTGACTTGAAAAACATTTTTGAGTGTTCGTTCATTCCTCGGCACTCCGGTAGGGTATCCCCCACCCAAAGATTAGAGCATAACCTTCAGAGGTTAATGCTTCATTGGTACAGGATATATCTGAAACGCTGATTTCGAAATTTCGCCATTCGTTTACAACTCGACAAAATCTTTACGATATGCGTGACAATTTACGTCCACCGTCCCACCGTCCAATTTTGCGTGGTTACTCATTTTGAATGTTGTATCTATTCTAACCGATAATTAACATACGTAGCTGTTGTAAACCCTAAAAGAAATCCCAATAATAAAAACAATACTATTAATTAATTGATGAAGTTTGTGTGATCTGCATGAAAAGCTCTATCTAAATCTTAGCAACTGCCTGAACACAGTCACATACCATAAAACTGTAAATAACGCAGACACATGTGCCTAAAAACTATTGTCAATATTCCATTATTTTCACATCAACATGTGTGAGTTTATCATGCATGTATTTTAAGATAATACATTTTTAATAGGCCGATTTATCATTTTTAATTTAGATTAATATATTTATGACAAATCAACGGGACGAATTTCTATTACATGAATCCAAGCATCAATGCAATTTCGTCCAATATCTCACAGCTGTAGGGCTTACAGGTGCCACAGTGACCCTCTTGATAAAATTTACTCAGTGGAGGCTTTATCTTTTGTTTTCTCGTCACACTCAGAGATTATCTTAATAAATAGAAGAAAACAAACACTTCTATTCACTATTTCAAACTACAAATCATACCGCTGTGTTTTGCTCTTTGTCTTTTGGAACGAAATTGCTTTGTTGAATATGGACAAAATTGCCGTGGTCGACGTATCTTGGTATCTAGTGGAACCTCCTTTATATGACCTTCCATTATAAGACTCCCTCCCGTATAAAATCGACCTACTTCTCTGAGATGTCCTTTGTAAGTATTAAAATCACCTCCCTTTATAAAAACCCTCGCCTTTAAGACCTCATGTTTGGATGCTTTTTGAAGGTCTTATAAGGGAGACTCCACTGTAGTTACATGATCCTTCACTAAAGCTACTGTCTACACGATTCTTCACTATTTCTTCACTATTTCTACTGACTTTTGTCTTACATTATTATAGTAGAAATAGTGAAGGATCATGTAGACAGTAGCTTTAGTGAAGGATCACATGATCCGCCATTATTTCTACTATGATAATGTAAGATAAAAAATATTAGAAATAGTGAAGGATTACAAGATAGTAGCTTTAGTGAAGGACCACAGACGTATGACTTGTTTGCAGTAATTTCCTGATGAATATTCACGAGAAAACCGGAACCGGGTTTGTTACACCGCTTTCTGATTGGTCGATTCTATTTATGGATTGAAAATATGGCTCACTGATGCTGCATAGTTTCTTC
>CM065706.1:15819424-15821924 GCA_017654935.2 Phymorhynchus buccinoides
TCCTCAGAACGTTCGACTTCTACAGGTGCCCCCCAAGGAACAGTTTTGTCCCCAGTTCTTTTTACATTGTACACAAACGACTGTAGAGGCACTGAAGAAACACCTGTCATTAAATACTCAGATGATTCTGCCATCGAAGATTTGTCAAACTCTGATTCTGTGTACTTCAGTGAAGTCAAAAGGTTTTGTTCATGGTGCAAAGATAATTATCTGGATTTAAATGTTGTTAAAACAAAAGAACTGCTTGTAGATTTTCGTAGAAACCCAGTGCCAGTGCCACATTTGGAAATTGATGGTGAAACGGTTGAAAGAATTGATGAGTACAAATACCTAGGCACAGTTTTAGACAAGAAACTTACTTTTGATAAACACATTGAGCATATACATAAGAAGAGTCAGTCCAGGATCTTTTGTTTACAGAGGCTAAGGAATATTGGTGTCTGTTCAGATATTCTTCAAACCTACTACCGATGTTGCATTGAATCTGTTCTTACTGTGTCATTTATCTGTTGGCATGGAAGCTTGAGTGTAAAAAGTAAGCGCGTGTTGAGTGATATGGTGAATGTGTGCAGTAAGGTTGTGGGTGCAAGGCAGAGTGGTATGCAAGAGTTGTATGACAGACAAGTAGTCAAGAAAGCCAGGAAAATTCTTAATGATAACAGTCATGTTCTGGCAAAATACTATGAAGTATTACCATCGGGCCGTCGATACAGAACTCTAAAACTGAAAATAAGAGCACAGAAAACTTTCTTACCAAGATCAATTCATCTGTTGAACTCTTAATGCACTGCATTGAGTGATTGTTTTGCTGAGCAGCCTGTCCATCTCCTTGGGATTGAAATTTGTATTCGTATTCGTCCAGTTTGTTTAACTACAATATTGCAGTGTTATTAGTTACTTATTAGTTTATATTCTTTAATTGTTGATAAATTTGTTGTGGTTTTTGTTGTTGTTGATAAATGTGTTTATTGTTGCTGTTTTTCTTATGTGCACCTGGCTGCAATTTCTCAGTTATGAGATAATAAAGATGATTTTGATTTGATTTGATTTGAACACACACCAATTATAGTAGTGAATGGATGACAGATTCTTGATCAGCATCACTGGCGAGGCACATTATGACAGTTCAGACTTCCAGCGCAAACCTCTGCATGCTGATAGGTACTAAGGATATATAGGCCAAGTTCGAGAAAGAAGGTCGTAGGTCAAAGGTCAAGGTCACTGGAGCCAAAAATGCTGCCGAACATTATTACCACAATAGCTCGTTTGAACGGAGGGACATAGGAGGCTCAAATGTTGCATGCGGATAGGTACTCAGGATAGCTAGGCCAAGTTCAAATATGGTTATAGGTCAAAGGTCAAGGTCACTTGAGACGAAAATGCTGCTGAGCACCTAACGTTTGAACGGAAGGACCTAGGGTGCTCAAATTTTGCATGTGGATATCTAGGCCAAGTTCAAATACGAAGGTATTTGAACCCGAAGGTCAAGGTTACTGGAGCTGAAAATGCTGCCGAGCATCTGGCAAGGTAACGTTTGAACGGAGGAACCTAGGACGCTCAAATTTTGCATGGGGATAGGTACTAATGATATCTAGGCCAAGTTTCGAAAATGAGTCATAGGTTAAGGTCACTGGAAACGAAAATGCTGCCGAGTGCCTGGCACGATAACCTTTGAACTGAGGAATGTAGGACCCTCAAATTTGCATGCAGATAGGTATTTCAGATATCTAGGCCAGGTTTGGAAAAAGCTGCCTCTCCACTGGTGATCTAGCGTTCTAACGCTCGGGTTGTACATAATTATTAGACCTATTAACCAAGTTCAAAACTTGGCCTCCGCATAAATTACTTCGGATAGGGACCTATCCATCAGAGGATAGGTACATTAAAGCATAGTCTGACGCTATTTTGTGGAACGTGTGACCTGTTTGGATGTTAGGTACCCTTAAAGGAGTGATTAGAAAATAAACTAATAAATTTAATATGTTTTAAGAATCTCTGTATGTTAACATTTCCCAACTTTTCAAAAGCACGTAATAAAAATATAAATTGTTATTTGTCACGTGTAAGAAAAATCATAACATTACGCTTATTTCTTTTGGGGGCAATTTGACTTTTTATTTGTTTTCATTTAAGTAAATAAATTGCTTCCCCTGTCTGAAAAACACCAGTCATTGAGATTTCGTTATCCCACGGATCCTATGTAGTGTCCATGGTTATCCCTAGTTTGCAACTTTCGGTTTCATTACTGTTTTAGGCCTTCTTCTTGGCGGTGCGTGACCACAATCAAGACTTTGTGGCTATATTCACATTTTATGCCCGTCAACCCGGTCAAGAACGATAATCTGTTGACTGAAAAAGCAATCGCTATGTTCTTTTCTGTTACAAATTATCGTTCTTGACGCCAGCAGACGGGCATAACTGTGAATATAGCCGACTTTGTGTTGTTGTTGGTGGTGGTTTTTTTGCTACTAGGCCTTGTTGAAAGATAATAACCAATATC
>CM065706.1:15826924-15840558 GCA_017654935.2 Phymorhynchus buccinoides
GAAACCTATGGGCCGCAATCTTGCACTTTCTGATACCCATCCTTTCCAGGTGTTGGAAGGAGAGTGATGTTGTCTTGATCACCTTTTATGTTTTACTGATCTCAGTTTGTTAACTGAAAATCAGATTATGTATTAACTACATGTAGTGCTATTGTACAGGGGAAGCCTTCTAGCCAGTTGGGATTCACTAAATCCCTGCCGACTGAAGCCCCTTGTCTCTAAGCCATCGAGATCTACATCCACCTTCTCCTGTGAATATCAGCAGGGCATCGTGGGCCGGACAATTATCCCGGACTCCACCAAGCACCAAGACGGGTCCGTCGCCAAGACAACCGGCACCCAGAAATCCGTGGGGAGACCACGCTTGAACCGTGCCATCCAGCGAAGCCGTAACCGGAACGACTGGGAGCTACTCTCACTTGAAGAGCAAGCCCAGAACTTGAAACAGCTAACTCTACCTGACTGCGCCAATCATTTGAAATTTCCTACGGACACCGAATATAATTAGTAACCCTTCAGGCATGGTGCGAACCTTATAGAAAGACAAAAGTCCTGTGAATCCTTTCGGATTTCATTGTGTTTCATTCATATTTTTGTTTTGGCGCCATTGAGCGGCTTTATAATTATTGCTGCATAATCTCATGCAGAATTTTGAGAGTAAATAAAATAAAAGTGTACAAAATAATTCTGAACCCTTTGGTCAGACTGATGAGAGTGGGAGTCTTGTAATTTCATGTAAAACCCTACTACTCTCTGTCTGCCATTTAGAGCAATTCAAACACTTGTATTTCTTACAACCATCTGACGAGCCAGAACCCTGGCACAAATATAAATTTATTAGATGAAAAGGGGCCGGAAAAGTTGCTCATCTCCCAAACCCTAGAGAAGGGGGCTAAAGGCAAATTGTACTAAAGGTCTTACCTAGGGACTTAGCCTTTTAACCCATTACATCGTCACATCTAATTGGGGGCTCGTCCGGGATATTTTTTTTTCATAAAGTCTAACAAATTTCAATTCAAACGGTAGTTCCTTTTCAAAAACTTATCTTGTGTCCACTTGGAAAGTTATTGTGATTTGGTTCACTTTGTTTTGATTTGATTTGTTTGAATGCTATTTATGACTTTATTTTGATGTGCATGCTATTTCTGTTTATGCTGAAATAGTTAAGTGTGTGTTTGATACATTCAACTCAGCAGCTTTGTTTTTATTTTGAATAGTTGTATTTACAACCATGGCTGAGTGAGATTGTTAAACTTAGGCGGTTGAGCTTAAAGAATGGGGAGAGTCTCTAGGAATGTCAGGCCAAGAGCAAATTTAGCAAATTTTGTCATATCTGAATATGACAACGGAAAAAAGCTCGCGAGGCTCAAGAGCGCAGATAAAGATCGAGAGGCTCAAGAGGCTGATAAAGCTCGTGAAGAAGAGGACGCTGAGAAAGATAAGCAGAGAGCTCATGATGCTGCCGAGCAAGAGCAAATCCGTACTCATGAGTTAAGGCAGAGACAACTAGTGCAGGATGCCAAAAATAAAGAACTCGAACTTGAGGCCATTGAGCGAGAAAAGGCGCGAGACCATGAACTAGCTATGAAGCAGCTTGAAAACTCAGCAGACTCTGAGACTGCTGCCCACTCAAAATTTTCCCCCTCCCATTCATCCCTCAGCCATGACCTTCACATTGGAGGCATTCAATCAAGGCAACAGAATCTATCGATGCATTCCTCAATAGATTTGAAAGACTGGCCCAGGAATTTGAGCTTGCTCCGGAAAAGTTCAACCTCAAGCTTGCCCAAAGTCTCAGGGGTGTGGCTTATGAGGTGTACAGCAAACTTCCGTCAAGCCAAATTACCGACTACCCAGCTTTGAAAGAAGCCCTGCTCAACAGATACCAGTTGACAGCGGACACCTACCGGAAAAAGTTCCGGTCAACCAGAAAAGGTAGGGGAGAGTCCTATGCCCAATTTTCAGATAGACTGGGGAACTATCTGACAAAATGGGTGTCCCTTTCTGCCAAATCAGAGTCCTATGAGGATTTACGGGAACAGATGGTTGGCGAACAACTGCGCGAAACCATGTCCCCAGAGTTACGCACCTTTACTGCCGAACAAGGTTTTGTGCCACCACAACTCTGGCTGACCTCATCAGCAGCTAAGTGACCGGTACACTCTAGCCCATGATGAACCTAGCGCCCCTAAAAGGCCAAAACTACAGCAAGTTGTTGGGTCCACTGGTTCACAGCAGAGCAGGTTTAACCCCAACTCCAAAAGTGGGTCAAACAGTTCTACCCATGAACGACAACCACTGGGACAACCCCTATGCTGCTCATACTGCAAGTCGAACACCCACAACCGGGATGACTGCAGGAAACTTGCTTACAAGCGGCAAAATGTTGCAACTATGCAAGTCGTCTCGACTTCGCAGAATTGCACAAACCCCTCCCCAGTACAGTGTCCAGGCACACCCTCAGTCGTTGGACAGGCGACTGTCAACAACAACATCCCTGTTCAGTGTCTCTATGACACTGGACTGTCATGCGACGCCATTGTCTGCGGATCCTTAGTCCCCGCGTCAGCATACACGGGAGACTTCATCTCTCTGCAAGGCCCTGATGCTGCAATCCCCCCATCCACTTTGCCAGTAGCCATAATCAATGTCGACACCAGATATATTAAGGGACCCATCAAGGCAGTGCTCATGGACAGTCCTGTCTATGACCTCATACTAGGATCACAGTATGTGTTTTTAGGGCACACCTCTCAACCTGCCATTGTTTCAGCAGCATTCCCTTCTCCCCAAACCACAAACCAACTCCCTCCCTCCTTCCCAAAGAGCAAATCTCCCTCAGCAGAAGAGAAGAAACCTCTCAACGCGGCAAACAAAAATTGCAGCGCGGAGCCAATCCAGATTATGTCCCAAGTCCACCCAAGTCCGCCACAACTTGGAAAATCCAGTCCAAGGAATGTCCGCCTACATACGACTAACCAAGACCACTCGCCACAGGTACCTCAGGTGAAAGGCAGCACTGTACCCGCAAACACCCACCGAAGGTACTATCGGGACAGGCCGCCGCACGTACAGCCGTCACCTACCCCTCCCTTTCAGCGAGTGGCAGTCGACTTGGTCGGGCCTCTACCTAAACGGAAGAAGAAATTCCGGTATATAGTCACCGTGGTCGACATATGTACCATGCAGTGCGATGCCACCCCAATCTCCTCACTTGATGCTAGCCAGATAGCCGCGGCACTCAAAGCCATTTTCGCCCGAATCGGCCTACCAAACCACATCATCAGCAATGATGAATCCAGGCTAAAGGGGAAACTCAGGCAAGAGGTGTTTGCTATTCTGCAATCAACCTTGGGACAACTCAACACAGGATTGCCGCACCAACCTCAGTCGGAATCCATTCCACTGATCTCTAACCCACCTGCTCCTTTGAACTCTGTGTTGCGACCAGACGTTCCACCATTCCAGCCGACCCAGTCTCCCCACTAATTTGTCCCTGTCACCCAAGTCGAAAGTGGAGTCGGCGTTCCACAGGAAGATTCCGGTACCAGAATCTTTTCTTCGGGGGGCCTCTGTGACGTAAGTGTCCCGCGCGACCCACTTTCTTTATTTCTTATCTACACCCCCCCCCCCCTTCTCCCCTCCCCAACCCCCCCACCCTCTCTCCTTTTCATTTCTCTGTCCGGCCGCCACGTTAATTGCCATCCACCATCTCAAAAGAAGCGCCGATTAAGGGATTGGTCCCTTTCAAGTTCGAATTGTCTCCCCAGTCGGCATGTACCACCTACCGAGGTTATCTCCCTTCACCCCCCCCCCCTTTCTACCGTCTCCATCACAAGAAAGTGACAACCACGGTTATCTCCCTTTGAAGATGGTTTTGCTGTTCTAATCACAAGGTTAGGAATGTCAGGAATGTGATAAGGATGGAATAGGCGCGTGATTGTTCAGTACATTTAGAACAGCAAATTGTGACGTGTGGACTGTAATACACCAATAGCAGGCTTTCATTGTTTGAAAGTGAAGGCTATAATTGGAGTGGTGAGAAAAAGTTGTCACACAAGATGCTGAAACGTAGCTAGAGCAACACTCACAACCAGTCATAATAAGCCCACTAGTAAGTATTATTGATGGCAGGTGATTGAGATCTGGTTTGTTTGACTCTAGTTTTGATCTAGATCCTATGTTCAATGATGAATAAGGAGTAGATAGATATGTTATAGAAAAGAAGTGGTAAACATTCTATTCTATTTATGTGCACTGATTATTTGTGTGTGTGTGTTTTTGACTTGAACACTTTTGGTACCAGAACCGGAGTTTATGCCTACTAACCCTTTTGTCTATTTTTAGTAGGAAACCTATGGGCCGCAATCTTGCACTATTTTTAGTAGGAAACCTATGGGCCGCAATCTTGCACTTTATGATACCATTCCTTTCCAGGTGTTGGATGGAGAGTGATGTTGTCTTGATCACCTTTTATGTTTTACTGATCTCAGTTTGTTAACTGAAATTCAGTTTATTTATTAACTACATGTAGTGCTATTGTACAAGGGAAGCCTTCAAGCCGGTTGGGATTCACTAATTCCCTGCCGACTGAAGCCCCTTGTCTCTAAGCCATAGAGATCTACATCCACCTTCTCCTGTGATTATCAGCAGGGCATCGTGGGCCGGAAGATCATCCCGGACTCCACCAAGCACCAAGACGGGTCCGTCGCCAAGACAACCTGCACCCAGAATCCGCGAGGAGACCACGCCTGAACCGTGCCATCCCGCGAAGCCGTAACCGGAACGACTGGGAGCTACTCTCACCTGACGAGCAAGCCCAGAACTTCAAACAGCTAAGTCCACCTGACTGCGCCAATCATTTGAACTTTCCTACGGACACCGAATATAATTAGTAACCCTTCCGGCATGGGGCGAACCTTATAGAAAGACAAAAGTCTTGTGAATCCTTTCGGATTTCATTGTGTTTTATCCATATTTTGTTTTGGCGCCATTGAGCTGCTTTATTATTATTGTTGCATAATCTTATGCAGATTTTGGGAGTAAATAAAATACAAGTGTCAAATAATCCTGAACCCTTGGTCAGACTGATGAGAGTGGGAGTCTTGTAATTTCATGTAAAACCCTACTACTCTCTGTCTGCCATTTAGAACAATTCAACCACTTGTATTTCTTACAACCATCTGACGAGCCAGAACCCGGGCACAAATATAAATTTATTAGATGAAAAGGGGCCGGGAAAAGTTGCTCATCTCCCATACCCTAGAGAAGTGGGCTAAAGGCAAATTTTCTAAAGTCTTCCCTAGGGACTTAGCCTTTTAACCCATTACCTCGTCACACTGTTCCCGTTTTGCCGCAACGATTTGCGCCGGTGTATTTTTCGCCCTGTTTCGTTTCGCCCTGTTCCAATTTTGTCCCGCCTCTCTCTAACATTCAACACAGTTCAATAGAGGTTATCGGCAATATTAACATTTATTGATTAAAAAAATATGGTTTCAAACTTATTGTTAAAAACATAAATCGAGGGGTATTTGCCTGGGGCTGTTGTCGTCAACTCACCGTCAGAGTGATGGGGACAAACCAGGGAACATCAGATCAGTGAATAAACGTCGCATATCTATTGAAAGAGGAGAGAAAGACTAAAACAGTTGTATGAAGTGTCGGAACCTGAACTGATGGGGTTAGTTTTTCAAGACGGAAATCTGACTCTCAAACTATGACTCTCAATATGAGGCATTTCCACCAAGCTGGTAAATGCTGCAGTCAAATAAAAGAGATTGTTGGCCTTTCAGGACCTTTTTTTGGACGCTAATCTCATCATCATCGGCATCATCTTTCGGGACCTTTCCCAACACCAGCTGTCACCAAAACCTTTTGTCCGAGAGAGTGGGGATGTATCCTGGCCAAAGCATAACGACCGCTACAAACAAATTCTAGCCCAACCACCCAAGCAGCTGCCCCTTCTTCTATGATCTGGCAGTCATGGTCAGACACTGCAGGCTGGCGGTGAGTGTTTGTGACGTCCTCTCGGTTACGAAGAACCATATGGGACAGTACTTTAAATAGAACAGGCTGGCACTAGCACCTTATAAATTATTATATAGTGTAGACCTTGAGCTGTATAGGCCTAACCTAGCTTCTACCCACGCACCCCCACCACCCTAGCCAAATAGAACTCCTCGTTCTGCTGGACATTATCGTGGTGGGGCTCAGGGAACAGGGGCATGGGAGTGGGGGATGGGGAAGGGGGGCTTCAGATCTGGGTTTTGAAGACCTCCACTGAGGCTGATGAAATTTCCTCAGGTGGAAGACTGTTCCATTCGCACACGGCTCTTGGGAAGAAAGAGAATTTCCTGTAGTTAGTGGTCTTGGTAGCAGGAAGCAGGTACGCTGCCGTGTGCGACTGTCTCATCTGTCTGGGTGGTGGGTGAGGGACTGGCCTATGCTGAGTATGCTCTCCATGGTGGTACTTGAAGAAGGTGGCCAACCTTGCCGTTCTTCGTCTGTCCTTCAGCAGAGGCCAGTGCAGATCCGTCAACATGTTGTCCACACTTGAGTTTGACGGTGGCGGTTGACGACCCATCGGGCTGCACGGCGTGGACCTTCTCCAACTTGCCGATGTTCTTGGCAGTGTACACACCCAGACAGGCGCTGCGTACTCAAGTGTGGGTCGTACTAAGGCCTTGTAGGCTGTCTCTTTCAAAGTGATGGAGCCGATTCCTTCGTAGGAATCCAAGGGCTTTGTTGGCCTTGCCGCGGTTTACTGTTGTTCATGTGGGTGTCCCACGACAGCTCTTGTTGGATGGTGACACCAAGGTATTTCACCTCTTTGACTGCCTGCAACTTCTGGCCGTGAAGATGATAGGAGCCAGGTTGTGAGGTTTTTTTTTCTGGTCGCCGGTGTGCAGGGTCTGACACTTTCCCGCTGGGTGGAACTCCATTTATGTTCCCACTCTGCCATGTTGTCAAGATCTTGCTGGAGCGCCTCTTGGTCTTTCTGAGATGCGACACTTCTGTAGCAGAGGGTATCATCTGCGAAGAGCCGAGATGTGGAGGACAGTTTTGTTTACAACTTACAAAGGCCTATAGCTTTCGCGTTAGTTCTTTCAGTTGGAGTGCCTTCTTTGTTTGTTTTTCCTTTAGCTTAGGTTTAATTTTTACTTAGAACTCTAACTCTAACCCAATCTTCGACCCATCTCCCAAATTGGGCTGTTTTTTTCTGTGGATCGCGCCGTGGCTGACGCCCTGCACCTATGTCAGCAGCCTCTACGTAAGAGCGCACTGCGTCAGTGTCCCTACGTCACAACGAGCCAAGAAAAGACAACCCCGCACACAAAAATGACAAATATCCCGGAAGTAAAAACGCAAGCCCTGACGACCTCACCTCAAACAAACATGGCGGCCAAGAGGGAGCTTGGGTAGCTGAGTAGAACTAGATGCCGCAATTTTCTTCTTTTCATTGTACATTGGCACTTCGGGCAGACTCGTTTCATATCAAGGGGTTCTTATTGATTTCTGTATCATGGTGGAAAGCAGCATGGGGTCACTTGTAACGGCTGTCTTTCTTTGCTTCATCGTTTGGCAAGGTAAGATAAACTTAGAATCAAAGAATGCTGTGAATTATCAATTAACCGGTTGAGTTAGTTTGGGTTATTCGTGGATCTTTTTCGGAGACGTGTACATATTTTCGACGTGCCAGGATTGGCAGAAAGAGATGTGTTGGGTAGGGGGTGGGGGCTGGATTTACAATAAGCTGGATGAGTTTTGTAAAAAAAACATTTTGGAGAATCTCAAAATGTATTTCACTATATAAAGCCTTATTTTAACAATAACAGTTCTCTTTACTTTATCTCAAGGGTTACAGGGAGTGTAGCATAGCATTCCACAGTAAAGATGCAGATAAACACCCCCTGTCACAGTCTTGGTTCATTGCGTTCTTTCCATCCTGCCTTTATCTTCTACTAATGTTTAAGGCTTTAATGTATATTTGTAATTGTGTAAGTGAATGAAAATTAAATATAGCAAATGCATAGAGGTTGTAAGTGCTCCATCTGCAGTAAGAAAGGCAAGACTGAAAAAATAGGAAAGAACCGAGAAATGGAGGAGGGGCTGTGGATCTGCATCTTTGCCTCATTCCACCCTTACCTTTCAAGAAATGTAATTCTCTCTCTCTCTCTCTCTCTCTCTCTCTCTCCTCTCTCTCTCTTCTCTTTCAAACGGATTACATCCACTTCGCCTACGCCGTTTCGCCTACTCTTTGATGTATGTAATCTGCCACTTCATTTGCATATAATAATATTCTCTCTCTCTCTCTCTCTCTCTCTCTCTCTCTCTCTCTCTCTCTCTCTCTCTCTCTTGTGTGTTTCTTTTCTTCTGTCACATGCACAGAGAGACTTACACTCAGACTGACACACACACACACACACACACACACACACACACACACACACACACACACACACAGAGATGGCAGAGGAGCAAGGCAAATACTTTAGATGCAATTGAATATGAAATTGTGCAGTGAAAGGAAACAGCTGCCCTTACGACTCAGAGCTAACAGCAAGCAGCATCAGCAGCCTCTACGTATTTAACCAAACTTTGGATGAGCCTTACGATCGCGTATTTGGCGGGTATGTGTGGGCTTCAGGTTTAGGAAGTGTGTATGTGTGTGCGTGTGTGTTTGTGTGCGCATGCGCGTGGTCGCAGTCAAAAAAGTCGCTCAGTCAAATAAATCGCCCGGCTACTATGAGAGTGTGTATTTGCGACAACCAGAAATTTCACTTTTTCTGTACTTGAACCATTTACCTAGCCCTAACCCTAACCCTATCCCTAACCCTAGAAAAAAGTGAAATTGTGGTTCATGCTCAATGTCGCAAAAATACACACTTATAATATAGTAGCGGGCGATTTATTTGACTGAGCGACTTTTTTGGCTGCGACAGCTTGCGACTGCGCGTGCGTGTGTGTGTGTGTGTGTGTGTGTGTGATGTTAATGTTGCTTGTGTTGTGTTTCATATAAATTCATGTCTACATAGCTTTGTGTGTGTGTGTGATAGTATAGATGTTGTTGCTTGTGTTGTGTTTCATGTCTACATACCTGTCTGTGTGTGCAGCCGGATGTGTATTTAAACATGAAGGTTGATTCATTATTTCATCAGCTTTATGCATATTATATACAGTACATGTTTGTGTCTGTATGCTCGAGTTTAAGTGGTCATGCACACATTTTGTTAATCATCATATAGTAAAAAGCCAACTGTCCGTCCGTCATGTGTGTGTGTGTGTGTGTGTGTCTGTCTGAAACACAAAACGGGCCTTATAACTCCGCCGTTTTTTTGACCGAATCGCTTCAAATTTGCTGTGAGCCCTAACGGGGTGATGGCAACGGCAACCGAGGTAGCCATGTCATTTGCGCGAAACGCGTATCCGCCGGACTCTCGGTGCCCGTATCTCCGGCATTTCTGGACCGATTGCCTTCAAATTTGGCAGGTACATGACCGGGGACAGTGACTATCTGTGTGCCAAACCGGAAGCGAAAAATCGGTTACGAAACATGCGCTATACGCCGCTTCACCTTTTCACGAATAACTCCGCCGTTTCTTAACCGAATCGCCTCAAATTTGCTGTCAGGCTTGCTATGGCCCGGGCAAAGCCTGGCAGCAAATTGGAAGAGAATCGGGAGAGCGCGTCACTCTCAGAGCAGCGCCAACGGGAAACGGGGCCTTATAAACTCCGCCGTTTCTTAACCGAATCGCTTCAAATTTGCTGTACTCAGCGTTACCAGTACTTGGCATTACCGTTACTAGGCGTTACCAGTACGGTGCATTGCCAGTACTAGGCGTTGCGCTAGTTCTAATGATAAGTTAAGACTTAATCTTAATTAGTCAAATGTTTTCTTAGATTTATTAATAGCTCTGTCCTCTTGTTTATTTGCCATGGTATATTTCGTTGGGTGGCTAGTTTTTTGTTTGTGTGTTTGTTTTATGTTAATTTTTCCATGATTGTATGTTTATATACTCTCTTTTTTACTGCAACATGTAGTTGAATGCTTGGAAAATCTTTTGTAATAAGACAAGTACTGCTGGTTTGGTTGTGTTTTTTTTATACACATATACACATACTATTATGCCTTTTTCTTTGTATGGAAACTGAAGTCCTTTATCTCTTAAAGTCAGACTCAGACTGAAGCTTCCAAGAAAGAGTGAAGTAATGATTGGGACATCGGTAATGAGTTAACATCGTTAGGCATAGGCTGCATACACATACACATGGATGTTCTGTACGGAAACCCATGCGCAATCAGTAAATAATTAAAGGAAAGAAGGGAAAAAATGTGTCCATGTTTACCCTAATCCGTATATTTGTTTCCTCTCTTTCTTTTATTTATTGATTATTTCTGCACGGAAAATCCGGATGTACTAAGTCTACTTATTATATATTTCCTAATTTTGATGTAAGTCGCTAAATGATTACGGCCATGTCCTATGTTGTTATAAATTGTTTTTTGTTTTTTTTGTCAGATTGAAGTTGTGTACCGTATTTGAAGACATGGATTTGATCTCTTTTGTTTTCATATAAATTACAGACGCACAGATGGTTTGGAATGCACGTGGCGCATAGAAGCTGCAGGGGATGACAAAAAAATCGTTCGTCTGAACTTCACCACTTTTCACATTTTGAACGACACGTCCACCCGGGATGGAGACTGCATTAAAATATATGACGGTGAGGCTTAAATGTGTTTAGTTTCTATTTATTTTATTGATCTTTCAATCTTCCTTCCTCTGTGTTCTTCCCTTTCTTCTTTCTTATTTTCCTTATCATTTCTTTCTTTTCTTTTCTTTTTGTTTGTTTCATTTCCATTTTTTCTTGTCCCCATTTTTCTTTTCTTTTTCTTCTTTTCTGTGATGATTCTTTTTTTTTATGACTGATGATGATGATGATGAGTCTGATGAAGATGATGCTGTGGGATCCATTACGGATTGAGACACCGTGATAGGGCTGTCCTCCACGCTCCCTGTCCTGGCACTTCAACCAGGCCCGGGAGGAACAGACACCTGCAGTGTTGGTCAGGAAATTAGAGCAACAGTCTCAATACACATCCGTCAAGTGGATGAAGCTCGACTGTGTGGCATTCAGTCTTCCCATTGAGCCCACAGCACACTCACTCTGGGTAGGAGTCGGTCTGGGGAAAACCCCCACAAAAAGACCCCTGATGGGATTCAAACCCAAGACCTCCCAGCCACTAGTCCACAACTCTAACCAATGAGCTACAGCGGCAAGGCGAACGTCTTAACCACTCTGCCACCTTCTTTCCCTAATGGATATTGAAGTTGCAAAAATTGGCTTGCATTAAAAGGAAGGCTGCTATGACTTTTTTGTTCGAAATATCCCAAGGCAATTGTTGAAAGTAGGATGCCAGAAAAGTGGATTATGTTCTGTTGTAGCCACACACCCTTAATTTCTCTCCTCTTTCGGCTTTTTCACTCTTGCCTTTCATAGCAAACATTAGGCAGTATTGTAATAATAAAAATAATATGCACAGTATCAACTTTTGAATTAATTTTTTATTTTTATCAATAATCATTGTCATTTGTGGTTACTCAGTTTTTACCTGAATTTCTTAGTGAATTTTATTCAGGGGTGGAAAAGACATGTGACAGCTTTTTAACTGGCTTTTGATTGTTCACAGAGTAAAGAAATCCCAAATGAAGGCAATCGTCGAAACGTCGGGGAAAAGAAAACCTTGCTTGTTTCTGTTTGTCATTTGAATGAATGTTGTGTCTTATCATTGTCACTAATAATTAATTGCATTACTTTTCTTTTTGTACTAAAAAAAAATAAATTACCATTTAGTAGAAAAGACGAAAAACAACCTATTACAGGATTTCCCGCTCGTCACGAGACTGTCACAGCACTGTCACACATCTTTGTGTCACTAGTCATGCACTGATTGGGGAAAATCCATTTGTAGCGACACGGCTGTTCCATGAACCTCCCCCTTTTTGTGTGATATTTTCGGATGCATATTTTGAATTGTTTAAAAGAATAAAAAATTAATTATAAGATATATAGAAAATGATAGTGGTTTAAGTGTTCAGTGTACAATAAGAAAGGCAAGACTGAAAAAGCTGAAAGAGACGAGAAATTAAACGAGGAGTGTGTGTGTTGGGGGGGGGCTAAAATACAGGATTGCCAAAAGTGTGCCAAAGGTCGGAGTGCATTGTCAGCATAGTAGAGGCTTGCAGTGTTGATTGACCTCAATGCTCATGGCTGCAAGTACAGGAGTACTCCTGAAATCAGGAATAAAAAAAACGACAGAAACACTTCATGAATGGCCATTTTGGCATCTGAGAACAACAGTCTTAATACAAAATCGAGCACTCTGATCGCTTTTCGGCCTTTTGGCTAAGACAGTGATTAAGGACCATAAATTTTTGTTTATACCCTGGTTGGTTTGTTGAGCCCGTCGTACATGGCGAAAGCCGATAACGCGACGTTAAGATGAACTTCCATCCTAGGGTTAATAGTAAGACAGAAACATGGTGATATTGATGCAGTATTTTAACGCTTTCTCCCAAGTGCACAAAAACATATGGCATATGCCTTCACGACTTCATGGATGGACATAAATTTTAATTGGGTTCACAAAGAGGCTGTTGCTTATACTTTGCTAGGCGAATTGGTACCGTAATTAACTTTGATGAAGGGGGTTAATGACAGAGAGAGTTACCCCTTTCCTTGCTTCACCATGAATTTAAATTGGTCAGAAATGCGAGGATTCAGAGAATAATTTGTGAACCCAGCATCCCCCCCCCCCCCCGGAAAGGGACATTAAGTGTCAAAATGACCATTCTGAGACAATATGGCACAGTTGGAAACTTCGGGCAATTCTCTTTCAAATAATATAAGAACAATTCTTGTATCCTTGTTCTGTTTTAGAGTTATGAGCATTTAAAGTTGTTAAGGTGACTGTCGGCCATTTTGAGAAATCACAGTCAAAAGTCTAGCCTGGCCTAAGAAAGTGCATCAACCTATTAATTTTAAAGCACTTTTTGGAAATATTTAGAGACCATAGTAAAGACTATCCTTGATAGAGATGAAAGATAAGATGTCAGAGAACACAAAAATACCCACAACTTCAAATTTGATTTAAAAAAAATGAAATTTTTGACTTTCCAAGCCTGTTGTAAGAAACATATCCCAGCAACTTAATGTTCCATTCGTGGTGCTGGGTCACATTTAAATGTCATTTTAGGAGTTAAATAATTTTTCATGTCACCCGTGGGTTTGCAGTGTTTGTAGATGGAGCTGTATACGGTGTTGCAGGAGATGCGGACTATTCTGCGGACCTGCTTCAGGAGCTGTGCAACAGGATGCCGGAGAAGGTGTACAACAGCTCCGGGCTCTACCTGCTCCTGGTGTTCCGACGGGTGACCGGCCGGCCGCGCCGATGTTCACCTTGAATTTTACCATACCGAGGAACTGATGGTCCATTCTTGCTCTGTGTGTGGGCTGGGGTGAGCGGGTGGTGGGGCGGGGGGGGGGGGGGGTGGGGGGGGGGGGGGGGGGGGGGGGGGGGGGGGTGGGGGGGTTTGGGGGGGAGATGTGTTCCAATGTTACCGATGGGATGG
>CM065706.1:15841058-15853558 GCA_017654935.2 Phymorhynchus buccinoides
ATCATCTTGTAGATGCACCCAAAACATCACGAAATTCTTTCAGCCACAAAAAGAAGACCAAGTGGCTAGTCACATTATTTTCTCTCTTTTCCTCTATGCCTTTAGCTCCTCTTCCAAGTTACTCACACACAAAAAGAATAAACACAAATTCAATAAATGGTGAGCGAAATTTACATGGCGAGAATAAATTTAATCTATCTATGACTCCCGACTGGGTTGACCCTAAAATTATTAAAAGAAAAAGGAGGCCTAGCCTCTTACCATTATTTAATCTCAAACTACTGCATTCCTAAACAAAAAAAATAAAGATGTGAAAGATTGTCTATCAACTGTCCTATTACAAACCTACAAACTAATTCCTAAAATCTTTCACTCACCAAAAAACCCACATCACCAGGAACAAAGAAGAAGAAGATCTTATTGGGTCAACCTCAGTACGGAAAGTGAAGTTAAAAGCTCACTGTCAAACTTCAATGATTTCTAAAAAGTGTTCACCTCCAAACAATACACGCTGGATTATCCAATGCGCTCACAAGTTACAAAACCTACCAATCAAAGATATTATTGCATGGCAAGTACAAGTCACACTAAAGACATTGCCACACTGGCTATGATTCAATCTCACAAAAAGCAATTCATTCACAAATGATCCTTCTCCCATCATAATCCAAAGGGTGCTCTCGCACTCACACCTGACACCTTCCCCCCTGCGCAAAAAAAATTTCGCAGGAATTTTTTTTCTGAAAGAATCCAATATATAAAAAAAATTTGGGTTATTTTTATATAGAGGGTGTGAGATGCGAGAGCAATAACTATTAAAATTATTACTAATACATGGAAAACAACACTTCTCACCAATACAAATAATGCAGTGTCCAAGTGAGGCCAAATAGTACAATAGAAAAGGCCAAAATGTGTCAAATGCAAAGCGTGGCGCACAAAATCCATATTCTTCATTCAAAAAACCGTCGTATTGAAACAATAGGTTAGTCATTCATTCTTGGTTGATGCTATTTCATCTTCCTCTTTCTCTTTGAGACCGAATCCAAAATTAAATTATGACATAATACTAATACAATAACATACAAATCCTGGAACAAGAAACAGCATTGTTAAATGACATTTAAAATTGATAAAAATGGGCCCACAATAAAAATTTAAGCGCTTATGATACTAATTAATATCCTGAAAGACAAACAAACATGCATTACATCATGAAACAAACAATTCATCGAGAAAATGGTCATACATATAAAATAATACTGCAATGGAAATTAAAGAAAAAACCCAATAGTGCAGTAGATTTTACAATCGACGCCTTATAGCCACAAGCAACAGCCATAGCAAACGGCGCACCATACAATTTAGCAATTGGACAACAAACATTTGAGTTAGGTGAAATACATAGGCAAAACACGTGCACGAAGAAAATAGAAATAATACCGTGCGCGTGCAACATGGCAATTGAAACAACCATAAGATCCTGTCCCTTCATTCACGAGAAAGAAGATCTGCAAAGATATTGCTATTGCCTGGTATTGGTTCAATGCGAAATCTGAATTCCTGTAAGGAAAGTGCCCAACGCAGCAAGCGGTTGTTTTTTGTCTTTGAAGCCTGCAAGAATGTCAAGGGGCGATGATCTGTTTGAAGGATGAATTCTGTGCCAACCAAGTAGCGCGCAAACTTTTCGCATCCCCAAACAATGGCCAAGCACTCGCGTTCTATTGTGGAGTATCGTTGCTGTGTTTGAGATAATTTCTTGCTTGCGTACTGCGTTGGGTGAAGAATGTCTCCTTTTCTTTGCAGCATAACTGCGCCCATGCCTTTTGCGCTAGCGTCTGTTCGCAAAACAAAATCTTCAGCAATGGAGGGCAACAAAAGAACAGGGAAGGAGTTCAAAATCTTCTGAATGTGTTCTAGAGCACGCTGACACTCAGCTGTCCACTGTATGCGCTTAGCCTTATCTCCTTTGGTAAGGTCAGTGAGAGGGGCAGTGATGGAAGCAAAGTGAGGCACGTAACGCCTGTAGTAGGACAAAAGTCCAAGAAGGGAACGAACTTGTCTCTTGTTCGTTGGTTGTTTTACTGCTAGAATTTTCTCCACTTTAGTTTGTTCCGGCATGATGGTGCCCACAGAGATAGTGTGTCCGAGAAACTCCAACTTTTTAAACCCGACACGCATCTTGGACGGACGAGCCGTCAGACCAAATTCCCGAAGACGCAACAAGATAGCCTCCAATGACGACAGTAGTTCTTCCCAAGACCTTGGGGCCTGCATGATATCGTCAAAGAAACTCACAGCTCCACACTCATGTAACTTAAGCGCTCTCATGGCTCTGGCAAAAGTGGCAGGGGCATTCTGCAACCCAAATGGCATACGTGTCCACTGAAACAACCCAAAGGGGGTTTGAAAAGCAGTCTTTTCCCTATCTTCCATAGCCAAAGGTAATTGCCAGTAGCCCTTTGTTAAGTCAATCTTAACGAAAAACAGGCCCTCTGAAAGCTGACACAACAGTTCCTCAGTGTCAGGGATGGGCTCTGCATCGAAAACAGTGATTTTATTTAGCTGTCTGTAGTCGATGCAGAACCGAACAGAGCCGTCAGGCTTGCTAACCAAAACAACAGGGGAGCTGTAAGGGGAGGTAGAAGGCTCAATCACTCCAAGTTCAAGCATGGTGTTTATTTCCCTTTCTACAATGGCTTTCTTTGCAAAGGGCAAAGGGTAGGGTTTGACACGAACGGGGTTTTCTTGAGTAAGAGTGAATCTATGTGGTTCCACATTAATAACCTTGCCTGGTTTGTCTGTGAGTACTTCTGGAAACTTACATAGCAATGCACGAACTTCATCCTTCCTCTTTTCAGAGAGGGTATCTTCCATCACTACATCTTTCCATGTTTCACCCTTGTAAGACAAAGTAGGGAGGGGTTTAGTTTCCTCAGAGCCTAAGTCTGTATCCGAAACTAGACCCACTGCAGCGGTTTGTGTGTGATTGTCTGAGATCACAGGTTTGTTTTTAGCCCGAGATGTGACGTCAGGAACAAACTCTGAGTCCACGATACCAAAAACAAAATCAGGGCAAGTTGTGTCAGAAGTGTGTGCGGGAAGGGTAGGGGAAACAGAGGAAGGAACATACTGGTTAATAGCAATGTTCGTCCGTTCTGTGTATTCCTTCAACATGTTTATGTGAAACACTTTCTCTCTTCCATTCATCTGTATTTGATAGTTGACAGGGGAAACCTTCTTTGTCACCTCATAGGGGCCTTTCCACAACACTTGGAGTTTATTGTGCTCGTCAGTCAACAGAACCAGAACCCTACTTCCTGGAGTCAATGACCTGGCTTTAGCCTTTCTGTCAGCATACTGTTTATACACTTCTGTGTTCTTTTTAGCTGTTTGTTGTGCCAGCTCACACGTCTCTTTCACTCTGTTATGTAAGTCATAGACATACTGATATACATTCTTTTCACTGTCTTGTCCGGAATGTCCAACCCATTTATCAGCTAGGAGATCTAAAAGACCTCTGGGAGAATGGCCATAAACTAGCTCAAAGGGTGAGAATCTAAGTGTCTCGTTTGGTAACTCTCTGTACGCAAAAAGTAGAGAGGGAATGTACCTGTCCCATTCCTTTGGTTCTTTGATGGAAACCTTCCTCAACATTGCTTTAAGTGTGCCATTAAAGCGTTCTACCATACCGTTGGATTGTGGATGATATGGTGTGGTTGTGACAGAGGTGATGGACAAGAGACGATAGACTTCCTTCATGAGGTCTGAAACGAACTGTGAGCCACAATCAGAAAGAATTTCTTCCGGTAACCCAACTCTGGAGAAGAATGAAAGAAGAGCTTCAGCTACCGTCACAGTGTCAATGCGTTTGAGAGGAATGGCCTCTGGGAAACGTGTAGCTGTGTCTACTATTGTCAACACATATCGATTTCCTGAGGATGCTGGTTGGAACGGTCCAACAAGGTCGATAGCAATGCGTTGGAAAGGGACAGTGATGAGGGGCATTCTTTGCAATGGCGCACAAGGGATTCTACCTTTTTGAACCGTTTTCTGACAAATGTCACAACTGCGACAGTATTGCGCCACAGAAGAAGCTACCCCTGGCCAGTGGAAGTTGGTGAGTACTCTCTGTAATGTTCGTTTTACCCCACAATGTCCTGCAAATATGGCGTCATGTGCTGTATGTAATACAACCTCTCTGAGGGTTTCAGGTACCACTATTTGTTTGACCTGGCTTGTACCTGTACCAACTAGACGAAAAAGTATGCCTGAGTCTAACATATATGTTGGTCTGTCACTCTCACTGTTTTGTGTGTCATTGTTGACAGAAATCTTGTCAAACAAGTGTGAGAGTGTTTTGTCTTTTCTTTGCAACTCGCACAACTCTTTTGGGGTCAAATCAAACAGTGTCAGGTCTGGGACTTTGAGGGGGACAGGGTTCTTTTTGTCTCTCTCATTTTGAGCTCTAGTGCTGACCAAACATGGTACATAGGACCCTCCTTTTCCTCCATGTACAGTAGTAACTCCAGGGAGATTACCTAGAATGAGGTCACAAACAGGCTCCTCAATAACACAAGCAGTAATCTCCCCCGAATAGTATGGAGTGTCTATGTGTACCCTCGCAAGGGGAAATTTCTCAATTTTCCCCCCAAAGGTACGACACTTCTGCGTCTCACTCAGAAACTGGTGTGGGTGTACAAAAGAACTCTTTACACCGGCAGTAGTACACCCGGTGTCGCGTAGTACAGTGGACTCTAGTCCGTTAATCGAAGCTGGTTCTAAGAGTAAACCAGACACAGAGATATCTGGGGTTAACACACAAGCTATCTCCTGTTGAGTGTGAGCAACATTCCCTTGTGAGGTGTGTTTTGACATGTAGGGGCAATTTTGTTGTACATGAAATCTCCCCTCACAATGTGAACAACGCCTTCTATCTTGTGGTGCAACTCTGTTTCCCTGTTCAGGGTAATTACCACTAGAGTGTTGTTGTCGTTGTTGTTGCGGTTGTTGGTTGTGTGGTGTGTAGCCACCACGCCGCTGTGGATTGTTTGTCTGGTAACCCCCATGGTTTGTTCGTGGTTCGAAGCGGTAACCACCACCACGATTGTATTGTCTCTCTCTATTGTAACCGTATTGATGCGTCTGTCCCCTCCGGGAGTAGCTATTGCTACAACCAGAGTTCTGCAGATGCTGGTTAGAGCTTTGGAAGAGGGGAGAGGTGTGCCCAGAAGCGACATTGCAGTCAAAAATGTTTTGATCGCGTTTGTTTGTTGTTGTTTTGTCTGGGTGTGCGTGTCTGTACTGTTCAGCTGCAGCACACATTTTTTCTACACTCTCAAACTCTCTCTCATTTAGGAAGGTTGCAAGGTCTTTGTTAACACTTTGTAGTATTTGCTCACGGAGTATGAGGTCTTTTAGTGGTTCGTATTTGTGTTCCGCTTTCGATAACTCAATCCAACGATCTAGGTATCGAGTAACTCTAATTAAGTATGAGTTGAAAGACTCCCCTTTTTCAGGATGGACATTTCTGAACTTTTGCCGGAACCCGTCAGCCGTGCACTGAAAACTCTTAAGTAGCTCCTCCTTCAAAAGATTCCAAGTGAAACCTTGTTTTGATGCCAGAGAGTGATACAAGGCTAAGGCATCACCTTTAAACAAGGAAGAAACATACAGAGTCCATTTGTCCTCTGGCCACCCACAAGCGGAAGCATGACTTTCAAACCTGAAAAGAAACGAATCAATATCATCTTTCTGATCATCAAATGTGGGCAACTTTGGGATGTATGAGGATTTTGCTTTGTCACCCCCGGACCCCGAGTCACTGTGCGGGATGCGTTTTGCTAATTCTATTTTGCGCAACTCGGCGTCCGTGGTGATTTCTAACTCTCTAATCCTTAACTGTGCATTTTCTCTCTGTGCAGCCACTTGTTTAATTCTTTCCTCCGCAGCTATCTTTTCTTTTTCCAAAGCTATCTTTTCTATTTCCACCTCTTTCTTTTCTTTTTCCACCTCTTTCTTTTCTTTTTCCACCTCTTTCTTTTTATCTTCCGTAACTTGTTTTTCTTTTTCCATGGCTAACTTAAGTGCCTGTATTTCTTTTTCCGCTTCTCTCTCTCTCTGTCTCTCGTCCCGGTCCATGCACTCTTTTACATATTGTGCTACTTTCTCACCAGTGTAGCCAAGACGTTCCGCCTGACTAACATATATTTCAAACGTTTCCATAGTTCTTACTAACCAGTAACTAGCAATAACTAACTGCAGAGTGGGATGAGAGGGTTAAATGGAAATCATGCCCTGCTACACAAAATTTTATCATGGCATAAAATATTTTTTTAAAAGCCGTAAAGGAAAAAGAAAATTCTGTCATGTAACTTGAAACTGTCGCACTATTTGTAGAACTCTCGTGCGACAATTCACTCGTAACAAAATCCAACACTCATGAAAACCTAAGGTCCCACCTTTCTCACGTGTTACTTTCTTCGTCGGGGTCACCACTGTCATACTGCAGGATGCGTTACGAATCACACGCAGTCACTCCGGGTACAACAGATACTCACGCAATCTAACTCCACTCAATTATACACGGGACTCAAGGTTGCTGGTCGCCAAAATAAATTCTCGAACCATTCGAGATAATTACTCATTTATTATACCAATAGCGCAAATGCATACAAGAGCATGCGCCAGAAGAAACAGGGCCATACCAAATGCAATGTAGGCTCAATAGCCAAACAACACCAAAATCCAATCATAGTCAAAGCCTGTCATAGGTCAGGGTCAAATCCTTTAGTTACAATCAAGTCCACTTTCAATTTATCTTTAGGCCAACAATTACATAATAGTCCATTTCCACTTGACTATTATGACTCACCCTGAATCCTCCAACATCATCTTGTAGATGCACCCAAAACATCACGAAATTCTTTCAGCCACAAAAAGAAGACCAAGTGGCTAGTCACATTATTTTCTCTCTTTTCCTCTATGCCTTTAGCTCCTCTTCCAAGTTACTCACACAAAAAAAGAATAAACACAAATTCAATAAATGGTGAGCGAAATTTACATGGCGAGAATAAATTTAATCTATCTATGACTCCCGACTGGGTTGACCCTAAAATTATTAAAAGAAAAAGGAGGCCTAGCCTCTTACCATTATTTAATCTCAAACTACTGCATTCCTAAACAAAAAAAATAAAGATGTGAAAGATTGTCTATCAACTGTCCTATTACAAACCTACAAACTAATTCCTAAAATCTTTCACTCACCAAAAAACCCACATCACCAGGAACAAAGAAGAAGAAGATCTTATTGGGTCAACCTCAGTACGGAAAGTGAAGTTAAAAGCTCACTGTCAAACTTCAATGATTTCTAAAAAGTGTTCACCTCCAAACAATACACGCTGGATTATCCAATGCGCTCACAAGTTACAAAACCTACCAATCAAAGATATTATTGCATGGCAAGTACAAGTCACACTAAAGACATTGCCACACTGGCTATGATTCAATCTCACAAAAAGCAATTCATTCACAAATGATCCTTCTCCCATCATAATCCAAAGGGTGCTCTCGCACTCACACCTGACAGTGTCCCTATCTCTATATGTCCCCGTCTCTATGTGTCCCCATCTCTATGTGTCCCCAATTTCGTCTCTATGTGTCCCCATCTCTATGTTATTTCGTCTCTATGTGTCCCGTCTCTATGTGTCCCTGTCTCTATATGTCCCTGTCTCTATGTGTCCCCATCTCTATGTTACTTCGTCTCTATGTGTCCCCTCTCTATGTGTCCCCATCTCTATGTTATTTCGTCTCTATGTGTTCCTGTCTCTATATGTCCCTGTCTCTATGTGTCCCCATCTTTATTTCGTCTCTATATGTCCCTGTCTCTATGTGTCCCCATCTCTATATTATTTCGTCTCTCTGTGTCCCCTCTCTATATGTCCCTGTCTCTATGTGTCCCTGTCTCTATGTGTCCCTGTCTCTATGTGTCCCTGTCTCTATGTGTCCCCATCTCTATGTTACTTCGTCTCTATGTGTCCCCTCTCTATGTGTCCCTATCTCTATGTTATTTCGTCTCTATGTGTCCCGTTTCTATGTGTCCTTGTCTCCATATGTCCCCAATTGTGACTGTGTGTACTGTCTCTGTGACACTATGTCCTTGTCTCTATATAATATATTCCTGTCTCTATGACCATGTCCCCGTCTCTGTGTCCCTGTCTCTACATGTCCCCGTGTCTATGTGTCCCGTCTCTATGTGTCCCTGTCTCTCTATATATTACGTCCCCGTCTCTATGTGTCCTCTATTTTGTTTCTGTGTCCCGTTTCTATGTGTCCCTGTCTCTCTATGTCCCCATTTTTGTCTATAATGTGTACTTTCTGTGTCTTTGTCTCTATGACTGTGTCCCCGTCTCTATGTGTCCCTGTCTCTACATGTCCCCGTCTCTATGTGTCTCCATCTCTATATGTACCCGTCTGTTTATCATGTCCTAATCCTAACCCGGCACCCATACTAACCCTATTCCTAACATTAACCTTTATTCTAAATGCGCAGGGACACATACAGCCGGGGACACATAGAGACAGGGACATTGAGAGGCGGGGACATATAGAGACGGGAACGCATAGAGACTGGGACACATTCTTGAAAATAACACACGCGCGCGTGCGCGCGCTCATGCACAGAGAGAGAGAGAGAGAGAGAGAGAGAGAGAGAGAGAGAGAGAGAGAGAGAGAGAGAGAGAGAGAGAGAGAGAGAGAGAGAGAGAGAGAGAGAGAGAGAGAGAGAGAGAGAGAGAGAGAGAGAGTAAAGCGGAAGCATAAAACATAATTTTCCTTAAATAAGAGGTTAAATTTAGAGGAAGGGAAACAACCATCAACAGTGACATCAACAATATCGCCAAGCTGACACAGGGTTATGGAACTTATAACCAGGCTAGTTTGACGATTAGATGGCAACACGGTGTGAACCTTTTCGTGCATAATAATCTTCTTCTTCTTCTTCTTCTTCTGTGGTGGTGACCAGTTTCTTTTTATAGAAGTAAATGTGTCCCTTTCTATTTCACTTCTTTTTTTTTTGTGGGAGGGGGGGCCGGGGTGGGGGTTTACGGAACCCAGGTAACACCCCCCACCCCCCCCCCACCCCACCCCACCCCACCCCACACCCCCACTGGATCCGGCCCTGCACTTTGTGTTTGAGAGCCGGAATTACCGATCCCAGTGATAACATAACAGGCCCTAATGTCCTTGCACGTGAAGTCTGAATCACCATGTTAAAACTTGGGTCCTAACTACTGATTGAATTTCATGAACTGAAAAAACACAAACGGATCATTACTGTCCATTGAACAGGCCATTGCCAGTAGGCTACTTTTCATCCTACCGATAGGACACGTCGATAGTTTCTATGGACTATGTTGCCATGGAAACAGAAACACGGAGGAAGTGTCAACATTTTACAAGGGAAGTAATTTGCTCTTTTGAGTACACAATGTTCTCTCAGGTTTGAATTTTTTTTTAAACATTTCTTCAAATACAGATAATAATAGACATTCCTTGCATGATATAAAATTACAAAACTGACCAAAGCAACATCATCAAAATAAGTTGAAATCAAAAAATAATTAATCGACGCCGTTCATGTACTAAACTAATCAGTTAATTTTGTTTAACCCAGTTTTCCTTTACTGTGATTAGGGTGTCAAGCTAGAATACTCACTGATTGCATCTAGGATGTCCCATATGTGCCTTCCCGGGTGGAGAGGACGTAAAACACCAAAATTACTACTGATTGCATCTAGACCAAGACTAGCCTTAAAACTGAACTCTGAGTTCTGAGTTCAGTTATCCTATAAGTATAACACAATGATATAAGAAAAGGAGAGAGCCTAAACTAACATAAATTTTCAATGTAATGCGGATGAAAACATGCTGCATAATCTTCAACCTGTTGAAGTTGGCTGCCTAGCGGAGGAAGAAGGCATGCACACAGTTGCAGCTTACAAGTAGCGTAAGGGAGGTAATATTGTATTTGTTCAAATAATACAATATTTACATATCTTTCCATTGTAGTATTGTTTTTATGTCAATTTGGGTTTTTTAATTAATGCAAAATGTAATAAAATCAAATTTGGATAACATATTGTGGACACAGTCTCATGAGAACTTACATTTAAATTCAACACTATTAAGATTTGATATGTACCAACTGAAAGCGTTTCTGACTTGAGAAAACATTTTGAGTAGTTCGTTCAATTCCTAGGCAACTCCGGTTAGGGTATCACCCAAAGAATTAAGCATAACCTTCAGAAGGTTAATGCTTCATTTGGATACAGGATATATCTGAAACGCTGATTTCGAAATTCAGCCATTCGTTTACAACTCTACAAAATCTTTACGATATGCGTGACAATTACGTCCACCGTCCACCATCCAATTTGCGTGGTTGCTCATTTTGAATGTTGTATCTATTCTAACCGATAATTAACATACGTAGCTGTTGTAAACCCTAAAAGAAATCCCCGGCCATTGATAAAAACAGTGCCACGGTATTTATCAGTTAATTCAATTCAATATAATTAAGTTTTTGTAATCAGCATCAGCTGCCTGAAAACAGCTACATGCCATAAAACTGTATATCGGGCAGAAACAGTTGTCAATATTCCTTTATTTTCACAACAGTATGTGTGGTTTTTATCATGCATGTATTTTAAGATAATACATTTTTAATAGGCCGATTTATTATTTTTAATTTAGATTAATATATTTATGACAAATCAACGGGACGAATTTCTATTACATGAATCCAAGCATCAATGCAATTTCGTCCAATATCTCACAGCTGTAGGGCTTACAGGTGCCACAGTGACCCTCTTGATAAAATTTACTCAGTGGAGGCTTTATCTTTTGTTTTCTCGTCACACTCAGAGATTATCTTAATAAATAGAAGAAAACAAACACTTCTATTCACTATTTCAAACTACAAATCATACCGCTGTGTTTTGCTCTTTGTCTTTGGACGAAATTGCTTGTTGAATATGGACAAAATTGCCTTGTAGACGTATCTGGTATCTAGTGGAACCTCCCTTATACGACCTCCCATTATAAGACTCCCTCCCGTATAAAATCGACCTACTTCTCTGAGATGTCCTTTGTAAGTATTAAAATTACCTCCCTTATAAAAACCCTCCCTTATAAGACCTCATTTTGGATGCTTTTTGAAGGTCTTATAAGGGAGACTCCACTGTAGTTACATGATCCTTCACTAAAGCTACTGTCTACACGATTCTTCACTATTTCTTCACTATTTCTACTGACTTTTGTCTTACATTATTATAGTAGAAATAGTGAAGGATCATGTAGACAGTAGCTTTAGTGAAGGATCACATGATCCGCCATTATTTCTACTATGATAATGTAAGATAAAAAATATTAGAAATAGTGAAGGATTACAAGATAGTAGCTTTAGTGAAGGACCACAGACGTATGACTTGTTTGCAGTAATTTCCTGATGAATATTCACGAGAAAACCGGAACCGGGTTTGTTACACCGCTTTCTGATTGGTCGATTCTATTTATGGATTGAAAATATGGCTCACTGATGCTGCATAGTTTCTTCTTCGATCGCTCAGACAGTTTCCTGTCAATTATGTGCGCATATGCGTCATGCTGCCGTTTTGCGCCTAACTAAGAAATAGTTAGGCCCAGCAAGTCCGACTTCGGCTGCAGGAAATCTTTTTGAAAGTGTTTCTTGAAAAAAACCCAGGAGAATTGACTGGTAAGGCAAGAAGATAGTAGATGACAGTAAGCAAAGGGAAAAGGCAGAGTCAAAGAGAGTGACAGATTAGAGGAAGCTACAAGCACAGAACTTCCAGAAGGTGGGGGAACGAACTATTTATACAAAAGACCCCCTCGGTATCCCCACAGGGGAGGATTTGGGTTTTGAGTGAGGGATAAGGATGGAGTTTCAGATTGCGTTTAGGGTTTGGATAATGGTTAAGATTTTGTGTCACATACAAGGTCATTTAAGGGTGCTAGATACTGCATGATGACCTTCATGATCTTGACCTTGACTCTTGATTCTGTCGTTTCTTTGTTGCAATGTCTCATCACCTCTGCCTACAGTCCTTCAGATTTTGCAGGATGATCACATTATGTTACCTGGAACCGATATGTGTTGCCCTTAACCTTGACCTTTGACCTTGAGCATGTCAAATTGTTGTGCTGAACTGCCAGTGTAGCCGGTGGGGGGGGGGGGGGGGGGGGGGGGGCGTGGGCTGAGGACGTGTCTGTTGGAGTTGTTAGAATATTTTAGTACCCTTTGGCAGAAGTGTGCAGGTCAGTAAAGAAATCTGTTGACAAATAATAAAAGGTTGTTGACAAAGTACTAAAAGATTCTATTTCGTTAGCTTTATGAGCGATGCCGTCACCCAGCCCTCCCCCCACACCCCCACCCCCACCCACAACATATCTCCCACACGGGGCAGTCTTCCTCAGTATGCTGA